>CM052803.1:43753877-44079728 GCA_028533885.1 Nasua narica | reverse complement strand
GATGGAGGGGATGGGGGTAGGGGATGGTGGGGATGGGGGTGAGGGGATGGAGGGGATGGGGGTAGGGGATGGTGGGGATGGGGGTGAGGGGATGGTGGGGATGGAGGTGAGGCGATGGTGGGGATGGAGGTGAGGGGTTGGTGGGGATGGAGGTGAGGGGGGGATGGTGGGATGGGGGTGATGGCAGTGGTCACCATCTTCGTGGTGGTGACACAGGGGTGGTGATCACAGCCTCAGCAGAGAAGAGCCTCCAATGTGGCCAAGTGCTTCTCGAGCGTCACCAAAGTGAACCCGTGCTATAACCCTTCCATTTACAGCTGAGGCCCCAAGGCTGAGAGGCACCGGGACATCTCAAAGCCACACAGTTCGGAAGTCGTGGGAGTGGGACCCACAGACGCACCTAACGCGAGCTCCCGCGCTCTGACTTCCTGCTCCACGCGAGTCCGCATGCTCGCCTAGCACAGCGCGGCGGTCGTGACACCAGGCTCTGCTAACAGCCCACCAGGGTTCGAATCCTGGCTCTGCCACTCACTGGCGGCGTGCTGAGCAGGTTAGGTGCCTCTCTGTGCCTTGACTTCCTCATCTAGAACGGACACAGGTTTACCGCAGTTCATCAGTTCAAAGATACACAGCTGAACCCCACTTAAAGCTGGCTGGGTAGCAAGGCTCTGGCGGCATTCTTTTCTCCCTCCGAGGTACATAAGAGAATGGGGTACCTCACAAGCAGCGCGGTCTCAGATCTGATGAAAGATGGTGGCACCCATCCCACCAGGGTTGGCACAGGGCCTCTGCGAGATAACATACACCGAGGGCTCAGAATAGCACCAGACACAAAATAAGCATCTAGAAGCATTTGTTCTTATTTCAAGACATTTTAGAGGTTATCCAGCCTGCAAGATTTATTCAGGTGTTTGTTAAGGGATCAAAATGTTCAGACCTTGAGCCAGACCCTCTGCCAGAAACACGTCCCTCCTCGAGAGACCGGCACAGACCCCTCCCCGCACACGCGCGGCTCCCACGGCTAAGAGGGGCCGGAGGCAGGACTTGAACTCAGAACTCCTGAGCGCCCCCACAGAGCTCCAAGTACTCTGGCTGCGGCTGCAGCGGTGTCAGGCTGGCCGGGAAGCAGGTGTCCCTGGGGGCACCAGGGCAGTAGGGGAGGGGAGCAGGGCAGGCACGTCCCCGGCCCCGGCCGCAGCCTCTGGGGCCGTGCGTCATGGTGTTTACTCTGCACTCACAGATGAAGTCAGCCTCCGTGTGGGGCCTTCCTTCCTGGGGCCCAGATCATCACTCAGGAGACCCACTGGCTTATCTCGGGGAAAAGTTTTCCGTTCTCTGCAGCCCCGCATCACCACTGCCTCAGGCCTCCTGGAAGAACCAGACCGGCGACAGCTGCGGAGCCGTCTCTGCGGGCCGCGCGGAGGCCGAGGGCTGGGGAGTCGGTGCCGGGGTCAAGTCAGTCCGAATCAGCATCTCAGGAACGTCCTGAGCCTGGAGAAGCTCGAGAGGAGGCTCGGGGATCCTCGCCCCATGGCTGCGCAGTGCAACGGGGGCTTAACGGCCCGGCTCTTTCTGTGCCTCAGTTTCCTCCTCTGTCCCACGTTCCGCAGATTAAAAAGATCATCCGCGTCAAGTGTCTGGCATGCGTTCAGTTCCTCTTAGTTATCTCAGAAGGCAACTCTCCTTGACCACGGTCCAGAATTAGAGGGCGTGCCTCTTTGAACTCTATCAAATGGGAGCAACAAATATCTCGTCTCAGAGAACGAAATGAGACGGGGATGAGAAAGACCACAGCAGATGGTGATAACACCCTATAGAAATGCTTCACCAGCACCTACTGTGCACTGAGCCCCGGGGACCCCGGGGGCCAATGCAGTCCTGGCCCCCGGGATCTTACACTGGGGCCATCGTCATACTCAGTCTAAACACCAACAGAGCTGAAAATGACTTCTCCCTCGAGTGTCTGCCTCTTCCGTGTCTGCGAACCCCGGAGAGCAGGCATGGTGCCACAACCCCAGAGCTCACCCAGGCACCCTGAGACCGAGCCAGCGTCTGGCGCATCAAACCCGCTCGCAGAAGGGTGAGAAAATGAGCAAAGTTGAGGGGTTATTTCAGGTCAGGACTTCCCACGCTCTTTCCCACCCCCGGGCATCAATTTTTTAGTGACTGACAGTTCCCCAATTTGTCCAATAGGAAAGCCTCCGGCAGCTTCCCAGTATTCGCCAGACCATCACCTTTTCCTGATGGATTCGACGGACACCAAGAGCCCAGGGTAGGGGCTGCCCCGGTCCAGCTGAGCCACAAGTGCCAGGTGTCCAAACCAGCATGCCCTCCACGTCCTCCTGCTGGCCAGCAGGACTCCCCCCACTGGGAAGGATGTCCAGGCCAGGCGACGGGCAGCCTGGAATAGGCCAAGCAGGACAAGGTGGGGAGGAGTGCTAGGGGACCCCTGGCGGTCTGGACAAAGGGGCGGCGAAGTTACAAGGAGACCCAGAGATGAAGGAAGATCCCACAGCCTCCAGCGGGATGCTAAGCACGGGGAAGAGTAGGCCAGGTGGGCTCGCGGGGCTCTCAGCTGGGCAGACGTGGCCGTGCCGACCCTCTAGCCCAGCGCTGTCCAGCAGACCTTGCTGCAATGATAGAAGGTTCTGTACCTCCGCCATCCGACTGTAGTGGCTACAGAACACCGAAAATGTCATAAAACCTGCACGGGGGCGGGGGGGGGGGCGGGCAGGGTGACCTGGGACTGGTTGGCCTGGGACTAAGGGGCTTCCCAGAAAGAGGGCCTTTTGGTGCTACAACAGGGAAGTCCAAGCTGGTCGCTGACCTTGACTATGTCACTTTCCATGAGAAGGATGAGGTGGATTTCACAACCATCCCTGGGGACCTTGGGCCCCTCTGACTATGGGGCTGCTGGTCACCAGGCAAGCTGGGACCAGGAAGAAAGGAGCCTGGATGTGAAATCAGACTGAGTCGAGTTTGAGTGCCCAGCTCCACCACCGGGAGCTGGTGCCCTGAGCACGTGCTCCAGGAACCTCAGCGGCTCGGCTGGAGAGAACGCACGAGGACTCCCTCCCAGGGCTGTCGTGGGGAGAACAAAGAAATAAAAATGCGTGCACAGAGTAAATGCTCAAAGAACACCGGCTCTGGCCCGCTCTTTGGTGTCACTATGAAAGGCCACGAAGAAAGGCAAGAAACAACTCTGAATACATCTAAGAGAGAATTCTAAAGAACTCACTTAACTGACGTTCCCCACCCGCACCACACCCCATGAAATTTGCAAGGGAGGAGGGGGGCTCTTTCCGAGGGGGACCCCCCCCCCAGAGTCCAGCCTTTGAATGAATGGGAGGGTTCCTTCCCAGGGCTCTCCTGGCCACAGAGAGCACTAACAGGGGCTGCGGGCGGCTGTGAGCGGCTGCAGGGGGGACCCCGCGGCCCAGCGGGAGGCTGATCAGGTGGGCAGAAAGGGGAAGTTGAGGCTGAGGCGGCTGCCAGAGTTCACCATTCTGGAGAGCCAGGAAAGAGAGATGGCCGCCTCGGATGGTGAGCTCAAGGTCTTGGAAGCCTTGAGAAGAACATGCGAAAAAGCCCTGGGCAAAGAAGGAGGGGCATTGGCTCGGGGACCAGCCAGAACACTCCATCAAAGTGTCCTGGGCTGGTGCCCAGGGTCGGGGCCAAGGACTTCCTGGTGAGTGGGTCACCAGCAGCTGAGTGGTGGAGCTCTTCTCAAAACCCTTCCTCCTGGGAGATGAAGGCGGAGGGGGCTGGGGCAGGCGAAAACCGGGGGCGGGGCAGGCACCTAAGCGCAGGTCTGCTACTGTAAGAAGAGGGGGGATTTCTCCTGGGCGTCAAGGGAGAGGCTCCTGACTTGGGAGGCAGGGCCACCGGGCACGCTCACCAGTCTGGCCAGGGCGTGACTGACCAAGGCAAGCAAGGGGGCGCACACCAGCCACACCGTGAGCCACTCAGCTCCGCACTGCGGGTCACCAGGAAGGGAGCCAGGCGAGCCCACACCTCCTCGGAATGCCTTTTTTGTCCCTCCATAAGTTTTTTACAATTTCAGGTTTACAGAAAAATGGGCAAGAGAGCACGGAGAGTTCCCGCACGTGCCAAAGGCTGCTTCCCCTTTTTAATGCTAGTGCGGCGCGTCTGTTAGCAGCTGAGGAAATAATATTCGTGCATTACGATGACCTGACATCGCGCTTTCTTCTGATTTCCGCGGTTTTTCCTGCACGTTGCTGTCCGGCCCCAGGACCCCATCCAGGACACCCCACTACATGCAGTCAGTCCTCCTGCCGCCACAGGCTCCTCTGGGCTGTGACAGCTTCGCAGACCTTTCCTGTTCTCGACGGCCTGGACAGTTCTGAGCACGGCCGGTCCGGTGTTTCACAGAATGTCCCTGAACAGGGCATTGGACTGATGTTTTTCTCAGGATTAGACGGGGCCTGTGGGTCTGAGAAGGCCCCAGAAGTATGGTGTCCTTCTCCTTACATCACAGCCAGGGTGCCCGCCCTCGTATGACCTGTCACTGCTGCTGATGACCGTGACCTGCAGGCCAAGGGATGTCAGTCGGGTTTCTCCCCCGTCAGGTTATGCTGTTTGAATTCCCCCTGCGGCCATAGGCGGGGGGGGGGGGGGGGGGGACCGATGACCTGAAGGCAGCACGGCAAGGGGACTGGGAAGCAGTGTCCTCCAGAAACGGAGAGCAGAGGTCTTCTTCAAACAGGTGTTTTCACCATGGAAAGCGCCTTCCCTCAGCCCTCCCCTCGCTCCTGCCGGAGCCTAAAGGAAGGCAGAGCTGGACCTGGAGACTCAAATTCCCCGGCCTGGGGGGCCCGGCCAACCCAGGCCTGACGCAACGTTGGGCTTCGCTCACTAAAAACACTCCACGGGAAAGGGCCTTCTGGCCTCGGCCACTTCAAAACCAAGCCCCGCCCCTCAGTAAAGAGCATTTTAGAGATGAGGACACTGAGGCTCAGAACAAGGCGTCACCAGGGGCTGGCAGAGTCGGGTTCATACCCAAGCTCCCAGCGTAGCTGCCCCGAAGACAGTCGCCCCCGAAGGGCCAGGTCACGTCCTCTGCCCTGACAACACGGGGCGCGAGGCTCAGGAGGCAGGACACACACAGCCGGTCACACATCCGGGGGCCGAGCCCGGGTCCTCTCGACCCTCATCAGCCACAAAGCCTGGCGGCCACACAAGCAGAGGTTTCCGGCCAGGAGGAAGACATGGCTGCCCTCGGCTCAAATCACAGCAAACGAGGGTGGGGCCCAGTGCACCTGCGAAGGGGCTCGGGTTCCCTGCTAGTGATTCTCCAAGGCGGGTGGGGGCAAAGGAAGATTCCAGCACAGGCCTGGGGCACAGCAGGTCCTCAGTAAGGAAATGCTGACGGACGGAAGGACCGAGCAAACGAACGGTTACGCGCACATGATATCAAACACATGTAGAGGGCACCTACTACGCTCAGGTGCCTCACCAAGCCCGACACGGATTCACCCACGGTCCTCACAGCAACCCCGTCAGGCAGGTTACAGCGCCCACAGGCAAGGGAACCGAGTCTCGGCCAGCGGACTCTTCCTGGTTCCCGCTGCGCACGCGGCCGTCTTGCTCCGGCCGCAGCGGGCGTATTTACACCGTGGAACTTGGTGGACGCTCCACAGATGAAGGCTGCCCCCCAGACACTCAGCACTCCCCAGAAAGCACCAGCTCACCACTGACTCAGACCCAGGTCGTCCGAGCCCTCATCCGCGTTCTCCAGGCCCCAGCGCTCTCCCCGGGCACGAGCATTTGCGCCTCCCACACGGAGGCCTCAGGTCCTCACAGGATCGTTCGTGCCAAGAAGCAAAGGCACCGGACGGCACCCGGGCCCGACAGGGAGGCACCTCCGTAACCCACCGGCCTCCCGGGCGGGACGGATTCTGTCTGATGGGCTCCCGCAGACCATGGCTTCCGGAAAGTCCGAGTGAAGACCAGAGACGCGGAGACCGCCTGGGCCCCCGTCCACGTCCTCTCCTTCCGAGACAGCCAGGGCCCAACTGGCGGTCAGAAGGGAAGTGGAAAGGAGTGTGGCCCCAGGGGCTCACTATCTGTGGATTCATGTTCTGGCCCCACCACCCGACGGCAGGCCACACCTGAGTCCCTCCACCGTTCTGAGCCTCAGGTTTTTGACCTGCAGTATGGAGCCCCGAGCCATCCCAAACAGGCTGTCCAGGCCGCGAGGACATGAGCACAAAAGCCTGGTACACAGTAGGCGCTCATGAGTGGCACCTACTAACCTTCTCTGTGGACATGAGGTAACAGGACAAGGTCACCCGAAGAGCAACCAATTCAGGGGAGGGGACCCATGAGGGAGAGGCCCACAAAAGTGCGGCAGGCACCCCTGTTTCTTGGAAAATGCACTCTCATATTTAAATCCTTGCCAGCTTTCCAGGCGAGAAATTGCATCATAGTTTCTTTTTAGAGCACGTCTCTCTGATCCCTGAGAGGCTGATATTTTCTCGGAGTTATTGGCCACTGGCTGCACTTCTCCTTCTATGCTTTGCACATTTCCCCCCCAGGCAGGCAGTTTCTTACTGATTCATGTGCACCTTTTACATATTAAGGTGATTTAACTCTTCGTCAGATACGCTGCCCTGCCTTTTCCCAATCATCATTTGCCTTTCGAATTGGTTTATGGCAAGGCTGATTGGTCTGTTTTCCATGCTCGAGGGTCATTTTTTTACGTAGCCAAATCCAGTTCTCCTTTCCTTTGTGGTTTCTCGGACAGAAAGAGCCAAGGTTCAGGGCTCTTGTGGGTCTCTGAGGTTGATCCCTTCTAGTGTCAAAGTTTCCACTCTCCTCCCTTCTCGCCCCACAAGCCGGGGGCCGTGCCTGGGCCTCCTCCCACCGGACCTGCACTCTGTCACCCCCCTGTCCCCTGGAGCTCCTGCCTGGCATGGACAGGGAGTGACTCACTCCCGAGGCATGGTGCCCTCGCCTTGGGCCCCAGCCAAGCTGGGACGGGAGACACGCGGCCCACAAACCACACGGTTTCACTGAGCAGCCCCTCACCTGAGGATGGGGACACAGCTCCCTCCTAACGTTCCCAGTTCTAGGGGGCAGAGGGCTGGCATGTGGCCAGGGCACCTAGAAGTCAGAGGGAAACGGATCGTGCCACGGTCCACGGTCAATGCCAAGGGGCAAGCAGAGGCTCCCTCACCCTCCTTCACCATCAAAGCTGCCATGGAAGGGAAGTCCCTGCCACCTCTCCGAGCCTCCATTTCCACATCTGCAAAATGGGCTTTTCCTCGCTCAGTGACTTCCAGCCTTCAACAAAAAAGCTGCAGGAGACGCTGAACAACGCAGCGAACTCCTCCAGCCTCATCCCGGGACGAGTACACCCCAGTTTTCTGGCCTCAGTTCCACCCCAGAGAAAGCCTCGGGCGTGCAAACACGAGGAGGACCTCCTAACGGCCACTAGCACATCAGCGCCTGGCCGACAACCATTTAAGTGCCGAACATGCGCCAAGAGCTGTGGATACAGCAGTGAACAAAAGACACCCAACTCCCTGCCTTCGGGGAGCTGA
Source organism: Nasua narica (assembly GCA_028533885.1). Taxonomy (NCBI): domain Eukaryota; kingdom Metazoa; phylum Chordata; class Mammalia; order Carnivora; family Procyonidae; genus Nasua; species Nasua narica. Next base: position 44,072,163 of record CM052803.1, on the reverse strand, counting down.
CCGGGAAGCCATGAGTCCATAAAGCAAACGCACTCTGACGTGATCGGGTGTGCGGAGAAGGGGCCAGGTGCTGGCGAAGGGGCACGGGGGCAACAGGCGGGCTGGGCCGGGGGCTGCACGTCACACAGGCTGTCTCCGGGGCGATCTGCACACGTCCCTCCAGCTGCCTCACACTTCCCAGAGTGGAAACTGAGGCCCACAGAACTTCCCACAGACAGGGAAGTGCTCTCCAGGGCAAGCCGGTCCGTCTGTCCCCAGCCACAGGGCTAGGACTGCAGGGAAAGGGAATGCTCCCAGGGCCACGGTTTTCTTGAGGCCCAAATACGCCTGGCCGTGGACGTCACACACAAGGACGAAGGGGGGGCCCCCGGCCTGCAACGTCCATGCCCCCAGGCCAGGCACAACGCACTTGGAGGACAACGAGGTCCCACGAGAGCACCATGGCCGCTGTGGCCCCTCCTCGGTGGGTTCTCGCACCAGGCAGCAGAGCTCTGTGAGTGCACCTTGGCGTTCCTCCCAGGGAGCATCGACAGAGCGGCTATGGCTGCAGGATCCTTCCCTCTAGGGGGAAGGGAGGGTCCAAGGTGTCACCTCCATACGGTCCCGTGCACTGATGATGTGCACAAGCCTGATGGACACTCAGGTAGCAAAACATTCATGGGACCGTCATCCCGCACCCAGAACGTTCCCTGGTGCCCCTTCCTGGTCAGGGTCCCCCAGAAGTCCCCATTCTTGCAAGCTCTATCATGGCAGGCCTGTTTTGTTTTGTTTTGTTTTTTAGGATTTTTATTTATTTGTTTGACAGAGAGACACAGTGAGAGAAGGAACACAAGTAGGGGGAGTGGGAGAGGGAGAAGCAGGCTCCTGGCTGAGGAGGGAGCCCAATGCAGAGCTCGATCCCAGGACCCTGAGATCATGACCTGAGCCAAAGGCAGACGCTTAATGACAGAGCCCCCCCAGGTACCCCACGGCAGGCAGTTTTATCTGCCCTTGAACTCCATATAAATGGAATCATACAGATTGTACTCCTCTGTGTCTGGCTTATTTTGTTCAAAACAAGTCTGTGTTCGTCCTTGTTCGCTGCTGTATAGTATTCCATCGTGTGATCATGCTACAATTTGTTTCTGCTCTACTACTGATGGATATTTGGAATATTCCCAATTTTAGGCTAATTACTAAGGCTACTCTGAACACTCTTGTTCATGACTTTTCATGGACAGAGCACTCAGTTCTCTTGGAGAGAGAACTGAGAGCACGACTGCTGGATCCTAGGAGAAGCTGGAAGGAAAGCTTCAGAGCCTTGCCAAGACCTGGGAGGCCAGCAATATAAGCCTCGCCACATAGATGAGAAAACAGAGAGGTCAAGCAGCACACCTGGAGTCACACAGTTCAAGGGCAGCAGAGCTGGGACTCAAACCTAGGTCTGCGTGGCTCCAGCTCCACACCTCCTCCCAGCCTCATGGGGGCGGGCGCCCTGAGCGGTAGCTACTAGGGAAAGAGAGCACCGGGGAGGGTAATGCTCCTTAACTCCCTGGAAGAACAGCAAGGCCCCAGTCTGTCCCCAGGAGGCCGGGAGACCAGGTACGGGGCCTGGCAGGCTGAGCAAACAGACACGCATGAATGAGGCCTAAGTTCACTCAAACCCCAAGCACATAATTTCATCTGGAAGCAAAGGCACCCAGCCACCCCGGCGCGCCCTCCTTCTTAGGGAGAGGGCAGCCTCCCGTCAGAAGCGCCTTTGTCTCCCCCCGAGTGCCTGAGACAGAGTGGCAGAAGCCTCGCTTGTCTAAACAAATGACAGTCAACGATCCCCCACGTCTCCCACCGCCCGGTTTTAGCCTCAAAGGACCCGCTATTTCTCCACCTCTCTAGTGGCCCTTCCAGAGCCTCCCGCTGACCGTAGAGTGTCTGGAGAGGGACACGCTCCGGTCCCAGTCCTGCAACCCGCAGGAGGGGGGCGAGTGTGACATCCGGGCCCACTCGCTGCGCTCCAGCCCCAACACAGGGCTGGGCAAAGACGGGCAAGGCCAGCGCGTCCTGTCGGAGCTCACAGCCTCCGAGGGAGAGAAAGACGACGGCAGAGACGCGTGTGTCACTGAGATCACAGAGCAGAAGCCAGGAGGCAAGCGAGCTCGTCCTGGGTGTGGGGCACAGGCCGCACAGCTGCTGGCGCTGTCACTCCCTCCCCTTGTGAAAGCTCTCAATTTCCCCGTGGACGTCCCTGCCCCGACGGGCGACCGGCAGCGGGGTCACCATGGTTACCATAGGAAGCTGCGCACGTACGGCTAACCCAAGCCTGGTAGCCGCAGCGACTGGTCCAGAGGTCGGCACGTACCCTAAGCCTGGCCAGATGGGGTGCTTTTCTTGGGAACCTGGAAACAATGGTGAGGAAGAGCAGAGCCCCCTTCCTTCCCAGTGAGGAGCTGCAGGACGAGGCCAAACGGCAGCCAGACATGGAGATGAAGGGGCCCGGGCTCCCGGTCCCTGCCCCGCTCGCCTTCCCACAGCTCCCCGAGTTGGTCTGCGCCAGCCCCGGGAAGCTTATCTGGAGGCAGCTCACTTCAGTGGGTGTTGGAGGATGCGTAGGAGTTTACACAGTAAAGACTGAGCAGAAGGGCTCCTCCCCTCTGAGTGAGCCCAGCGGCACCCAAAAGGACAAACTTCCCTTTGGAAGGTCGGCCATAGAGTCAAGGCCACCTCTCTATGCCCGGATGGGAACGAGACTGTGGGTTAAAGTTCACGGTACGGCCCTGACGTTGGTCCCAGTAAGGACTTACTAGAGATTCTGTGGTAACTGTCCCCTTCCTCCCTCACTTCCAGAACTAAGCCTGTCCTCGACGAGAATGTCCTGAGCTCCCTCCTGGGACATTCAGACCCTCCCCGGGCGCACCAGAGCCCCGCTCATCACTTAACCCGCTCTGGAGGCCGCACCCCCGGCCCTGCCGTCCTCGAACCCCAACCTGTGTCCACGCACGCCAGCACACACCACCCCCTGCTTCTTCCACGCACTCCTTCAGCGTTCTGTCATTTGTACACTCCTTCGCGTACATCCATCCAGTAGCCCGCGCATGTTTTATTCATGCCTACACGACATGCCTCCACTCATCAAACATTCACTGAGCACCTATTACGTGGCCTGACTTGCTGAGAATTTCCCCAGTGCCCAATTCCCCAAAGTGTGATCCGCGGAGCCACGAGCATCAGAATTACCCGGCTCTGCTGTTCAAAACCACAGAGCAGCCCAACCCACTGCTGCCACACCCAGGAACCCCGCTCCCGGGACAGGTGCCCACGCCGCCTGCGAACGCTGGAGTTCAAGGGCGGCGGGTTTCAGAGAACTTGCTCCATCTCGTCCTCGCCACCCACGGCCCCCAAGAGCGCTTGGGGGATGCCGGCAAGGGGCTCAGAACCTCAGTGCACGGAGATGAGATTCCTCTCTAACAGCGCTGTGGTTTTACTTCTGCTCCGAGAGCAGGAAACATAACACGCACACCCAAACATACACATGCAGGCTTCTAAATGGAGTCTCGGGAGGTCTCGTGGACACATCTTCGGAAAGTTCTCCCAAGGAAGGTGACTTAAGTGGGGAGTGCCGAGGGCAAGGCTGATGAAGGCCAGTGCAAACACATCTTTACTCGCCGTCCCTCTTGGGCTGCCTAGCACCCTTGCCCGTGGGAGCGCTGCATTCCTTCCTCCCCCGGGGAGTTTATTTATTTAGCCCATCCAGCCCGGGCTCCTTCAGGCCATCCGCCCATCTGTCAGGGGAGAGAGGCTGGCTCCAGGGCTGGCCTGCGGGTCCCGGGCTGCACTCCGCAGCTCTGCCCGCTGGGCAGCAGCACAGGTCTCCAGCTCGCGGTCTGCAATGGAAGCCTGGCCCCTCGAGGAGCAGTAATGGGTCAGAGAGCACCGACTCACTCGCCGCAGCAGGGCCAAAGGCAGAAGCTTTTCTAGGTATTGATCTGTTTTCCGGGGACCTCATCTCCGGACCATAAAGTGCTGTAATGACAAGAGTTCAGAGGACGTGACGAGTGGCGCCTCCGGACGACACAGCTAACGAGGAGACAGAATATGCCTACCGAGACCGGCGCACTGCCTGTGCCGGGCGGTGCCTGAATCACCTCGCTCCGTGCACGGACGGCCCATGGCCCGGAGCGCTTGGCGAAAATCCCGACGGCCACGCAGGAGGCGGGGGCAGGGCTGAGAGCCTGCGTCTCTAAGCCACTTGTAGGTGAGGCCGATGCTGCCAGCGCCGGGGCCACATCCTAGACGGAAAAGGGCTGCCCTCACAGATGGAGGACGTTATTAGTGCCGACTTCCCATCTCGACAACAGAGAGGCGGCTAGAGCCTGTAGAAATCCACAAGCTGCATGAGTCACTAACGCGGAAGTGGCATGGCTGGGGTCTGAACTCAGGACTGTGGGCTCCCAGACACAAGCTCGGAACCACTGAGCCAAGATGCCTCCCCAGGCAGCCCGCCAGGCTTTGCTATGTTCTTGCTATTTCTCTGTGCCTGCCATCCCGGGTGCCAGCCAGGCTGTGGGAAGTAGGAAATGAGCCCCTGCTTAGAAATGCAGGTCATGGCCTGGTAAGCCGGGGGCGTCTTTGTGCAAAGAGAGAGAAGCCCTTTCCTCCGGGTGGGTCAGGGCCTTGCCAGGGCACATGCGACTCCAGCCCACTCACCCCACGGGCAGGACGAGTCCTGAAACTGAGACTCACAGCCCTCCACGGGAGGCCTGCCTCTCCGTGCTTCAGCCCCAGGTGGGCGGATCCCAGAGTAAGGGCTCTGGATTTGGGAGAGCCTGAAGTTCAAATTCCCCCTCTACTACATTGTGGCTGGGTGACTTCGAGCAAGTGACTGTACCCCTCTGAGCCTGTTTCCACATCTGGAAAATGAGGGAAACGCCCACCCCCCACATGGAACTGTGTGAGGTATGAACCTGAAGCCCTCAGCGCCAGCAGCGCCAGCAGCGCCAGCCCTAGACAGATGAGTAAAATTCTCAGGGTGCTCCGAAGCCCAGCAGGGGTGGCCCGCCTGCTGGGAAAGAAGGGGCAGACATCCCGGCAGCCTCACTTGGCTGTGTGACCCACTCTCAGGGACCCCAGCCCAGTGAGCGCTGCCCTGGCCTGAGAGGCCCACGGCCAGACGCCTGCGCGGCATGGCCAACGCTACAGGTCGGTCCCTAATCAATCTGCTTGGGGCGGAGGGTCTGGGACCTCGTGGTGGCTGCTGGGAGGAGAGAAGTGCCAGTGAGGCGTTCCCGAGGAACAGCATCAGAGCTGAGGAGACCAGGGGTTGGATCCTGGTGCCTGAACTCTGAGCGGGGTGAGCCCTGTAGGTCATGCCCTCCGTGGAGCCACCTGGCTCTTCTAGAAGATGAGGCCGACGTGAGGATTCCAGGAGGCGCACGTATGGCACTCAGGCTGTGCGGGGCGCGCATCATGTGCTCAGTCAGGTGAGTGAGAACTACCCTCGGGCCACAGTGGCCCCTCCAGTGGCCCTCGGCTTTCCCACAACGCACTTTCATACCCAACCCGAGAGCAAGTCCTCTCTCCCTCCAGGCTAGTGCCGAGTCCCAGCACCTGTCACGGCCGCTACCAGTGGTGCCAAGGGGGCAAGTATCGGCCTCTCCTCTTGCCTGGACTACTTCGGCAGTCCTGGGCGGTCCCCAGTGCGCAGGCTGACCTCTGTCAGACAGCACTGCCCGAGAGAACTTTCTGTGGGCGGGAAACGTTCGCTAGCTGCATGGACTGGGGAGGGTCTGAAATACGGCAACCACGACTGAGGAACTCAATTTTCGACTTTATTTCTTTTCGATTAATTTAAATTTAAATGGCCATACACATGGCTAATGACTATTGGATTAGAATTTTAGGCTATTCTCCATCTAGTAGCTCAGTCAGAACGTGTCCCTCCTCTGCTCAAACCCTCCCATGATTCTCTTCTCCCTCAGAAGAAAACCCAAAGCCCTGGCAATTGCCTTGCAAGACCCTCTGTGACCTGCCCAACTCCACGCTCCCTGGCCTTCGCACTAGTCATCCTGCTCACTCACTCTGTTCCAACCCCACTGGCTTCCCCACAGTTGTTCAAATCTGCCAATCCTGCTCCTGCCACAGGACCTTTGCACATGTTGTACCTACCCACCCACCCACCCACCACACACACACACACACACACACACACACATATACTTCCCCTAAATATTTTCACGGCTGGTTCCCCTGATTCAAGGCCCTGTTCCAATATTCCCCCTGACTCCAGGAAATGACATCCTGCATCCCCTGTGTATCCCCTTCCCCTGCCATGTTTCTTCAGAACGCCTGTGGTTACCTAAAAATATTCTGTATTTGTTCACATATTTATTCCCTTTCCTTAGCAGCATGTAGGAATCATGAAAACAAAGGCCTTGCCTATCACACTCACGCTCACTGCTGTATCTCTTGTTTCTAGGACAGCCCTGGGCAGGCATATTAGCGGGTCCTCGATGAAGATGAACAAAAGAATCGTAAACAAGATACCTGGTACACAGCAGGTGCTCAACAACCACCGTTGCTACTGTAGTAATAAATTGCCAGCATTATTCTTTCCCCAAACCCAGTTGGTCATGATCCGGGCCAGGCCTGCTGTTCTCTTTGACTATCAAACAACAAAGCAATAGCGCCCTCCCCACTGCCCAGAGCACCCTGCCCTGGGTGTCTAGAAGCTGGAAACCCCGCAGAGAAGGATGCCTGGGGCGGCCGGGCAGTAGGCAGGACCCACGGGCCTGGCCGCGGGGTCACCCCCGCCATCGCTCACAACCATGGTCACAAGGGTTCCCGGGAGGGGCCGGCTCTCTGTGTCCCTGTCTTGCCGCCGGCCCAACCAGCAGTGTCCGCAGCTTACTTGCGCAAGGACAGAGTCCTGGGCGAGCAGACAGACACCAAAGGGGAGCCGAGGCACGGGCTGCAGGCCGCGAGTCCGCGGTGCGCAAGGAGGGTGAGCTCGAGTTCCTGCTGCCCTACTGTGTGCAGCCCACTTTCCACATGCTCTCAGCCACCCTCGCGGTCGGGGGTGGGGGGTTCAATGAGGTGGTGCCGACAGGCCCCTCCTGCGGTGCCCGCAGGCCGAGAGGCACTCACCAGATACGGGTTGCTGCCGTGGTTCTCGTGTGTCTCCTTCTGGGACCCACTTGTCACGCTCTTCACGGCCGCGAGCCCGCACGGGCCGACCCCCACCTGTGCAACCGCGCTCTGCGTCTCCCTCCGCCCCTGCTAACTCGCACCCGGGCTTTCCCTGCTGTGGCCCCGCCGGCACGTGGGGCCGGAGCATTCGCCGCGGTGCAGGCTGTCCTGGGGATCGCGTGGCGCTCGGCAGCAGGCCTGGCCTCCACCCGCGGCGGGTGGGAATGCAAGACAGTTCAGCCGCGGTGGGAAACAGTACGGAGATCCCTCGAAAAATCAAAAATAGAACCGCCATGTGATCCAACCAGCCCACTTCTGGATATATACCCGAAAGAACGGAACGATCTCCAAGAGAGATCTGCACATCTATGTTCATATAAGCATCATTCGCAATAACCAAAAGGTAGAAGCAGCCCAAGTATCCACAGGGAGATGAACGGGTAAAGAAAATGGGGGACATACACACAGTGCTAAGTGAAATAAGCCGGCCAGAAAAATGCAAGTTCTGTATGATTCCACGTACACGAGCTACTCCAAGCAGTCAAGTTCACAGCACAGAAAGTAGATCAGGAGTTACGGGGACGGGGGGTGCTTCCCTCAGCAGGTGGGCTGGGTGCCTCTGCCTGTTCACCTGATCCACCCCCCATGCAAGGCTGGCCTCACCCCACCGTCAAGTCCTAATTCAGGAGGAACTTCCGGGGACGGCTGGGGTGCTTTCCCTGAGCACTCGCACCCAGACCAGGGACTCATCCCTCCCCTCTGCTTTTTTTTTTTTTTTTTAAGATTTTATTTATTTCTTTGACAGAGAGAGAGATCACAAGTAGGCAGAGAGGCAGGCAGAGGGAGAGGGGGAAGCAGGCTTCCCGTCGAGCAGGGAGCCCGATGAGGGGCTCGATCCCAGGACCCTGAGATCATGACCTGAGCCGAAGGCAGAGGCTTTAACCCACTGAGCCACCCAGGTACCCCATTATCCCACCCCTTTTAAACTTTCTTATTTTCAAATGGTTTTAGGTTTACAAAACAGTTGCAGAGATAGCGTGGGGACTTCCGGGGACCTCTCCTCTACTCTCCCCGCTGCCCTCTCGCTAACAACCTCAGGGCCACGGACGGGGCACACGACTCAGTCCCCGAGCGTGACACTGGGACTTCACTGCGTTGCCCTCACTGCCCCTTTCCCGTCCCCCTGGATCCCAGCCAGGACCCCACACAACACGTGTCCCCTCAGCGCCCTCACCCCCTCTGCTCTGGAACAGTGTCTCCCTTTCTTTGTCCTTGAACATCTTGACCGTTTCGGGGAGCACTGCTCGGAAGTGTTACGGAATGCCTCCTTTTACCAAAACAAAACAAAACAAAACAAAACCCCCAAAAAACAAAAACCGTGGTAAAATATACATAACATAAAACGTGTGATCGTAACCGTTTTTCAGCACACAGTGCAGGGGCACGAACCGTTGCACGCTGCTGTGCCAGCACCACCACCATCCATCTCCGGAACCTTCTCACCCTCCAAACGGGAACTGGGTCCCCATCGCACACTCACTCCTGCTCACCAGCCCCTGCCCCAGGGTAACCGCTAATCCACCTTGGGGCTCTCGGAACCCCAATCCGAGATTCACGCTCCTGGGCACGGCTACTCAGAACAGAAAATGAACAAGGGCTCGAGGGGTGCGGAGTGACCAGAACCTCGTGCACTGCCGGGGGGAACGCAGAATGCGGCGGCCACTGTGCAGAAACGGTGTGGTAGTTCCCCCCAGATTAAACCCAGAATTACCACATGACCCAGCGGCTCCGCTCCTACGTACACACCCCAGAGAACCGGCAGCAGGTTCTTGAGGGCCGACCGGCACACATAGGTTCCCAGCAGCATTATTCATCATCACCAAAGAGTGGACACACCCCAAGGCCATGGACATCTAGAGCATTCCCCTTGCAATAACCAGTTCAGTGCCTGTCTCCCCACCCGTGCACAGCCGCAGCGGGGTCCAGCTTCGCTCCCAAGGCCCCTGGTCTAGGCTGTATCAGAAGGTAGGGCCCTAGGGGGAATGGCACAGTGGGACATCTGCGGCCCCAGGCCAGCCCCTGCCTCCCCGAAAGGGCTGTGCCCTGGTGACAGGCTCTCTAGGCCAGAGCCACACTTTCCTGACCCTCTAGATGGCCTCGGGCACTAGTGACACCGCCTGCCGGCTCTGGCAAAACGGGGGCTCTGGGAACAAGGGCAGGGGCGACATGGCTCCCTCCCCGGAGAGCTCTGACAGATGACCCTTCCCTCCCCAGCTTACACACGCACACACGTGCACACACTCAAGCACACACACACCGTGAAGTAACAGCAACAACATCCACCAGAGATCAGTAACATCCTGCTACAAACAGACCTCGCTGGGCACCCCTAGTGCGCTGGGCACGGGGCTAAATAGGCACGTGACAAGGTTTTGTTCAGACTTGGAAACAAACCGCGAGACTGACGTTATAGTAACTCCCCATTCCACGGCAGTGGAAACAGAGGCTTGGACGAGAGATGTGACTTGCCCGAGGTCACAGGGGTGGCAACACAGCCAGTGTGTCTGGAACCCGTGCTCGGACCCCAACGAGACGCCTCTCCCAGCTGGAGGCGTCAGGAGTTAAGGGAGCCCATCGGCGCGATTTCCAGCTCATCCCTGGGTCTGCGCTTCTCAGGGAAACAAAGGCTAAAGGCAGAGAAGATGGCGATTCCATTTGGAAGGAACTCTACTCAAGTTGTAAGAGAGATAAATGACAGCCACAAAGAAGTTCCTATTTATTAAGCCCTTACTCTATGACAAGATGTAGTTCCTCGCTGTCATCGTGGCGGTTCCCGGGCTGGTGGGCACTACCACTGATCCACTTTAGAGAGGAGGAAACTAAGGTCCAGGGGAAACAAGTGCTTGACAGGAATCAGGCCCCCGCAGAGGACAACAGCCCCAGGGGCAGCGAGGGATTTCACCAACTCTAGAGCGCGCAGCCACAGATGGATAGGGGAGGCGGGGGTCTCGGGGCCCTGGGGCAGACGGTCTGCCGGAGGGAAGGGCCAGGAAGGCGGTCCTTCTTTCCACACTGACCCACATCAAAACTAGCTCCTGGATTTCATGGTTCTTGCCTCTGACTTTTTGAGTTTCTTCCTACCACCAGTTTTAGTTACTCATCCATGGAAAGTCCCGGCAAAGGTCCAATGTGTGTCCCAAGGAGGCAACACAGTCCGCTGCACGGGCACCAGAATTGGAGGACGGTGCACGTTCTAGCTCTGTCACCCGGAAGCCATGCGACCTCGGGCCCGTGGCTTCAGCGCTCTGAGCATCGGTCTCAGCAGGGGAGGAGGGGGCACGGTGGGCACCTGCCAGGGCTGCTGGGCTCTTTGCAGGAAGTCGTGGCTATGGGAGCACCTGGAGCCACGGAGGAGCGGGGAGGAATCGGAGTCCGGGGAAAAGGGAGGAAAAGGCTGCATGCTCCCAGCAGGGGGGGCGGGGGGTGGCGCGGAAACACACCTGCACAGGTGACACACCGGGTCAGCCGCGCAGAACAGCAGCAGGAGCCACAGAAGGGCCCGGGGCCTTGCTCCCAGCTGGGCGTCCTCTCCACCCACTGCCTGTCTGGCAGGCCCTTTCCCTTCCGGTGGCCCCAGGCCGGCAGGGTCGCGCTTAGATCTGCCTGGGGACCCCGCACCCCCACCCTGGGGAGGAGTGGGAGGGATGTGAGCAAGCCTGCAGGCTCACTGCATCGGCACGGACACCCGCTGGGGGGTCATTCTGTGCCCTAGAGCGCAATCAGGAAGGAAACCAATGCTCTCCCTTTGAAGCCCAGGGGAACCCTGTTTTCTCCAGAGTCACAGCGACCACACTGGAGAAAAAGGAACCAAGGGTATTTTTTTCCCTCATTGCTCCATCACGTTTCCCCTCCCTGGATGATGCCTGCTGCTTATTATAACTATGACAACATTGGAAATAGTCCTTGTGGATTTCTGCAAGGGGGAAATGACAGGCTTTCTTCTCCTGGCTTCTCGCTGGGTGCTGTGGACCTGAGGTGAGGTTCTTTGGTACAGGAGGCCTCTCCGCACCCCCTGGGGCTATGAATGCAGGGGCGAGGCACAGGCAAGAGGGGGCGGCCCTCCCACTGCAGGCGTCTGCTGAGACTCGCCAGAGGGTCTTGCTCTCTATTTTCACACCGCGATCATTTCCTGAGCACCCACTAGGTGCTCACAGGCACTGTGCTAAGGGCTCTGTGCTTTGGGCGGGTCTCACGGAGTCTGGCCAGGGGTTACGATTACTTCCATTCTACAGACAAGGACCTAACGTCCAGAGAAGAATAAAGTGGCCTGACCGGGGTTACTCGACCAGGAAAGTGGCTGCAGGAGGAAGGACAGTTGTTGATGCTGATGAACGAAGAAAACAAGAGAAGTACAGCATCTGCCTTGAGTCAGAAATCTGGACGGAATGAGATGAATGAGATCCCACGGAGATATCTGCCCACGGAGATTCTGCAGACCCCTCAAACACCTGCAAGCGGCGTCCTGGAAGGGTTCTGCAGCAGCATCGGGGAGCGACAGGAAGGAGCGGGAATTGATTACTGATGTCTGCCCCGGGCACGGTTGTGGGAAGCAGCGAAACAGCACAGTGACCATCGCTAGTCTAAGGTACATGCGCCTGGTATAGGAGACGTCCCCGAATCCTCCCATTCCTCAGCTCCTCCCCTTCAAATGAACAAGCTCAGGTACAGAGTAAGATGTAGAAATACCCTTTGAAGAAAAGGGTATTTTCTTGATGTTAAATTCTATACCTGGAATTTGTTAATTCAGAGGTAAAACTCAATTCTTACAGCAAAGGTAGGTTCCACTCACTGTACACTTACTGGGCACCGATCGTGTCCTAGGGTCTCTGTCCTCATCGAGCTCAGTGAGAAAGACAATTAACTTAATAACTGCTTACTACGGTTGCTCTAATCGCCTCAAGTGAGAAACAAGGGGGTCAGGCGCACGTGCCGGGCTGGCGGGGGGCCTCCACCTCCCTGCAGAGGACCTGGTCCCGACGTGAAACTGACCTTTCTGCTCTGGGCCCACTGGAAACGCTTGCCCATCGGGTCTGGTGCCCAGTGGGTGCTGGGAATGTGGCAGAGTGTGGGCACGCAACAGAAAGGGGTCCGGGGGATGCTGCGGCACAGGGAGCCGAGGATGGCCCCTCCGCCGGCGATCTGTCTATTCGCTAATTAGAAGCTCAGTCCTCATTCTCTTTGCTCCACCCCAACGAGGAAGCCTGGCCACGCTACCTACAGCTTTTGGCAAGGGGCGCGGGCATAGGGAAGGGAAGACGTGAGGGCATCTCTAGGGCTGAGGGGGGAGGTGTGTTTGAAGCGGGGGAGCGTGGCCGGCCTTTAGCGGAAGGCTGCACTTGAGGTCCTGCTCTCCCCTTGGCGCAAGCAGCCTCACCCGCCGCCGTGACGGGGTGGCACGCGGTGTCACAGTCGCCTCCCCTGTTCCCGGCTGGCACCGGGTTGCCAGCAGGGTTTGTTTGGAGTAGATGTGCCTCATCAGAGGAGTTGTAAACAATCTCCCTTTCTGGCCGGAGGCGGCGGAGGAAGGCATCTCTGAGGCCAGCGCTTCCCCCAGTGCAAACAGCCGAAGCCGGCCCACCCGCCCAGCTTTCAACTTTGTTGCTTTTGCAAATACGGTCCTGGGTCCTCCTTCCCACATCCCTGCAGCCACGTCCAGTCGTCCAGTCGGACTCCTGGAGGCGTGGCCTGTTCCAGGGCGGAGACCAGGGCGGAGACCAGGGCGGGGAGGCAGCCGACCCCTGCCGCCTTCCAGGGGAGCAGCGGGCAGAGCAGACTGAGAACAGAGCTGGCGCGACCAGGGCGAACAAAAACAAGGAGCGGCTTCCAGAAACGGGAGCTCAGGCCCTGGCTGCGGAGACCAAGTGACCAAGGAACCCGTCCTTCGGCTCCCGGTTCACTTCCCTCCCCCGCCCCCTCCTCAGACCACAGCTGACAAGTCACTTCCTGCCCGCACCCCCGCAGAGACCGCTGGGCCGCCTGCCCCTGGAAGCTCCCACTGGTGTCGATCTCCCCTCTGGAATGGACTGGCACCTCCGTGAGGGCAGGGACCTCGTCAGCCCCAGCACAATGTCTGGCGGAAATGGGGGCACAGAGTTGGGGTGGCAGGAGGGAAGGGGCTTGGTTTCTCCTATTAGGGCTGGCCCACTGGGGTCGGCGGATCCACGGCCCCCAAAGATGTCCACACTCAAACCCCCAGAACCTGGAAGATGGGATCTGCTACAGCACGTGGGTCCCTGCAGGTGGGATTACACGAAGGCCCCTGAGAGGGGATGATCCTGGGTTATCCCACGGGCCCTGCGTCCTCGCAGTGCCCTTGTGGGACGAGGCAGGAGGGACAGGCAGACATGTGACGGCAAGAACACAGGTCCAGCAGTGCCACCACGAGCCAAGGGACCCAGGCAGCCTGTGGAAGCTGGGACGGGCGAGCTGCCTGGGTCTTCCAGAAGGAACACAGCTCTGCGGGAGCCTGGGTTTTAGCCCGAGGGACCCATTCTGGATTTGTGAACTCTAAAACCATAACATGAAACATCTATGTGGTTTGCGGGAATTCGTCACAGCAGCCCCAGGAAGCTGCGGGGCACCCGTGGGACCTCACGACCAGCCCCCTTGAACCACCATCCGTGATATAGCAAGCATTACTAGTAGCCACTGGGTCCCGGTGTCCTCCTCCTTCCCAGTACGTGAAAGACGAAGATTCCTGCCCCCCTGAAGCCAAACCACGGGGACAGGAAGGGATCTGGTGGGACAAACAAAACAAACATGACTCACGTCACTTCCAAGGCTGCAGGACCTCCCGGCCGGGCCAGCGCTGAGCTCCCTGGAGCACCCGGAGGCTGCGTGGTGGGGGGGGCGACTGCACCTCCAGCTGGGGGAATCTCCACCCGCCCCCCGTGCACTCCCCGCGTGGAGCAAGCAGGTCCCTGCTGACCCTCCACGGACATGCCAGAGCTGAGAGAGGCCGCCTTACGCCCGTGGGACTGGAGGTCGTCAGATACCACACGCCCTCCTGATAGGGCACGTGGGGACCTGTCCCTGGAGGCAGCGGGTGTCACGTTGGCCAGAGACTCCTACACTGTCCCCAGGGTCCCCTTCACAGCTTGCACCTTGGACGAGGGGGAGGGGGAGGGATGTCCACCTTAGTCCCGGGGTGACCGGGACGTGAAGTCACTTCTTCTAGACGGTTGGGGGGGAAAAGGGAAAGGGGAGCAGCTTCCCGCGTCTCCTACACATGTCCTGAGTGTGTCCTTGAGGGGCAGGCACACCCACAGCCACCTTCCCAACACATTCAGCGTGACTCGGTCCTTCGCGCTTCCTTCCGTGGGACCCACGAATGTCCTCTCATTTCTCTGCTTCTTTGCCAGGCCCTTCTGCCATGTCTGTGGCTGGGATTCCAGGATGTCAATGGATATTTTCAGAGCTTTATTGTCCCATTTGTCATTTGCTAAGTAGTTAGGAGTGACTAATCAGAAAGCAGTGGCAAGGCAGAAAAAATACTCCTATTTTCTTCGCTTTCGGTTGTCCTTGGTTACTGAGAGAGAACCCCCTGGATTTTTGTGACGGAGCTGGGTGGGGGGTAGGGTAGGCAGTGTGTTCAAAATGGGGGTGGGGTTTTCTTTGTCCTCTCCTGGGCAAATACGGACAATGTTGGGGGATGTCACCAGGGAAAAGAGCAGCAGCTTCATGTAAGAATGACAGTGTGGTGCTTATCAGTGGGCAAAGCCAGGGTCTCTGGAGCTCCCGACCTCAGTCTTCTAGTAATTTCTACCTCTGACCAGGCCAGCTATGGAAGCACCAACATCCCCACTGAATTCAGGCCTCCCCTGGCACCAGAGGCCACATGATTGGGCCACACCGAGAGTGCAGACGGTGGGAGGAGACCCGTGTACGCAGTCCTGCCCAATGCTGCCAAGGGGCGGAGAGCCAGAGGCAGCGAAAGTCCTGGGGCTGCTCTCCTGAGTCCCTGGCGGACAAGGCCATGCCTCCCCAGGCTAGGGGACACGCAATCTACTGACTGCCCTCCCCCAGCTGGGCCCCCAGCCATGAGCACACGTGTCACCTGTGATCCTCACTGCACCTTCCCAGAGTTGCTTTTGCTCTCCCACTTCCCAAGTGAGAACACTGAGACTCCGGGTCACACAACACATAACTGGCGGAGCTGTGTGTCCAACCTCGCCGTGCACCCACTGTGAGTGAGAGTGAGGGGGGAGGGCCGGGGTGGGTCACATCCCACGTGTGCACACGTAAGTACACACGGGCACGTGTTAGATCCAAGTGTGCACACACGCGTGTGCACACATGCATGGATTCTCAGCATGCAGGGGGAAGGGGCACACGGATGCCCATGAGGGAGCGAGTCGGCACCCTCCGCCCCACCGGGGCACAGGCCCCGCTCCAGGCTTGCTGGCCTAGACTGCCGGGGTTAGCAAAGGCCAGTCCTTGCCACCTCTGCCCTTTGGGGATGATTTCATCACCGACGGAGGTTTCCAAAGACCGTAAACAAACAAGGAGGCCTCGGGCTGGCCTCTCAGGGCTGCTTGCCTGACACACCGACTGCACACGCACACACACACGCACACACGCACACGTGCACACCACACAAAGCTCAGCCCCAGCAGGGAGAAGGGGGAGATCTGCTCAACATCCTGCAGCAGCCCTCTACGCCCTCCTGAGCTCGGGAGCGGCGCCAGTCGGGGGGAGGAAAAGCAGAGGGGAAACCAACGGCCCCGCGTCGGAAAGGCTGGCACCTTCCAGGGTAAAGTTCTAGCCCTCGAACGACTTCCCAGCCTGGCCAGGTTAATCACTGCCGTGAAGTACAAATGATGCCCTCTACCCCTCAAGCTGGCTGGGCCCCCGGTGCTACCGCAGGCCAAGCGGGTCAGGGACCAGCCGGGGGTCAGACCCTCCCTCCCCCGCCCCGTGTGGCGAGCACAGAGGGTCTGGCTGATGGACCGAACGAGCCAGTGCTCAAGATCGGCGGAGGAGGCCCCTTCAGCGGCCACCTGCTGTGTGCCCGGCCTTGGGCTGTGCTGCCTCCACGCCGGCCAACAGTAGAGGCTGAGTGCCCAAGCCCAAGACAGCAGCCCGGGGTCCGAGTCCCAGGGCGCGCAGTTCAGCTGGGACGGCAGCGGGTTCTGTCTACGGAGCAGACAGGCGGCTGGGGGAACAACGTCCGGCACGCAGGGCTCCCAGCCGTGACGCTTGTCCAGAGACACTGCCGGGCGCCACACTGCGGGCGGGCGCCACCAGCACCTCGGAGGGGGAGCCGGGGTGCCGCTCACGGCCCACCACGAGCAGGACGGCCCCCGAGAGGGTGACCCACTTCCGCGTCGGCAGGGCCTCTGGTGAGAGATCCCGGCTCAAGGTGAGCCCTCCATAAACGCCAGCGGCTATCAGTTCCTCGAAATTGTCCCAGCAGCCCGAGAGCATGACATTCTGTCAGCTGGCTGCAGAGAAGGCTGCCGGACCCGTGGCTGTGACTTGCTCTGGGGACAGGACAGAGCAGAGCTGACGGGCCTCCGGACCGAACCTGCGTTCCCTCAGGCCTGGGGCCCGGCCTCCCCGCCACACGCCATCCCGCGGCTGCCCCCGAGTCACAGCCTCTGCGTCCGCCTTCCTTCTACACTCCCGCCGTGGGGGAGGGGCTGCTTCTGACATTGCTTTCTCGGGCACCGAGGGGACAGGCACCCCTGTGTCTGGACCCTGCAGACAGCTCAAAGCAGACACTTCCTTCCCCTTCCTCCTCCCTCTCCTTGCCCCCCACCTGCCCCCCTCAGCCTCTGCCCCACAGGGCAGTCTGTCTCCCCAGCACGCCCCGCGATGATGCGTCCACCCCGGGCCCGGGGAACAAGACCCTCCTCCGAGGTCTGGCTGCCCTGCCTGTGGGACCCTCGGCCTCCGAGGGTCTGGCTGCCTTGCCTGTGGGATGCTCGGCCACATGCCCGAGGAGGGGTCCGTCTCCAGAGGGGGCAGAGAGTCCCAGGAGAGCCTGTGTGGCCTGGTCTCTAACCCCTTTAGCTGCCTCCTCCCTGCAGACACCTGCTCGGAGCCGAATCAACACACACGGGGTCGACAGCCAGCCAGGCCAACAACCTTCTTCTAGCGGCCAGGCCTTGGCTCGTGCTCCTCCCGCCCTGGGACACCCTGGCCCTCCTCCGCTGCCCCGCACCCCCTCACATGCCTTAGACGGCGCTGAAACGCCCCTCCCCCAAGCCCGGCTCGGCTCACACACCCTGCTACCGCGCGTCCACATCTCCGCGCCCGTCACCCTGTCCGGTAACGGAACACAGACAAGCCGCTCTGGAGGCAAGGCCGCTAGACTGCAGCCCCCAGGGCGCAGAGCCCTTCGGGGTGCGCCCCCTGCAGCCCAGAGTCTAGCACGGCATGGTCCGATACAAAGCTCTGCGACGCTGGAAATGGTCGGTGTCTACGCCAGCCAGAGCGGTCGCCGCTAGCCACGTGTGGCCTCGCACTATCTGAAGTCTGAAGAACTGAGGCTTCAATTTTGTTTGATGTTAATTAAATCTGAACCGCCACGTGGGGCTACTGCCCAGCAGACTGGGCAGCACTGGTCTAGAACGCTGCCCGGGGCAGAGCAGGGGCTCGGCACCTGCTGGCCGGCTGAATGAATGAATGATGTTCATTACCCGACTGTAGGACTCCACATTATACTCACCCGGACATCAACCTTCTCCAGCAGGCTGAGGGCTTCATGAGGGCAGCAAACGGTGGGACTCACTCACAACTCTATCCCCCGAGTGGGGCACAGAGCCTCAATAAACATTAATAAATGAACGCACACGAGTGTATGGCCTGCGACTCAGAGCCCCTCTCCCTTCACCACCAGGCCTACGGGGCTGATGAAAGAACGCATTCCACCAGGCTGGCTTGGGAATGGGTCCCCGGCGCAGTTCCTCCTCACTCGGGTGACCGTCTGCCCCCTGCATCTGGGCTCTGTCACAGCTGGTGTCAACAGCAGGGAGGCTCTTCCCTTCTCAAGTGTCCTTCCCTCTCTCCCCACACCGATGCCAGGAAGAAACAGGGCAAGTCGGTTTGCTCTCGACTCACTCCCCCGGGGCTGCTCTTCCCTGCCTCCCTGCTCCGGCGGCAGGGCCCCCTCAGGAGGTTTCAGAAAGAGGAGAGCTTGCAGGAAGGAGAATGAATGTGCGACTCCATCATCAATCACCGCCTTTCATCCCCGACGGGTGACGGTGATGCTCGGCAGCCCCGTGCTTCTCCCCCCGACTGCCTGGCCCACTTCCTTCCGATGTAGGTCACGACGGAGTCTCCCTGCCATCACTAGGTATCCCTCCGGTGAGGGGAGTGGCACCGCTAGAGGCAAATTTAGCCATCCTCTCATGGGCATGCAGGGCCCCGGGGCTCTCTCGTTCAGCGGAGCCCCGGACTGGCAGGTGCACGTGGAAATCTGTGCAAGGATCCGAGGGCACATGGGAGGGCGGGCAGGCAGGGTGGTTCCTGTGCCCAAGAACGCTGGGCCACTGGAGCTCGAAAGCCAGTGTCACGTGGAAGCAATGCCAAGGAGACAGAAGCAGATCCGGCGCGCGGTAACTCGCCCTACTTTCTGGGGAGCATCCTGGACCCACCGCGTTTAACTCTGCAACCCGGAGCCAGGTGCCCCTCCTTCCCGAGCCTCCTGCTTCCACCTGACAATGGGGGACGATGCCAGCACCTGCCCCACAGGAGGGCATGAGCTAAATGGTTCGTAGAGGTAAAGTGCTGAGCACAGGGCTCAGCACCAAAGAAACCCTCAATAAACACGGACTGCCTCTGACGTTGTCGTCTGCAAGAATAGCACGAACAACCGTCCCTTCCCCGCGACCGGCGCTGAGCAAGGCGCCCCGCGGGCACTGCGCTGGGGGTGGTGACGGCCGACCCCCCCGCTCGCAGGCAGCAGGCCATCTGCTGCAGCGACGGGCACGTTAGGAGAGCAGGTGCAGCAGGTGGGAGGCGAGAGCCCAGAGCGGGGAGGGCTCGGTCCGGGCAGGCCCATGAGAGCGGGGCCGGGCGGGAGGACAGAACGGGGATCCCCGGCATCCTCGGAGGCCCAGAAGGACCCAAGATCCTGGGCCCTTTGGAACAACAGCAAAAGGTTGTCTGTGGCTGGGGTGGAAACGAAAAGACTGAGTTTGGGTCAAATGCGGCCTGCTCTGCCAGGAAAACGAGGAGATGAACTCTGTCCTGCCGCTCCTCAAATCACTCGACTCTGAAGATGGCGACCACACGCCTTCCACACACGTGTGTGCAGGAGACACACAACACTCCACACATGTACACACACACCTACACATGCAGACACGCAAACTGTCTACGCACATGTGTGCAAACGCACAACACTCCACAGCCAGATACGAACACGCACACGCACACTCGTCACCGGCTCCCTGCACTGCGCCCAGAGCAGAAACAGGAGCCTCCAGACTCCGAGACGCAGCAAAGAGGGCGCGTTCTGAAAGCCACGCAGGGGCCTGAGGGCTGGTTTCTGGCCGCGTGGAGGAGGGAATGTTTATAAACCAGAGGTTCCCTGCACACACACGCGTGTGCACAGACTCACACTCACTGTGAGAACGCCTTGGCAGGCTAGGGCGAGCACACGCAGCTCCAGACTCCATCACCAGCCACTCTGAGCCGCATCCTGGTCCAGCTGGGGCCCTGTTTTAAAAGGAAGCTTCCTCCCACACTTAAAAGGGAAGTATGGTCTGTCTGGGCAAATGTAGAGCCGAGGCGCGGGAGCGGGAAGTGATCAGGGGGCCCCGGAAGGGTGGAATGATGGGGGGCACCTGCATGTGTGCGGGGCGGGCACCTGGGTCTCTCCCCCCCTCTTCTCCTGCGCCGATGGCCTGATTTCTAAGGAGAACAGTTACCCCAAGGAGGCTCATTCACGATGGAGATTTCTTGCAGCAGGTGGACGCAAAGAAAAATGTGCTGAGGTTCCTTAAAATAGTTGCCTTCTCCTAAGCAGGATAAACTTCTTCCCTGCAATATGGTTCATACCAGCACTTAGCTCAGTAAACCCTTTTCTTTAGAGAGAAAGGGGAGGGCGCCTGGGTGGCTCAGTTGGTTAGGCGACTGCCTTCTGCTCAGGTCATGATCCTGGAGTCCCGGGATCGAGTCCCATATCAGACTCCCGGCTCTGTGGGAAGTCTGCTTCTTCCTCTGACCTTCTCCCCTCTCATTCTCAGTCTCTCTCTCTAATAAATAGATAAAATATCTTTAAAAAAAAAAAAAGAATGATAGAGAGAAAGGGGAAGTTTTGTAATAGAAGGGACTTCGGGGGTCACAGCTGGATTGGAAGGAAGTCATCGTTGTGAGGCCTGATAGAGAAGTCAGGCACTGTCCTAAGCCCGGAGTCCGTTTCATCCTGTTTTATCCACGTGGGGAAACTGAGGCACATGGGAGGGAAAGTGACACGCTAGAAGTCATAGAGCAAAAGCCCGAATTTGAAGCTGGGTCTTCTGCCTCCAAGGCTCAGACTCTTGGCTCACAATGGGCCTCCTTCTCGGCGCATTCAGACCTACTGCTCCACTGGGATGAGGCAAGGCCACACGCAGGGGCGGCAGGGCCCAGAGGGACAGCGGCAGGGCCCACGGGGAGGGTGGCAGAGTCCATGCACCCTGAACTTGAATGTGGGGGTGGCTGCCCGTCTTAGCAGTAAGCAGCACTCGATGGAGGTGAATGCGACTGCTTCTAAATGTTCTCGTGGTGCCAACAACGAAGGCTCTCAGGCCATCCTGCAGCCTTGGCCATGTTGTGGGGAGGCGAGGGGAGGGCATCAGTCTGCTCAAGGCAAAGAGGGCCACAAAGCTTGGCCATCAGTGTCACTCTGTGCTCTCTCCGGACCATTCTATCTTCAGATTCCCAAGCCTGACCCAGTCCACCTATGACACAGGAACACTGAGGCCCAGAGAGGTGAAGCAATTCCTCTAAGGTCACAGAGCAAGCAACAGGCAGAACCAAGAGGGACATAAGGGCCCCAAGAGGCCAAACCTTCGCCCTCCCCACCTCACAGATTCCAAGTCAGCAGGGTGCAAAAGAACACTCTTTGGAACGGACGGACCCCTGAACTTATCCTTCACTAAGCCTAGAAACAGAAGATTTACAACAACTTGTAGCAAAGCTACAAGTCAACTTTACACATTTGCCCCATTGTAAAGCGTTCCCCTGCTCTACTCTTCCATGCTGGGAAAGGCCTTATGGACTGAATGTCTGTATTGGCAATAAACCCCCCAAAACTCAAATGCTGAGGTCCTAACCCCCAACGAGAGGAGACTGGGAAGTGGGGACTTCGGGAGTAACTCGGGTTAGATGAGGCCATCTAGATGAGGGGGAGACCCACGTGATGGGACTGGCGACCCTGCACAAAGAGGGAGCTCACTGTCTCAACCACGAGAGGCCACGGGGCAAGGCGGCCACCTGCCGGCCGGGAAGAGGGCTCCCAGCAGGCTGACACCCTGGTCTCAGTCTTCCAATCCCAGCACTGGGAGAGATCAATGTTCGAGCCCCCAGTCTGCGGCATTTTGTGAAGGGGACCCAAGCACACAGCAAGACAGGTGGCCGGCAGCCCCCCAGACTAAGGTCCCGAGCACCACACTCATGCATTCTGTTCTCCCACACACAGAATATTCTCGCTGGCTTCCCAAGACCGGGCACACCATGCCCCTGCCTCCGACAGCCCCGGCGCACCAGCGAGGCTCTACAAACGCCTGCTGAGCAAACAGAGCCCAGCACCGGCTGCATACCTGTGTGTTTCAGAGCGGCCCCGCGCAACCCTGCTTCCCAGGGCGGTTCCTGCCTCCACGGAGCGAGCAGCCTGACGGCCTCGGCTTCGGCCTCGACCAGAGCCAGCTTCCTTCCAACCCGAGCGAGCCCACGCCCAGCAACTCGGCATCTCCGCGTCTACCCACAACCGATTGATGCCCGGAATCTCAGAAGGGCTGTCGGCTCCTGCGCTGCATGTAAGAGCGAAAGGTGAGAAGTGACCGTCACACCTGCTGACAGGGGCGGAGGTGGAGGCTCGACGGTTCTATGGCATTCGGGGGAGAGAGCCAACAGAAGAAGGTGGGTCTATCAGGAACAGCGACTGGGTGAGGAACCCAGAAGTCAATCATTATTACAAAATGAAACAGATATGTTATTTTTCCTGGAAACGTGTGACATGTGTATTTGCTTTCCATCTTTCGTGGTCGGGACGCAGCGCCTCTTCCTTGGAGATGGTCCCGCCTCGACGTCCCCACCGTCTGTCTCACACAGAACCCAAACAATCTGCCACCGACACCAGGCAATTCCTGTCCCGGAGACCACCCCGCCCCCCGGGGCCATTGGAATAGGGCCTCCCCACCCCTCCACCCACAGCAGCTCCTGGTTCCTGGCCACACTTCCTGAGACTTTCCTAAGCGTTCCATTCGGCTTCCGTGAAAAACGACCACTCTCTCTTCACACTTTCACACTCGTATGGGCCTAGGTCATCCTCAAGGAAATTGTGCAGTTACAGTAACACCTACAGCCAGAGTGATCAGGTCTGGAAACCAGCACCACGGACCCTTGGCAACACATGACAACGTGGCTGGAAGAAGGGCGCCCCCCCCCCCCGCCCGTGTCGCACGCAGGGAGAGGACGGCCGGCGGCCGGCGGTCCCAGTTCACCTGCTCAGTCTTCTGCCGGTGACGGTTAGAGGAGTCAGTCCAGTTAGCGTGGTTCCTATAGTTCTACTGAACCAACGCGGACACCTCCCCACAAAGCCCTATTAAGTGAAAAGGGAAGCTGCAGGGGGACACCTACAAGAGGCTTCCTCTTACGTTTCGATAAACCCTCGCACAAAATCATACTCCTCACTTTCTATAAAACGATCTGCTTGGACACAACGTACAGAAATACACGAAGGCTGCACAGGTGGGGTGTAGGCTGGGAGCGGGGTGGGTGGTCGAGGGGAGGGGACGCCATGTTTTTCTGTAAGACATCATTTTTCACAAGAAGAATATAACGTTAAGTAGATAACTGAGCCTTATCTTTTTACTCCGTAAGATTTACCAGCAGAGTTCGGTGCATAAGACGAACAGGCCCAGAGCCTGATAAGTACGCAGCTTAAAAAGGAAAACAAAATAACACTTGAAATAAGAAACATTTCACGGGCTTCAAAGGGACGGCTGTCTGCCTACGAGAGAGGCTGAGCGGTGAACGGCGCGGCCACAGCATTCGTGGGCTGGAGATCTTCAATGGGCAGGACCAGAAACGGTTGGTGGATTCATCAAACCAGCGTGCTCTGACCAGACGCCAAGGTCAATGTCCGCACTAAGCTGCCACAGCAACAGACCACTCTTGGCCCTTGATTTGTTTCTCTATTTCACCCGAAATGCTGTGTGTCTGACAAATTCACCCCGAAGTAGCCCGTGGGGGGCCCCTCCTGGGTGGCTGAGATTATCCTGCAGCTACACGACCACTGCCGACTCCCCATTCACTACAAACGCCTATCGTGCCCTTGCCTCCCGAGGAGACCCCCGCCGGCGGACGCTGGTGTGCCCGGGCCTGGCATGTGGAGCAGGGGGCAGAGCCACGAACGTGGCGGAGAGGGAAACAAAACCACAAAACCACCGACCGATGAGTCACTGCTTCATGTGAATTGCGTTCATGCTGATAAAGCCCATAAAGAGAATTACCTGTCCCCTCCCAGGTCGGGGAGGTTAGGGAGGATCGTAACAGGTTTCTGGTGCTCATGCCCCCGCCCTCCCGTGGTGGCGGCCCTGAGGCTGGGGACAAGAGGTGGCTCGGGAGGGCGACAGGTGGGAGGGGAGACTGGTCTTCGCAATGAGGACAGCGAGCACTCAGAGGAGTCGGACCCCGGGCTGGAGCCGGGAACCCCACGGGCCGGAGGAGGTGGGAGACGCAGGTCCAGACGGAATCACACCCAGCCCCAAGGCCCAGGTGGAGAATCCAAATGTTTCCTACAGGCAACAGGAGCCCAGACGGGATTTAGGCAAAAGAGTAGAGCTCTACATACACGCTGTTCCTTTGCACCTGAAAACACGGATTTTGCAGCCTGTGCTTCTACAGGGACCCCCATTTTCCTCCCTCACCGTGGCCCCCACAAACATCTGAGTCAGGCCCCTCAGGGTAGCCAGACGCTTGGCAGCGGCGCCCACCCATCACTATCAACCCCCAAGGGCACCCTGGGGAGAGCCTTTCAACACAACGCACAAGCCCTCGGACTGCTGGGCTCGTGGAGACATTCCCAAGATGTTTTCCTGTGCCACCGAGACGGCTGCTTGGAAAATCCCTGCTGCTCGCGCTCCTTTCTCCCCGGTGGCTACATCCGCCTGCTTTGCTACAAGACCCTGCGTCACAAGAGGGATCTCCCAGCTCGGCGGGCAGGCTGGAGAGCTGCAGAGTCTGGGCACTCAGGCCCCGTCGGCGTGGGTTCTTCCTCGGCCTTATCTAATCGAGTGTCCTAGGTGCACGAACATAAACACTGCCATCCTGAGCCACCATGAACTTGTAAACAAACCGATCGCATCAGTTCTCACGGATGAAGGTTTCCCCCAACGGATGAATGCCAGTGCTTTCATTTTAATTCAAAATGAACACAATTTCCACTGGATATGGATGATATGGATGATCTCAGAAGGAGGCAACTTGCCCGTGGCAAAAAAATAAATAAATAATAGCAATAAAATAAATCAGCTAATGCTATCGCTGCCCGAGGTCCTGACGGCTGTCCCGTGCTAGTCCCACCTTGATGCCCTTCCCTCTCGTCCGGATGGCGGCTACTTCAACACCTTCTTCTGGGTGCTCAGAATGCCCGTGTGACGTGGCTTAAACGGCAGGGGACAGACCTCCGCCCAGAAATTACTGAAACCAAGAGAAATCCACAGGATCTAGACCAGACCAAGAAAATCTTACACAACGGTAATTGAATCAACTTCCTACCCAAACCAGGCTCTTCTTAAATTGCAGATATCAACTTACTCCGCTCATGAAGCAAGGCCGAGGCGCTGCACGCCAGCTCTAAGCAAATCCACTGAAAAGACTCCATCCGGCTGACCGGCGGGGCACTCACCACAGGGCCAACTGGTGCTGACCGTGTTCCCGCTTTCCAACAAAGCCCTTGCAGTCAGAGATGGAATCTTTCCCCTGTAAGCGGGAGACCCCACTGCCGGCACCCGTGTCCCCGGCGTCCTTGCTCTCTGAGTGTCGGTGGGCAGACCGGAGTGTGGTGGCTGTCGGTGACGTCCCAGTCCCACCCCTTCTCCTCACGGGTACCCCATCTGGGCCAAGGCATTTCGCCCTTGGTCCTCCATCTACGAGTGGGTATGACGGTGTTCCCTCCCTCACAGGCCTATGGCCGGGGTGCAGGAAGTTGCTGGGACGGGGCAAACCTGGGCCAATGTCACTTATTACTGTGACTGCTCTGTCCCGAACCCTGGTCTCTCCCCGGCTCCCTGGCTCCCACACTTGCCCGAGACCCTGCACCCTGCGTTCTGCTTCTCCCTCTGAGACCCCTCAGTCACTCCTTTGGCTGACCTTTGCCCTGTATGCCACGGGCATCTCTCACGGCACAGGTGTCTCACTCTCCCTTCGCTGTTCAACACAAGCGGCTCCAAGACACCGACATCTAATTCCTCCGCTGAACATTCACGAAACCGCTGATCTGGCCGTCTCTGTCCGACTTTATTCTCGGGATCCTGCCCAGATTGCATGGACGACAGGACGGTGGAGCAGATGGGGCCGACCCAAGTCTGCGTCCCAGGTCTGCCCCTCTGGCCTGAAGGCCTCTGGGAAGCTGCTTGCTTGTCTAAGTCCCTGAGCACCTTCCCAGATTTATGTTTCAATAACACTTACCTCCCCACCCCCCACCGAAAGCAGCGACAGTCCGTACCTCAGCTTCATCATCTGGAAAATGGGAGGTACCGGGGAGGAAATCAGCCTACTGCAAAAGGCTCTCTGCTTGGGCTGGTTCTCCCCCTTCGCTGCTTGTCGTAAGCTCTACCCACCTCATCTAAAGGTCAGGAACCAGGTGCCCATCCTGGGGCGGGGGGGGGGGGGTGTCCCCAACTTCCCTGAAGACCAACCAACCACATAAAGTTACAGAGATCTGTCGCGCTACAATTTGAATATACTTAACACAACCAACTAGGCACTTAAAAATGGTTAAGGCGGTAGATTCTGTGTTCTATGTACTTTACCACAACTGGCAAAGAAAAAAAAAAAAAAAGAAGAAGAACCATAAGTGAATATTCTATTCCTGAAGGTCGATTTATAATGCCCCAGAGTTAATGACTGGTGAGAAAGACACCACGCTGTACCCTTGGGCTTACATTTTTCAAAATCTTGCCGTAAGGCATGGAAAGATGAACAAGCAGCAATAACTGTGAGTAGAGAAAAGACGACAGAAAATGTTCGGTATTCGGAAAAAACAGCCGGGATCTAGACAACGACTAGGAAAAGCAGCCGTGGAAAACAGCAATGACTGTTCCGGAGAGCAGAATTCCTGATGCCTCTCTGATTTTCTATACTTTGAGTATTTTACGTTCATATTTCTTAATCATTAACACTGAACGAAAATAACTTGCATCTGTGCTTCTTGGTCTCCCTCCTCCCCTCTGCAAAGGGTCTTTTGGACCCCCGGGTTGTGTCCCTGTAGAGGCCCTTATCTCTGGGACACCGCTGCCGCCGCCTCGAGGAAAGAGACTGCAGCTCCTTCCTGCTGAGCTCAAATGCAGCCTCGGAATTCTTCTCAATACAAGGCTCCAGGCAGTCCCAACGCAGTGAAACACATCTGCCGTCCCTAATTACGCTTGCTACCTCCCCTTGTTTTCTGTCATCGGGTGTGTCCTAACCCCCCAGTCCCTATGTACAGTCCTGGGGAGAGAGGCCGCCACCGTTTATCCTTGTTCCCCCAATCTTGGTCCCTGATCAGGTGGCAAAGAAAGCCCAGCAACGGCACCTGGGATGGACCCTGCTCTCGGGTAACACGGCACCTTTCCCTTTAGCCGAAAGCTCACTCCTGACTTCATTCCCAAGCAAGACCGCCTATTTCCAATCCAAGGAACCACCACACACAGGTCCCTTCAGAATGTGATGAAGGATACTTTCAAGCTGACGGTTCACGTGGACACAACCTAGGCTCACCACCACCCCCCACCCCGTGCCCACATGCACAAGACAAGAGGGTGACGTCCGGCTTCTACAGCACGGACGGGGGGCACTTCCACGCACCCAAGGTCGTCACCCTCCAAACGGAATCAAGGAACAATTATTAGCTTTCACCGTGACCACAACTTTCCTCGTGTCATTCTGAAGTAATTAACACTTAACTCATTTCCTCGTCTTTACGTTGACGGGTCTGCTCTGCAGTCCTCGGGGTGGGGCTGCTCTCTGCCCCTGCCCAGGAGCTAACACACAGACAAGGACGACCCCGACCCAGAGGTGCACACGTGAGGGCACGCACAGGACACGGCAGACTTGGGGTCCCGCACCACTGAGGTTCTCTGGGCCCTTGGGTGACATAACTCCCCGGAGAGAGATCCGGGGATCTCTCTTCCCTTGAAGTCAGTTAAGAGTGGACAATTTTTTCCAGGAGCCCAAGACATACACGCTGGCCTAGAGTCCTTGTAGCTCACGGGAATATTCAGGTGTAGGACTTTTCCTTACTATAACAACGTGTCGGCCCTTTTAGGGCATGGGGCTATCCCAGTAATCTATTCAGTGGAGGGAGGGGCAGGTAACAGAGTCAAATATTTGCCATTGGGAATATCCGGAAAATTCAAGGACATGTGACTACAGTATGTTTACTATGAATTCTGCCCAAAGGTGAAAGGTACAAAGTGAGGACACACCTTACAGAAAGTCAATAACATCGGCAAATAATAATAATTATTATGAACAGATTAAAAGCTTTTATGTGCCAGACATCGTACTATCAAATTCACGTATCTAATCTCATTCCTTTTTTTTTTTAAACGATTTATTTATTTACTTGAGAAAGGGAGAGAGCACGTGTGCGGTGCACAGGCAGGGGGAAGGGCAGAGGGAGAGGGAGCATCCCAAGCAGACTCCCTGCTGAGTGTGGAGCCCACCTCAGGACTCGATCCATGACCTGTGAGGTCAGGACCTGAGCCGTAAATCAAGTCAGATGCTTAACCAACGGCGCCACCCAGACGCCCCTCTGTTCTCATCCTTGCTAATAACTCTACGTGGCAGGCGCCCGCGCCACACTCCGCCTAGATGGAGACAGAACTTACCACGGCTGCTTCAAAAGAGAAAAACGCATCGCAGTGATGGGCTGTGAGCAGACGTGACATCAGCATCAAAAGCACAGAAAGGAATGCAGAGACATCGCTTATGAGAGGATCACATAGGCTGGAAACTATATGCGTACGAGATCTGGAACCCTCAGCAGGCTGTGTGACTGGGCAAAGACTTGACTTCTCTGTGCTTCAGTTCCTTCATCTATAGAATGAAAGGGTTCACCTTCCAAACACTGTGAGTCTGGAATAAATAATCTAAACGGTACGGTGATGGATAGCAGAAAGCCTGGGAGAGACTTTAGCACATATTTGGAAGTTTTGGTACATGATAATCGGGATATTTTAAAGCAGCGGGAAAAGGGAACATTATTCAGTGAATCCTACTAGACAATTCTGTTAGCTACTTGGAGGGAAAGAACAGCATTAGGCCTCGCCGCACACTTTTTACCAAAAATGAATTCTACACTAATTTTACAGTTACATGTTTAAAAAAAAACAAAAAACAAACAAACAAACAAAAAACACAAAAAACAGTTGGGAATGTTTGCCCAGTCTTGAAATGTAGAAGAACTTCTTAAACCACCAACTAAGACATTTCATTAAGAAGCAACTAATTAAAGACACTCAGGTCTGACCATGGAAAAATGTAAAACTTCTATACGTCAAATAAATACCCCACGCAAAATTGAGAGGCTGGAGAAAAGACGACACTGGATCGACGACACAACGTGTGATTTGAAAAAAGATGAATGATTTTTTCATCTCAAAAATTAAACTCTTACCAGCAACTTTAAAAAAAAAAGACACATACCCTAATTAAAAGAGAAAACACGAAGACTCTCAACAATGTGCAACGGAAATCCACACAGTTAACGAACCCCCAGAGCGAGTCGGGAGTAGGTGAGATTTAAGGCAACAAAGCCTTCCTGAAGGCGCTGTGTGAGGCTCACGCTCCTTCAAAGAGTTCAGAGTTCACCACAATTGGGCATGTGTGGCCTTGCTTGTGTGGTCCAGAGGGAGCATTCCTGAAAGTCCTGGCCCTGAGACGAGGCCCGACCGCAGGCTGCCCGGGACGTGCCCGGGTGCAGGAAGACGGAGACGAGCCCCGGCCCCAGCCCGGCAGAGACACGCGGACCCACACGGGGGTGGCAGCGGAGCTGGGAGGAGGGCTCCCGCGGCGCCCCTCTCCTGCCCTGTCTGGAATCGGACAACAGGAAAAAGAAAACACCAGTGCCCGGGCTCTTCCTTCCCCGTCTGGGGACGCACACGGGGCACAGGCAGGGGTAGGGCGAAGAGGGTCTACCTGCCGCCTCCTCAGACTGCAGCTTCTCTGTTTCTGTGCACGCTGCACAGACTCAGCCCCTGCTCACGTGCGGGGGCGGGGGGGGGGTCACGAGGCTGGGCCCCTACCGCAGATGAGGCACGGAACTGTCATACCAACAGGGACAGAAGCTCCCGCTCCGTGCGCATCACCCAGCTCATGAGGGTCACCGCCTGGTCAGCAGGCAGACTGCGTTCTCTGAGGAGCAAAGCAGGGCCCTCCGAAGCTAAGCCGGCAAGCTCACTCAGCGAGGAGAGAGCAAGGACAGGGACCAGGCCCCGTTCCAGAGGCCGGGGAGAACAGGGGCAAGCAGCCCAGAAAACAGAGATCCCTGCCTTCCCAACAGGAGGAGACAATAAACCAAAGAAATAAGACGTACATCGTCTGTTGGATTCTGGTAAGTGCTAAGAAGAAAAAAATAAGGCCAAGGATGAGAAATAAAACAAAATGTCAGGGGGAGGGTCACCATCGTCGGTGGGACAGCCAAAGAAACCCTATTAGATGACTTTGGAGTACAGATGAAACAGGAACGCAAAGCAGACAGTGTGGACGTCTGGGCAGGGGGGCGGCCGGGGCAAAGGCCTCCAGGTGCACCGCAGGGCGTGTCGTGTGCAAGCTATGAACTGAACTCCCAGGAGGCCACGCGGCCTTTGCAGGTGGCCCGGGAGACGACACGGTGTGCCCAAGGTCGCACGGTTAATCATTGAGAGATGGGCCAGGCATCAATCACGCTCTGGGAAAAGGGCACAGACTCACACTGGTGCCACGCCTCTGTCCTCCTTCAGGGGCCGGTGGAGAAAAGGCGGGGGGTGGGTCCTTTTCTGCACGGCACCGGTCCCCCCAGCTTCACCTCCTGCTTCCCTCTGGGCCCAGGGAAGCTTCGTCTGACTTAGCCACTGGACAAGCTGGGTCCTGGCCTGCAGGACCCGTCTGAGGACAGCCAGCGTAGGCCCCTGGGGAGGCAGAGGGCTAGCTGTAGGATTTAAAAGGTTCTTAAACAGACTGGGAGTAAGCCAGGTGATTTACCTGGGGAGCTCAATTTATTGGCCTGGCGGGAAAGGTTGTTTAGGAAATTTTGCAACATTAGCAATGGTCAACGTTCTTGAAGACAATGATACATATGCACGGGCCTTCCGCACGAGCACAAGCACGCACGCGTGCATACGCACATACACACATCCCAGAGGAACGGCTGTATTTGCTTCTCTCCGCCATCTGATTATGAACTTGTTGGCAGGGAGCACAAAGGCCAGCAGGCCGGGAAAGGGCCTAGGGTCTGAAGAAGCAGTGGGAAAGCCAGCTCGCACGCGGGCGAGCTCTGTGACCTCAGCTGTCCCCCACCTTAGTCTCCTCGTCTGTTAAACGGGGCCCCCCAATTCCTGAGCGAAGTACAGCTCACGGAGGCAGAGCCCCCGGGTCCGCAGTGGACGGTCGAGCCACAGTTCGCTCTGGGGCGGTCTGCCGAGCAGTCGCTTCACCCTAGAGGACAAACCAGACCCCGTAAGCAAATTTATGCGCCATTTCTAAATACAAACGGCAACAGAGGTGAGATCATCAACAACCAGCCCCAACTAGTCATTTGCAACAGAAATGAATGTTTCTTAGTCAATAATCTTTTTTCCCCCCTTTTCTGGCTCTGGCAATGGTTTGAATCAGCCAGTCTGGGAAAAACCAAAACACACAGTGTGACCTCTTGAAATCAGTTAACTTGGAAGGAAAGGGTATGATCTTGACCCCAGGGAACCCAGTTCTCCAAGCAAAGGTTGGACTAGATTACACCGAAGACATGTGCAAAGACCCCAGTCCAAGGAAGGTCACATTCCTGGGTCCTGGAGGTTAGGATGTGAACGGATCTTCTGGGGGCATAAGTCAACCCACAACAGTGACCGTCCAAGACAGTATTAGAACAAGCTAATGGCGGGGCACCTGGGTGGCTCAGTTGGTTAAGCGACTGCCTTCCACTCGGGTTATGATGTCTGGGATCAAGCCTCACTTTGGGCATCGAGGTCCCTCTCCCTGGGGACTCTGCTTCTCCTTCTCCCTCCGCCCCCTCCCGAACTCGTGCTCGCTCGCTCGTGCTCTCTCAAAGAAATAAAGTCTGGAAACAAACAAATGAAAAGAACAAGCCAATGGCAGCAGCCGAGAAGCAGCAGTCAGGGGGTGAATGTGCCGGGTGCTAGGTTTTGCTTTTCCAATGATCAGCCCTGGGATGTTAGGAAAAAAAAAAAAAAAAACCTGTAAGGCGGAGGATGTAATGATCAAAGAAGATACTCTGTGCAAGAGAGAGCGCCGCCCCGGCACGCACGGCCGCGGAGATGCCGCCCCGGCTGGGGTCTGGCGGAGGCTGGAGGCTCCATCGCCGGCTGATGATTTCCACTCCTGGTGACACAGAAGTGTCGGGAGGCAGTGCGGGCAGGGAGTGGGAGGGGGGCGGGCGAGGCTGGGCTCAGGGGCGGGAGGGGAGCTGAATAACACGCAGGCCCCGTGAGCGGGAGGCAGGAGCATCACGGGAATTGCCGGGACTGTCAGCGCAGAGGCCGGCTGAGTCGCTGAGTCAGGCGGGCGGCCGCGATCCCACAGGAGAGGAGTACTCCCACCAAGAGAAATCTGTTTGACTTCGGAAAAGTACAGGTTACAGTGATCCTCGCTAAACATCCCACCTTCCCGCCCAACAGACGGGAGGAATGAGTAACGGGAAATCCATCAAGGGCTCTGAGGGATCCCCCACTTTGGGGGGGATCCTCCCCCCCAAAGTGGGGCTCTCTTCACATCCTGTGTGCCTGGGACGATGAGGAACCCCTAGTAAGCAGGTTTAAACGTTATAACACAGGGGGAGCTGGATCGGGACCGGAGAGGCTCCCTGAACCTAAACGAGATTAATTTTCCCCTGGTCTGAATGGTAACAACCACTTCTCTATGAAGAAAACCATTTTCAAGCTGCCTATCTGGAAGAGGAACTCTCTTAAGAAGGTTTTTGTGTCATGGTGACGGTCCAACCATCCCTGGGCCTTGGCCGCATCTTTGGCCCCCAGGTCTCACACGCACCTTAACCCCAGCGCCAGGACACAGACCCTATACCCAACCCACGCCTCAGGCTCCTGGGGCTGCCGCAAACAGCACACATTTATTCCTTTACAGTCCTGGAGGTCCGAAGTCCAAACTGGGTCTCACTGGACCAAAACCAAGGTGTGGGCAGGGCTGTACTCTGTCTGGAGGCTCCAGGGGCAGATCTGTTTCCTGGCCTTTTCCAGCTCCCAGAAGTGTCCTCATTCCTCAGGTTACGGCCCCCCCCCCCCCCGCCCAACTTCAAGGCACACGGCTCCCCCTCTCTGCGCTGGTACTCTCAAGTCCTTCTCTTCTGCAGACCCCTGTGGCTGCAGGGACCCCACCTGGGGAACCCACGGCAACCTCCCCAACTCAAGATCTTGAACTCAGAGCCATCTGCAGAACCCCTTGTCCTGTCCGGCCGTGTACTCGCAGGATCCGGGGACGAGGACCCAGACGTCTCTGGGGAGCCTTCCGTCCGTGTGCCACACTCCAGAGGCCGCGCCAGGGCCCCACGGCCGCACGGCCCACACTCCTTGGAAGGCTGCACGGGCGCCCCCTCGTCTGCCCTGTGACTTCTCCAGAGCCGTGTCCCACCCACACCTGCTGACAGACGGCTCACGGACTGTGCAGGCACTGCTCCCCTCTGTGTCTCCCGCCCTCAGGGAAGCCAGGTGCCCCCTCCTCCCCATTACTCTCCCTCAC
This sequence comes from Nasua narica, assembly GCA_028533885.1. Lineage (NCBI taxonomy): Eukaryota > Metazoa > Chordata > Mammalia > Carnivora > Procyonidae > Nasua > Nasua narica. The sequence goes on along the minus strand of CM052803.1, from coordinate 44,038,620 downwards.
GGGCCCGTCCTTACGCATCCTTAAGAAGCCTTTCCCTGTGCTCCTAACCTGGCCTAGACACCTCTCGTTTCCGCCCTTACTTGTCCCACGATCCGCGTCACGCTGTGTGACGACCATCTGCTTACTCATGTGTCTTCTCCGAGAGCACTGGGAGGATCTCCGAGTCCAGACCACAGCTCACGCCTGTGTGCCCAGCCCGAGCCCTGACTTACAATGAGTACTCATTAAGGGCTGGGTGGATGCACGGATGGATGGACGGATGGATGAGCAGACAGACGGAAGGAAAGGAGAGAGGAAAGGAGGGCGAGTGGGCGAGTGCCCGGCACAAAACAGGGACACTAAATATCTGTTGAGTCAAAGCAAAGAGGGAGGGAGAGCGGGAGGGAGAGAGGCGTGCACAAGGGCCGCCATCCATGTCGGGAACGCTCAGCTAGGCAGGGGCCGACAGACGGAAGGAGCTCCAGACGGGAGCGTCTGCGCCAGATCACAGAGGAAAGCCCCAGTGAGCAGGGAGCCGTGCCCAGGAGGGTTCTAAGAAGAGGGGGAGAGTCAACTAGAGTTCACAAAAAAAGTCAATGAGCTATTTTCCTTTCCCATGCCAACTCCAAAGCACGTGTTTCTGAGGGCCAGCCGGAGGCGCGAGGCAGGACCTCTTCCAGGCCGTAGTCCGCCACCCCCCCCCCCGCCCCCGCATCACGGCATCTCGACGCATGAGCTAATCAGTTTCAAGGCACCCCGACCTCCCACATGTGGGGGGGTGTCTACATCCAGCTTCTTGAAACTTCATCCAGGACTCACCAGCATGGGGCCTGTGGCAGAGGCGGGAGCCACAGGGTCACGCGACATAGGGCCAGCCTCGGAACCGTCAGAGTCAAGAGAAGTGTCTTCACTCCCGGTGCCGATTTCCATCACTGTCCTTACAAATACCATTTGTCTATGAAGTTGTCGTAAGAGCATGAAACATATTTTTTTCCTAAAAATTTTATCATTTTATTATTTTATAGTTTTATTTGCAGGCCTATAGAAAAGTCAAATAAAGCTATGCTCTCACCAAAATGGCTAAATTTTTAAAAGCTGACAATAACAGAGAGTGGCATGGATGTGAAGCCACCGGAAATTCCATCTCCTGCTTCCAGGAGAGGAAGCCGGTACAACCACTTTGGAAAACCGTCTGGCACCATCAACAAAACCTGCATCTACACAAACCTTGTGATCACCAACTGACACCCAACGATAAACCAACGGAATTTCACGCACACACTGCCGAGAGGAGTATGTGAGAGGGCTCTGCGCGGTATTATTCATAGAAACCAAAGAACGGAGGCAATTGGAATGCCCACCATCAATGGAGAAGCACAGTCTCAAGAGAGACTAGCATCTAGCCAAAAGAATAACTGCCCGTTATACACGAACTGTACACGAATCTCACCAAGGCAACATCGCACCGAAGAAGCCAGACAGGAAGGAATACGCGCAGTGAGCGGAAACCTACGAAGAGCTAACCGCGGCCACCCAGCGGTCAGGAAAGTTAAGTCGAGACGGGCGCGAGGGGGGCTCCTGGGGCACGGGCCATGTTTGAGGCGATGGTCTGGGCTGAAGGTACATGAGCTTTGATGATTCACTGGTCTCTTCATATTGGCGGAGCACCCCTGTAAATAAGATGGTTGAAAGACTCTTACAGGGGAACCCACCCACCCATCCCCCAGATTCTACCGTGAACATTCTACTCTTGTTGCTTTTCCAGACATCTGTCCGTTCCTTAAGGCATCCGACAGGCCTTACCGTTACTCTTGCTGCTGATGAGAAATGATATTCTGACAAGCAGGCCGTGAAGCCAAAGCTGCTCCAACCACTCACCCCGGCCGCCCCCAGCAAGGCTCTTTGCCAAGCCGGGGTCACCGCAAACCGACCTTCTTTGTCATCCAGCTCCCCAGCAGCCCCCACGCCTGTCCCACTTTGGGCCGACCAGCTGGAGAGTGGACATGTCCCGAAGGGGCGAACACAAGGAAGCCCACTCTCCTTCGGGTGCCGGGCTGCCCGGCCCAGGTGCTGGAACCGCACGGCCACCCTGCGTGCCGCTCCCACCGGCTCCTGGAGGGAAAGCTCAAAGCCCCAGGGGCTCACTCCTGGGAGTCCAGACTCGAGACACGTCCAAGGCCATCCCAGAAACAGAGAAGACTCCAGAAAATAAAAGAGGAATTTCTCTTATTTTGGGGGGCTGGTTTGAAAAGCATGGAAGACCCCAGGCTCTCAACCACCCCTCCAAAGAAACTCTGACTCTCCCCTGCAGAGCAGCCAAGAAGCAACGACGCGACCCTGCCCTGGTGGCCGGTTCTGCGCTGTGGGTCCCCCAGGTGCAGCCCGGGGAGATGAAGGAGGGCATGTGCCCTTGTGTGGGGGACAAAGGTGGCATAGTCTTCTCGACCTTTTGCGTGTCTTGGAGCTTTTGGGTGGTGGGGAATCTGGATCCTTTCTTGGAGCAAGCTTTTTTTTTTTTTTTTTTTGAAAGTAATCTCTACACCCAGCAGCGAGCCCGCCAGGCACCCCTAGAGTCAGCTTTTTAAATGCATAAAATAAATTCATAGGATTGCAAAGGAAACCCATCACACTGAAATACAATTATCAAAATATTTCTTAAAGCGTATGATAGGTCAAAAGATGACTTCTTTACTGCATTAAATAACAAGATCTACCATAGGCACGACAACCACCGTCACTTTGGAAAGGTGACAAGCGTGAGGTATTCAGAGATACCTGTAGCAGCGGGGACAGGACATGAAGAGACCCTGTGATCTCTGCTGGCGGCCACGGCACAGGGGCTGCCAACAAATAGAGCTGCAGCACCGCATACGGTCCTCACCAAAGGCAATGGGACACTCCAGGGACAGGTTAGTGACCATAAAGTGCCATCTTTTTCATATCCAAGTCCCAGATTCCCTGCATTCTACCCTTGGCCCAGGGGGTGAGACCTCCTGGAAGTTAGGAGCTTTCTTTTCCTTCCCTTTATTTGATTCCTGATGATAACATGCTCGCTGCCCCCGGGCACAGATCTGGACGAAGTGAGAGCAGGGATTCACAGAGATCCTGCACCCCAGCGTGCACAGCAGCACTAATCACATCAGCTGGGAGGTGCAAACAACCCAAATGTCTTCTACCAGATGGACAGAGGAACAAAATGTAGTGTACACACACACACGGATATTATTCAGACCTGGAAAGGAAAGAAATTCTGACATGCGTTACGGTAGGAATGAACATTGTGCTACATGAAATAAGCCAGCCACAAAAATACAAACACTCCATGATTCCACTTATGTAAAGTACCCAAAGGAGTAGAATTCTTAGAGGCAGAAGGGAGAACGGCAGCTGCAGGGGTTCGGGGACTGGGAATGTGAAGGCAGCGTTGAATGGGGACAGCGTTTCAGCCCGGGAAGATGAAGAAGTTCGGAAGACAGTGGGAATGCCCTTAATGCCGTGGAACTGTGCACTTAAAATGGCCAGAATGGTCAACTTCAGGTTAGGTACATGTGACCAGACAGAAAATGAAATAAAAACAGTCCCCGCAGACCATGGAAGGGCTGCCACTGTTAAGGACAGCTTCCCCGGTGGCTGGGGGCAGTCTCCTGGTCGCTCTGCGCCGGGCTGGGCCGCCCCGTGAGCCTGGGCTCGTGAGCTGCTGTGCCACGGTGGGCCCATCACTCCTGCTCTCTGGCCTCAGTCTCCACCTCTGCAAAAGACACAGTCACCTGCCCAGCACAGGGACAAGCACATCCTCACACTGGGCTTTCTGATAACCCTGGGAGGTCAGCGGCCCTGTGACGACCCTCCACAGACGACTCAGGTAACCGTGCAGAAGTCACCCACCTGGCGAGGGCCAGCAGGTCAGGCCGCCAGAGGAACCCAGCATCGGGTGTTTGTGTGTCTGCCTGTTGCTCGTGGACAGGCTGTCCCCCCGGGCCGCAGGCCCCAGCCCGGCGGCCCCAGATACATGATTCCGCACGCCGCCTCGCCCCCAGAGCCAGGGAGCTGCAGGCTCAACAAATGCTGCCGACGAGCGAGAGGACCACGCTCTGACGGAGCCCCAGACGGGCTTCCTGGCAGCACACTGGCAGGCCTGGTGCTGCAGGTCTCCCCGTGGATGGTGGGACGCGCCGGCTCGTCACAGGTCAGTGTTCCCCCCAGGGCCGCGGCCAGGGGCGGGGCAGGAGGGAGCCACAGCTGATGGGAGAAGCAGCCGCCCCGCTGTCTCTCACACACACACACACACACACACACACACCTGGCGAAAACACCGATGACTCAGGAACCAGGAGCGGTGAGTTTCCGCCAGCGTGCGAGGGGTTCACTTTTGGTTCAAGAGGCCCCAACGCTGGGAGAGGGCTGAGGGATGAGGTCAGGTTCACGTCCCCGCTCCCGGGGCAAGGAGGCAGCGCTCGAGCACAAGCTCAGGGTGACTTGATGGGGCCGCGGGGTGCTCAGCCGAGCCAGGCGCTGAGGGCGGGGAGAGGCTGGAAACGGGCACCGACCGCGCTCCCAGAACAACAGTGCTGTCAGCACGTTTCCTTTCCAGACGGCATTCTAGGCCACGGTGCCCTTTGCAGAGAGGAGGGGTTGGCAGTGACCTAAATCAGGCAAACAGGGCTGGGCTGGGTGACTCGGGAACCTGCTTCAACAGACTGGATTAGTCAGCTGCTTGGCCGGGGACCAGGCAGGCCCGAGGTGCCGTCGGGGACGCCCTGCCTCCGGAGTCCCACGAGAATGGGGGCGGGGTGGGGTGGCTACGAAGCCTCCCATGCAGCCGAGCGACCGAGGGCTCCGGAGGCCCGCCTGTATACAAGACGGGGTGAACCTGCCCCCACCCGCGGCTGCAGAGCGGGGAACAAGAGGGCGGACACAGAGGCCCTCTGAAGCAGTGAGGAGAACGGGCTGGATCTGTATAAATCAATGAGGCAGAGCTCCCACACACAAACCAACAAGGCCCAGCAGAAAAGCCAAGGTGGGAGCACACTTTAAAAACACACCCAAAGCAATGCCACACACTGTTTATGGTACACGTGTGTGTGCGCACGCATGCGTGTGTGAAAGTGTTTAAATCTAACGGAGAGATCCGCATCAAATTTATGACGACAGGAACCTGGAGGCAGGGGGGGGATCTAGAGGTGAATGTCAAGGTAACCGTACCTTCTCCGGTAAGATTTTATTCCTTTACTTAAAAAAGATAAAGCAAAGAGAATAAGATATTAACAGTGGTCAGTTCTGGGTGGTAGAAAGGTGTTTTTTTGATATTAGTCTTTCTTGCTTTCTATTTGTATTTCCTGACCTGAAAGTCACTTCAACACCTGTATGTGGTCAGATAACAAATTCTACTGATGATGATGTGTGTGTGTGTGTGTGTGTATGTACACATATATCCTAAATTGTGAATTTTTTTAATTCTCAAAATTCAAAATTCAAAAGGAAAAAGCCTCTCAGAGCATGCAGCGTGTGTTCCAAGCGGTCACTAAATGGAATTCCTCCCCAAAAGAATCCAGAGTCCTGGTGGCACACGCCTCTGCTAGAAGTCACCCCACCTCCGGTTGCATCCAGTGTGGGGCGCAGGGTGGGGCAGAGGTCTGGGAGGCGCTGGGCCCTGCCACTGACCTGCTTCCCTGGGACAGACCCTTGAGAAGGCCTGGGTGTCCTGGAGGGGAAGCCCCGGCACTAAGTGTCCAGAGAACTAGCCTTCCCTCCTGTTTCAATCCAGGTAGAGCCCCCTGGCATTTGGCTCTGCGGGGCGGGGGGGGGGGAGTCCAATCTGCCAATCAGATTCCAGGAAAGCCAGTGACATCACTGATCACCAATCGGAGCGCCTGACCCGCAGGAATGAATTGTGCTGCCACACTAGGTTGACAGGATTTCAGCAAGAGGCAGAGACACTTGACATTTCTGTTCTCTTGGGAAGCCTTATCGAGTGTAAATGTTGGGCTTTGCCAACACTGACACCAGCCAGCAGCCCCATGTCCGCCCACACTCAGCTCCTAAATTTCAGATTTACTCTTCAATTGTAACAGTGCCCTTTGAATCCCGCTTACACACTTTCCCTCCCTCATTTTCTAGATAAAAAAGAAACAACATTCTGCATGCTACATTTCCCTGCATCACATATTTGCCTCTCTAGGGGAAGATTCTGTCAGATTTGGAATGCCAGGAAGGAAAGGCAACATTCAGGAGACTTTTTTCCTCTCTCTGATCTCATCGACCCCCAAATGATGAAAAATGTCACATGCTCGAAAACCAGAGTGACCCCCCAAACTGTGACCGTTCTTAGAATCTAAACGCAAGGTATGACAAGAGTTTTGAAACACCATTTGGTTTCTCTTGGGTCCAGCATCCCACACCCACCTGCAAATAAAGGTGGCCTGGCTGGGAAAAGAGTTCCCTCCAAAGGAGCCGGAGAGAGGGACTTTCTGGAGAAGCCCCCCAGACCCTCCCTGCCGGATTCAGTCCCCTGCCCGGCCGACATGCCCCTGTAGACACTCGGGCCCCTTGTTTTTGGGAAGCAGAAGCAGAAACGCCCCTGCACAGCCCCGTCCTTCCAAGCAGCAGCGGCAGCGGCATTTCGGGGAGGCGGGGCAATCTCAGCAGTCACCGTGGGTTTACGGAGTACAGCGACCGTGGGGGCAGCTCATCCTGCGTTGTTCAGGGGGCGGCGAACGAGGAGCCGGCAGATAACTGAAACCTCTGCTGCCTTCCTGCCGCTGCCGACCATCACCATAGGAACCACATCCTGCTGCTCCCATGGCAACCGCACAGTACCATCCGCTCAGTAAGCAATGATGCAGAGGCCACTCAGGAAGGCTGGCTGCAAGGCCATGGGGCCGAGGGGGTCCTGCGGTCCACAGCCACGGGGACTAGGCAGTCATGGAGAGAACCCTTCCGAAGCAACTGGCTTTTTGGTTTAAAAGCCCATCTCCTGCTCCTCAAGAATTTATTTACCCCCAAATTAAATCCTTTCAAAAGTGTATTCCTGTTCTTGGGATACAAACATTTCCAGGGCCAAACACATCAGGTAAGAGCCCTGTGGGTACCTCTTTCCACACACGGCCACAGCTCCAGTAGAGATGGCAGACTGGGACATCACGGGCTCATGGTGGCCGCCCCTAAGGCACACCAGGCACTGGGGTAAGGCCCTTCCAGAAGAGGCATCTGATTCCATTCTCACAACCCTATTCATAAATATCATTCCCTACCCCCCACCCACATCTTACAGAGGAAGGAGGCTCAGAGAGGTTAAGCGAGCTACCCAACATCACACAGCACACTGGGCAAAGCTGTCTGAATCTCTAACTCACAGCCCCTGAGAAATTCTGGTCCCCTTTATTACCCCTAGTGCAGCATTCCATGAATCAGGCCCTAGGTATTAATAATAACTAATGCTGATTTTTAATAAGCATTATTTTAAGTAAACATTCGCAGCTCCTCCAAAGAGATTGCTTACTCTGTGCCGGGCAGTGTAGAAAGCTTATACGGAGCATCTTATCGGGGTCTCACCGAGTCGGTGAGATGGGAACTAGTACAGATGAGAGAGCTGAGGCGCAGAGAGGTGAAGTGATTTGTTTGAGGGCACACAGCAGGCGAGAGGCAGACCCGGGGCTCATGCCTGGCCAGCCAGACTCCAGGGGCTGGGCTCTCAGTCACCGGCTCCACTGATTCCTGACAACGCGGCCAGCTGACACACAAATGTTAGACCCCACGGGTGCACGGTGTGCTTGGACTCCACAACGCACACACACATCTGTTCCCCAAAGTGGTCTGGGACGTGCCTGTCAGCACATGACATGCGGAACATGATGCCGCTTGGCCCTACAGGAGCAGCTGTGGCAGCACCCACGGCCGCACCCCTGCAGGGCTGCTCCCCCCGCCCCTAAATCTGGAATAATGACAGTGTCGGTTAATGGCCGCCTTCAGTGCAGACAGGGCCTTCCAGGGAGTCACGATTTCAATGTTCCCTCTGCATCCCAAGGGGGGTATTTCAGAACCCACACCCCACCCACTGCAGTCCAAGAGGACAGGAAGCCCTCTGACACGGAGGGCCTGCAGGGAGGGCACAAGGGTCCAGCATGTCCCAGTCCCTCACGAAGGCATTTTCATGGCTCACGGATACGCAGGGCCACATGAAACCGCCAACTTGTAGATTCAAAGTGGTCAACCTCTGGCAACCACGTATGCTTTATTCTAATGTCTGAGCCTCCTGGCAACTCCACTTCGCTGATAAGGAAACCGAGGCTCAGAGAGGCTAAGCGACGGCCGGAGGTCACAGAGACAGGAAGCAGGAGGCACAGGACCGGAGCCAGGTCTGCGTATTTTCAAAGTCCTTCCCCTTCACCGTGCAGTGCTGTTTCCCTGCCTGCCCTGGAGGCCGGGAAGCCCAGCAAGGGCGCGACAGGGTGGGAAAAGAGACCAGAGAAACTGCTTCCTATGCTGTGAGAGCTGAGGGAGTCAGGGGGCTAAGCGAGGACTTTCTCTGGGGGCCCAGGCTCTGCTCAAAGAGAAGCAGGTCTGGTGTGGTCGTAAGACCGGTCGTCACAGGAGTTTTGTTTTGTATTTTTTGATCAATACCAAAAGGCACAGAACACAGGAAGCAGGCAGACAGTGGGTTTGAGCTCAGCTGGTTAGCACGTACTGCACCGGGCTGGTTGAGAAATAAACACAGTCACGTGAGCCAGGAGCCCAGCACCACACCTGGTTCCCACGCAGGGCACTGCGTCTGTTACTTCCGTTGTCCACGGCCCGGCTCTGAACCCTCACCAAGCTGGAGGGGTACAGCCCAGCCCGGTCCCTTTGGGGACTCCAATGGAAAATTGCTCCCATGCCTGTCCACTCCTCCTTTCCCAGACAGGTCCGGGCATTCCCCGCATCCCGTGCACCACGATAAGGCCACCGTTTTCATTCACGACCCTCACACCTCTCGGCATTTCCCAACTCCATGGTGTCAACAAGCCAGGGGACAGCCAGCAGGCTGGGTGAGCTGACCCCTTAGCAGATGGCAGGTCAGTTTCAAAACTGTGACAAATTCTCTGAGCTCAGCTATCTTTTGACCAAAGAAAGAGCCAAATAGGAAATGGAGGGATGAGATCATCCATAGGCTTGAGCCATGGGGGTCTCGAAGGGGGCTTGGTTGACTGACTGGAGCCTTTGAAAGAGCGACTAGTCCTCTAGACGCATCACCCGCTTTCTCCTCCACCCCAACACACACACGCACATGTGCGCGCGCACACACACGCACACACACGTGCGCACACACATACACGTGCACGCACGCACGCGTGCACACATACACATGCGCACACACACAAACGTGCACATGCACGCACAAATAATTAAGGTGCAGTTGGGAGGGTGGTGCTCCAAGAGAGTCCTTTCATTGACTTTGCCCGTGAAGAAATTCCACGAATCTACTGGTGTCCAATTTCCTAGAAAATCCAAGAACTATAAAAGGTTCCATTGTTGTGGCAGGAGGTCAACACTGAAATAGATGTTTCAAGCCACTGCCAACTTTGTGCCATGGCTGAATCTTCCAAGTCTCCAGGAAATATCTAACTCCAAAAATGGCATTCCCAAGGGGTGGGATCGTTTCTGACATGTTCCCCCAGGGAGTCGCTGCTGCTCTTTTGGAGAGAGGCTTTCCAGCCTCCCTGGTGTCTCGAGGGGAGATTTCTAGGATACACTGCCTTAAATGTGGGGACAGGGGAAGGGGTATTCTTTCCCTTGAGAGACCATTACTTACTTCACAATTATGTAGCTAACACATAAATAGAGTGTTGTCATAAAAATTTGAACAATAGAGAAACATGAAGAACAGGGGCACCTGGGTGCCTCAGACAGTTAAGCCTTCAGCTCAGGTCCAGATCCCAGGGTCCTGGGTTTGAGCCCCAAGTCGGGCTCCACGCTCAGCAAGGAGTCAGCTTCTCTCTCTCCCTCGGCTTCTTTCCCACCGCTCATGCTCGCTTTCTTTCTCTCAAATGAATAAACAAAATCTTTTCAAAAAAGAAAAGAAATATGAAGGGCAAAAAGCAGCAAAGTCCCCTTTGCCTGGATTCAATCCCACTCACCCTCCCCAGAGATAATCCCTTTTACGAATTCGGGGTGTGTCCTTGGAGTCATTTTTCTAGGCCTTTATGTCCATAAAAAAAATACTTTGTGTTTTATGCTTCTGTGTAACAGTGTATCTTAAACATCTTTCCACAGCAATGCCTTTTACATTTACTTTTCTTTTTCACTGTTGCATTGTATTCCATAGAAGACATGTACCACAATTTATAAATCTAGTTCTTCACTGATGAACCTGGATGCTGCCTCTAGCTTTCCACTCTGCTCCCTTACACATCCTTGGGCATGTTTCTAGGTGGGGGAAAGAGGATTTCTTTCAGACAGACGCCTCGGTGCTTTAGTCTTTCTCGCAGGCGCCTGGACTCAGCAGGGCACAGCCAGACCTGGTCTTAGCTCCAGGGAGCCACGAGCCCAGAGTGCCCAGCCATCGGTGAGCCGCCCAGGCTGGGGAGGTAGGGTCAGCTTCCTCTAGCAGGAACATGGAGCTGGGTCCTACGTGGTGCCGGCCAAGACAGAGGGACAGATGTTAGTGTCCCGGGAGGAGCACTGGGTGGAGAGTCCAAGCCTAGTAGGAGCACCTGGCTGCAAACAGCAGGCGGTAAGCCAGGGCACGTGCTTTAGGGGGAGAAAGCTGGGCAGTGTGACTGAGATCCTACGGGAGGCCGGTGGGGAGCAAGAAGCAGACTCAATGCAGAGGAGAAGCCACGATTCGATGTGTTAGCACGCCAGTGCCGGGGGCACCAGAAGAGAGAAGGGGCTGAGGTGACAGGCCAGGCTGCCTGAGAGGCTGACGCAGACTGGAGCATAAGGGGCAGGGGGTTCCGTGCATGGACAACCACAAATCTACGGCCCAGATCTGCAGGTGGGTGATGGGACTGGAAATCACTCAGAAGCTAGGACCATGGGATCTTCACCTGCTGGATTAGTCGGTGTCTTACCAAAGCTGAGAAGCCAAATGGGGGGACAACGAGGCGACCCAGAGGTCGGCACCAGCAGGACGCTGCCATCAACTCTCGGTGGGAGGGGCAGAGGGAGAAAGCGGTGGTCCTGAAGCCCAGGGCCCAGGGACGGAACCACGGGACCTGCTGTCTGAGAGACTTCCAGGCACTGAGACGGGGAGAAATCCCCGAGCCTCTCACCCGCTCCCCTCAGTGGTTGAACCCAGAGACACAGGGATCTGGGACACACAGCCTGCAGGGCTCCCCCCCACCGCCCCCTCGCCCGCGCGGAGGAAGGGCAAGGAACCAACCACCCAGGGGGGGAGCTGGCTCAGACACGCAGAGCTGAACCTCCAGTACCTGGAATCGCGCCTGGCGCAGGAGACACATTTGCTAAAAGAATAAAGCCGGGGATGGTTCCAGAGCCCCGCCAGGCCCGCGATTGATTTCCTGATAGCTATCGAAGCCGCTCTCAGCCCGACGAAACACGCCTCTCATTATCCCCCATCCCGGCCCTGCACTTCCAAGCACTCAATAGAAAATCGATAGGGTGTTCTCTGAAACAGCAGCCAAGTGGTGCCCGCCTGCCCGGCCCTCAGAGCCAGACCGGACGCGCCGCCCCTCACGGCCCCACACACGTCCGCACCACCCAGCATAGATCTATTTCCACATTTTCAAGCAGGAGGGACCCGGAGGTTCAAGGACAGGAACCGGGAGGCCCAGACGCTCCGCGGGGCTGTGAGTCGCTTTGAAGCCTCCGAGCCCAGGAGAGGATTCACTCTCACCTGCCCAGTTGGTCCTGAAATCCCGGTCAGGTTCTCTGGCATGTCCCGGCACAGACAGAGGCCGCCTGCCAGGACATTTTTCTCTGCTAGCATCGTGCTTCGGTCCAGCTGGGAGAAGGCAGAGGGAAAAGGCCAAGGGCTTCAGGGCTATCCCGCTCTGCCAGGAACTGGCCGTGTGGCCGTGGAGAGCCTCCGGCCTCAGCTTTGGGAAACAGGCACGATCTGACCTCCTTCGGGGAGGGCTGGGAGACTTACCAAGACAGCACCTGCCCCTCCGACGAGGTGGCCCCGGTGAGCTGTTCTCAGCACCTCCCGTCCCGGGAGGAACAGGCCCCTTCCGGGTCTGCGGCAGCCTCAGCTGAGAGATCTGTGTACCGGTATTAACCAGAGTGGCAACGGCCGGCACTGACTCGGCGCACACACACGCCGGCATCACCCTGAGGAGGTCAGGCCCATTCGGTCCCCTAACCTCCCCAGCCCCCTATAGCGATGAGGAGACCGAAGCACAGAGTTTAGACATTAACCCACGGACACTCAGTGTACACGGGGCGCAGCCGCCCGGGGCCCCCAGAGGTAACCACGAGGAGCACCCCCTCAGACGGCGGGCCCGCCGTGTGTCGGGCCCTCTGCGGCTCCACATAGTGGGCTCCCCCATCTCATCCTCACAGTATCCCCATTTTATGGATGAAGAAGTGGAAGGTCCAGTGAGGTCAAGCCACTCATCTGAGGTCCCAGACACACAAGTGGCCACACGCGGTGCCCTCGTTCCAGAATCTCACTCCCGTGTCCCCCCCACCACCCCCCAAGGCCCAATGCATTCTTCAGGTTGAGTCCGGCTGCCCTTTCCTCCCTCCCTGCGCCATTTTACGAAACCCTCTCACCCTGATGCTCCAGGGGTGGTCACACACCCACCGAAGGGGAAGCTTTCTTAGTCACGCGGGCTGGAGCACCTCCCCTCCTCACAACAGATCCAGACGCAAACACACCCCTCCAAATCCACGGGGAGCGTCACCGGATACTGGCCTCTTGAGTAGTAAATTCACGAAATCCTCCTCTACCGACACGTTATTTGGGGGGATGAAGATTCTCTGGGCTTCTACGAAGCTGGCAGCGTTTTTTTGTTTGTTTCTTTAGTGTTGTTTTCTATACCAGCAGTAGCAACCAGAACAGAAGCCCCGTAGTCCGTTTTGGGGCCAAATCATAAAGCCTTCCTTTAGCCCGATGGGGCTGGGCTGCAGGGACAAGGGCAAAGGGGAGCAAAGCCAGGATTGTTGCGGCCAAGGCAACAGTGCAAAGGCTGCGAGTCAGGGGGGTGAAAACCAAGCCGGGGGTTCTGAGAGCCGTAATTTAAAAAATTCACAGCAGGAAGGAGTCTTGCTGCTGAGTTGGGGGCTGACTCAAGTCATGCCTGTGCCCCCAGCCCGACAGCTTGGCCTGGGAATGGGGCAGCTCCGCTCTGAGAAGGGTCCAGAGGCTGGGGCGGCGGGGGGGGGGAGGGGGGGGGGCCGCGTCCACACCCTTGCCGTGACCCTGCAGGCTTAGTCCCAGCTCTGTGCACGCTTGGCCCTGGAAAGATGTCCCGGCGCTCAGAGAATCCAAGGCCAGCTCTATTTGCGAGTTGGCCTCCCTGGAGGATCCCAGGGTGGAGAGGAACCCAATCCAGCCAGGTGGTGCCACAGATCAGCTTTCAGGCCCTTCATTCACGGGACAGCCGTTTCCGGAACACCTACTGTGCGTGGGGCCCGAGCCAGCGCTGCTGGCCTGGCTCCTCCACTCCGGCCTCTGGCTGGGGCCGTGGCAACGAGGCCAAAGAGCAAGGTGGCACCTATGAATAGCCCTGGCAGGCAGCCCCCACCCCCTGGGCCTGGTGAGCAGCCATGGCCACGGGCCCACCCCACTGGAAGCTCCCATCCAGAGGGAGAACCTGCCGACCGGCGAAAGAGATGAAAGGACTCGTAAAGGTTTCAGGTAACGAGTCGGTGTCCAAGTAAAAGGCTCCCTCCAACCAAAGGCAGGATAATCAGAACATCAAACAGAAGAGTCACTGCATGGGATTTTCGTTAAAACTCACCAAATATAAATGTAAATCAATGAATTCATAAGAAAGTAACAACACTGAAAAAACCAAATCTTTTTGGAAGATCCCACAAAATGTTTTGCCTGCCTTTCCTGTACGCACCGAACATCAGAATGACCAAGGAGCGGCCGAAGTGAAGTCCCTTCTAGAATAATTTCATCTAATGAAGGAAGAAAACAGGGTGGACTCGGGCTATCAGCACTGTGCACCCCTCGCGGATGACGGCCGACAACCACAGAGCCCATCAATGGCCGGGCGGCCGGCATCCGGCCCCGCGTGCAAATCCCACCCTGAGCCCTGGGCCCAGGCAGCCATGGGATGTGCGCGGGGCCACCCACAGGGGACGCATTTTACTAATTAACCCTCCGTGCCCAACATACCATCACTTCCACACGCGATCCATGTAACACACCACGAGTGTGGTATTTTATATTCCTTTTTCCAGGCTAAGCCTTCAACATCGGGGGTGCGCCTCACGTAGCACATTCCAAACTCAGATCGGTCCCTTCATGTGCTCGGTGGCCACGTGGCCGGGGGCTGTCACAGGATGCACGGAAAATGTACAGGCACGGCAGGGCACAGAGGAAGTGTTCAACAACACCACGGAAAAGCAATCAGCAGAACTGGGAATACGGAAGACATATTAAGCAAGCATAACGTATACACGGTGTCTGGATTCTTATTTGAACAATCCAACAAAAATCATTTATCAGACAGCTGGGGAAACGTGAACATTGACTGGGCACCTGACATTAAGGAACTGTTAGTTTCTCAGGCTCTGAGAATGGTATTGCATTTATACATCTACTGTTAAAGGGACCTCACTTTTTAGAAACATTTATGTAAGTCACCTCTAAAAGACTGCCTGGATGTCAAGGATTTGCTTCCAGGTAACTCAGTAGCTCGGGGAGAGGGGAGGAGGTGAGGGCAGTTAGGTGACAAGACTGGCCGAGAGTTGGTAACCGTCAAAGCTGGTGACAGGGACACAGGGATTCATGAACTCATCTCTGTGGTCAAATGTGTTTTTTTCAAATTTCCCCCAATGAAGGTCTGACTTTTTTTTAACTAAATAAAGAACGGTCAGCCTCAGGCTGGATCGAGGCAGCAGCAGAGAAGGGCGGCGGCGGAGCGCAGCTTAGCGGAGGGAGCTATGGGATCCCCACGTCGTCGCTGGCTGGTTACGGGACTGAGCCCGTGCCTTCAGCTGCCAGCCCTTAGTTTATCCCTCTGCTAATCACAGCAGTGCCTCCTCACCATGCTGCCATAAGGATTAAATAAAATAACCCCAACTAAGTGCTTAGCTGAGAGCCTATGATAACGTCAGGGGGTCATACCCCCACCCCTACTGGTTTCGCACTGTTACCTGGGGACAGCACACTGGAGCTGGGTGGCGTGTCCATCATGGGCACGCGTCCCAGCTACACAGGCTGGCCCAGGGATGTGAAGGCCCCGACACCTGGTCCGCGCGGCTCGTGGGCAGCTCTGGGAAGTGGATGTCTCCCAGGCCCTGAACAGGTGGTGAGAGACACACACCACAGGAGGAGGGAGAAGGCAGGGGGTGGGAGGACGCCGATGACCGTCATCGACCTGACGGTGCGCACAGGACAAGAAGCCAGAGCCTGCAAGGGCTTCTGCCAAATGTCCCATCGGAGATACGAGAAAAGCATCCTCATCCCAAAGTGTAAACGTAAACTGATCACAAAATGAGGCTCCATTTGCCGACCAGGCCCGATTTAGGTGCAGTCTCTCTGGGGCAGGACTTCTGGGTGGAGAGAAGGGACACCTGGAGTCCAGACCAAGGGCCCTCATCCCCGAAAGCAGGGGAGGCGCGTCCCCTCCGTGCCATCCACCACACGGTCAGGCTGCAGCCACCTGACGACCGTGGTCCTACCCGTCAGCTGACGGGCGACAGGAAGGCAGTAGTTCGGAGGTCCTGAGACCCAGCCCCAGGGATGTAGTGGGGGCCGGTCAGGCCATGCCCGTGGGTGGCCCAGGCAGCGTTCCGGAGCCTTCCTGAAGGTCGTCCCTGCCCCGATTCACAGGAAGAGTTCTGTGTTGGGGCCAGACCGGACGACGTGCTCAGGATGACCAGAGGGAGATGGACAAACAGGGCAGGAGGGAAAGACAGCCAGACTACGACTCTGAGGGCACTGAGCCTATCGTGAAGGTCATTCCCATTCTTAATGCTGAAAAATCTCAAGTTCAGAGAGGTGTCAGAGCCTCGATTTCAAACGCAGGGACCATCTCCAAAGCATGCTCCCTCCAGGACACGCTGCAGGGCCCGAGTGACAGGAATTAACCCCTCGAGGCTGGAGGCACACGGGACGGGTGGCCATGCCCACCGCTCCTCTGAGCCCCACCTGCCCCTCTGTAGGAGGCGGATCTCCAGGGCTCCCGGATCCAACGCAGGATCCAGGAGGAGGGCCTGCCATGGAGGGAGCTTGTGTCACGGGCAGAGACCTGTATGAACCTGCTCTTCACGGGACCATGGGCTTTTCTCCCTGAAGAGTGGTCTTTATTAAAAAAAAAACTATAAATAAATGATTCCTTTCCCAGCATGAAAGCTGCTGCTGTTCAGGCCAAGGGAAAGGGAATCTGCATTCCTATTAAAGAGTTGAATTCCCGGAAGTGGGGGTCCTTCCAGCTAAGCAAGAAGGGGGCTGTGTGCTCCAAATATCCAAATCCCACTTGTTCCTGATGAATGTGTCATGTGCTTCATTTTGCAAGCAACTGGCTGGCAAGGCCAAGCCGGGCTGGCCCTGGGCCGTGACACTTGTCCTCCTTTGCATTTCCTAGCCCAGGCTGCAGCCGGCACAGAGGACCCAGGGGCTTACCCTGGCAATCCCCGTTCTGGTGCCTGCTCGCTCTGCACGGCAGGAGCTCGCCGGAGACCCTTCTCCGGGGCCACCCTCTTAGGGCAATGCAGTTTGGAAAGACCCATCAATGTTCCAGAGGCACATAAACTTTGACCCAGTGGTTCCACCTCCAGGAGTTAATCCCAGAGACACCCTTGCATGTCTCGAAGATTTATGCACAGGGCGGATCACTGCAGCATTCCTTGGAAGGGGCAAAGGCTGGAGACACACCCATCAGAAGGGGATGGGGACGGTTGCAGCGTTCCGTTCGTACTGCGCAATAAGCCGCAGCCACAAAGAGAAAATGAGGACGCCGTCGACTCTCCGTAGCTATCTCTTACCACGGATCAGGGCAAAAAGAACACAGGGACATGGGTGCAGGATTCTGTCACTCGTCCACAAAAACAAAGAAGGAAATAAAAGCATGCAGGCATTTGCTGGCATGGACCTAGACTATCCCCGGAGAGGAGACAGCGCTGCCCCTCACAGACACAAGGCTGGCCTGACGTCCCAAGCAGCACAGGACACATGGGCACAGACGTACTGGCCTGGTCATTGCCAACCCTCCCAAGACTCCAGATTCTTCCTCCTGCAAGAACCCCAAAATCAAGAAGGCAAACACTCAGCGACCCGCATCTACCCCACCAGGAACCTTCACTCAAGTCGTGTCTAACCTTAATAAGTCTTGAGAATTTTTCTATCCCACTCCACATCGGCATTCGCTCTAATAGCAAAATAATATTTTAAATGACTCCCTAGTTAGACTGTTTAACCTTTCCCCCCTCACCAAATCTTCTAAAATGGACACTTCCAGAAAGGGGCGTCATGTTATCAATTACACCCCAGTTAAAGTACTTAACCTTTCCACCCCTCACGTAAAATGCTCATTGCAAGAGGCCGGAGCCATGTTTTAAATTACACATTAGTTAAACGACTCAACCTTTTCCCTCCGAATCCACGAGTCAAGTAGATACGTGGGGAAGATATGCCCGGTGAGCCTGTGCTCTCTGCAGCTCCTGACACCCCCGGGGGTTGAGATGAGGCTTCGGCAGCCCACCTTCGGGGTCTGCAGCAGGCCGGTACCCAAGACCCCAAGCGGGGCCAGGCAAGTGGCCTCAGCTGAGGGTACATGTGGGAAAAAGACTGAGAGTCATTTCAACCTCAAAGACACACTCAAAGTGTGACACTTTAGGGGCATACGGGTGGCTCGGTTGGTTGAGCATCCAACTCTTGATTTCGGCTCAGTTCATGATTTCAGGGTTGTGAGATAGAGCCCCGCATCTGGCTCGGCATTTGCTCTCTTTCTCTCTCTCAAATAAATAAATGAATCTTTAAAAAATAACACACACACACACACACACACACACACGGACTTCATTTTCTTCCTGTTTCGTAATCTTATATTGGGAAACATTTCTCCATCTCAAACTGGTGTTCCTAAGCTATATGAATTTTTGTTTCCATTTTAATTTCCAACGTTATTTCCATAACAGAAAGACGGCTTTTAAAAAAGCAGTAAAAGGAAGCACTGTGTTTCCCTGTGTAATAAAATGGCTGAAAGGAACCAGGACCCATATCTCAACAGTAAATGTCAAGATTTCACTGGGCTTTTTGAAGAGATGAACATTTCTCTTGGTGCCCTTCCTCGCTACTGTCTCCTCAGACCCCAACTCAGAGAGAACCATCAAAGCTCAGGAGTAAAGTTGAGAACCACACGCGCCTGGATCCAACCCTAGCTCAACCAGTACCTTGCTGTGTGACCCGGAGGAAGTTCTTAACCTCTCTGAGCCTTGGCTTCTTCCTCTATAACATGAGACTGAACAGAGACATGCATAAACCGCTCGGTCTGGTGCCCAGTACACAGGAAACACCCAATAAAACACAAGGTCGTATGTATCATTCCTGATTTAAACCTGCCACTATTTCACGCCAAGGAGAGACCCAAGGTCCAGGTGGGGAAGTTATCCTGGCCAAAGTTTCAGAGTCGTTTCCTGACACTGCTCATAATTTCTCCCCTCATACAGCCTGACGGAAGTGGACAAGGCTTCTGGTTCCCAAACCGACAAGACCCGAAAGCCATCCTTCAACGGGGACCAGAAACCGAGAGCAGAGGGTCTGACCGGCTGCTCTGGGGCCTCTGGAAGGCAAACGGTGGGACAGAATCGGCAGCCCTACGGCTGTGGGAGTCGCCCACACCCGAGGGCCAGTCACCTCCAGGAGTGGGAGCAGGCATCAGTGTGGCAGGACGGGTGTCCCCAGCAGCCACGGACGGCCTCCTCCTTTATCTCACTCCCGCTCACCCCCTAAGGCACAGCTGTGCCCGCGTGCTGCTCTGGCCCGGGAGACGTGAAGCCACGGGGGCCACCTGCAGACCCGCATCTCTGTCCCTTGCCTTTGTGACCGAGGAAGCACGCGTTGAGATGGGACCTCCGTGAGTCTGGGTCCTGGGGTATTCCGGAGATGAGGTTTACACTATCCTATCCTATCCAACAAGGAGCAGGCGGGCTCCTTGTTGCCGCGGCAGAGCTGAACCCCACGCGGCCCCTGCAAGGGGCCTGAGGGCAGGGTCCGGGGACAGCACTTCTCAAGACACCAGACTCTGCTTTCATTTGTCGTTTCTAATCCACCACAGAACAATCCTTTTGAAAATGCACTAAAAAATATCATCATAATGTCAAATTAGAAGAAAGGTTCCTGGGCCTTCCTCTCTTTCTCTGGACTTGTCTCTTCACAGATGGGCCCAAACCCCCAGCCCACACCTGTGGTGCCACTCTGTGGGGGGGTCCGAGGCAGGCTCCAGCCCCAGCTCCGCACTTCACACTGCTGCGGACATAACTTGACCTTTCCGAGCCTCCACTATTTGTCCTGTGAGAACGTTCAGGTGAAGATTCATAGAGAAAGCACACAGAACTCGACGCCAGGAGTGAAGAAGGCAAGGCGCTCAGTAAATATCAGCTACTCGTCCACATCCTGTCCGACTCCCAGGTGACCACACCTGTGTCACAGCCAGGCCCCACGACCAGCTCGGGGCTGCGGAGAGGGGACACAGCCGGGCCCCACGACCAGCTCGGGCCCGTGGAGAGGGGACACAGGCCTCACGCAGCCTCAGAGATCAAGGCACTGGGCTGAGATTCAGAATTTACTTCCAGACACACACCATCAGATAAGGGGGCCAGACTGGCATCGAGGGGGACTTGGCGGACCGCCCCGTGGTCCACCGAGACCAGAGCATAACGTCTACTGCCTCAGTTCCATAATGAAAATCTTAAGGTAATTTATAACCATTATGAAACCAACATTTACCGTCACTGGTGTGATGCCTCTGTGCTCAACGCTCCTCAGAAAGTAGCGGCACTCCACAACGTCCCTGTGAGACAGGGACGGGTAAGCAGGAGAGGAAACGGAGGCTCAGAGAGGTTAGGTAACGCACCTGCAGTCACACAGCTCGGGCCTGGCTTCACTCCAGAGGAAGGTGACCAACTGTCCAGTTTTCCTGGGACTTGGGACTTATAAAATGGGGATATTATGGGCGCCTGGGTGGCTCAGTCGATGAAGCATCTGCCTTCGGCTCAGGTCAAAGGGTCCTGGGATCGAGCCCCGCATAGGGCTCTCTGCTCAGCAGGGAGCCTGCTTACCCCCTCTCTCTCTGCCTGCCTCTCTGCCTACTTGTGATCTCTCTCTCTCTGTCAAATAAATAAATTTAAAAAAATGGGGAGATTATAAAATGGGGAGAGTCCTGGGCAGACAGGGACAAGCTGGTCACCCGCTCCGGACCTGTGTTCTTTGGCCCCCGTGTTCTGCAGGTGCTGACCTAGGGCAGGTCTTTGATAAAAGGTCGACCAGGAGACTGGGGCAGATCTCTGGCTGCTTAGCCGTCTGTCTGGGAAAGCCATGTCCCCGCCACATCCCGAAAACCTATCTAAAGACAGAGAGACACGGTGTGACGGATGTACGCCAAAGATAAACCCATTACCTGGGGACTAGCCATGGCTCCACACAGCCTGGACACTGGCCCTGCCGGGAGGGCTGCCACCAGAGGGAAACTTCTAAACACGGACCCATAACCAGAAGCCTTTCCTGACTTGTTTCTTTTTATTTTTATTTTTAATTCAAACAATAGGTAATCAGAATGTGCTCAGCTAGTGACACACTGTCATAATTTGCCAAACAAAGCAGTGGGAATAGGATACTAACGGTAATACTTTGCATTTCTTAGAAGGGCGGGTCTTGGGTGTGACTTCATTTCCCAGCGCTGCTGGCTGTGTGGGTCTCTCTCCCTCCTCAGCACCAGCCCAGCCCGATGCCCAAATGCCTGTCATGTGAGAGATGCCCAGGGGATGGTCGGTGAATGGGCCGATGCAGGAGGACCTCTCCAGTCTGCAGAAACTAAGGCACCCCCAGGCTGTACGAGCGGGATCCTGCGTGGCCGTGCCACCTTCCCCTCCATCGCTCCCATGAATCCAGCGTCCACAGTGTGCCCGGGACTGTCCTGAACGCTCCATACGCAGGCTGACTGTGCGGTCTAGCCTCCAAACCAGGAGAACCGAATCAAATGGGCTCGGCTGATAATGAGATACCAGTACAATAAGCAGGTGTGAACTACGACCGTCCCTGGGTGGCCTCAACCCAGTCCAGTGTTGATGTTTGTCCCAGGAAGGGGTCACACTGCTGACGTATAGCAGCTCAGCCAAGCCCACCCAGAGAAGCAGCGGAGCTCAGCGGGGCCAAGCCTGGACTCCGGGCCCAGACGCCCTGGTCTAGAGCCCAGCCCTGCTGCTGACCAGCTGGGCGTCAGTTTCCTTGTCCGCACAATGGGCCGAGGCGGTAGCTGTCTCCTAGGGCCGTGGTGAAGATTATACCGGTTCATGACTGCAGAGCCCGAGTTCAGGGCCTACCTAGCATGTGGTGGGTGCATTATGTGTGTTTACTGAATAAAGAGTCCTCCCGCCATCCCCAGGGGAGTGCTGGAATCATTGTTTTACAAATAAGGAAACCAAGGCATTGAGAGGTTATGTAACTTGCCAGTGAGTGGCAAAACTGAATTCAAAGCTAAGACTCGGGGGCCCGCGTCTTAACCACTCTGTAGTCCAGCCCCCCACCTTCTCGGGAGTTGACTACTCTGAATGGCATATTGTCTCTACGACATATTCTCTCCCCACATAGAAATTCAGGACGCTGGTCAAGTAAGAAGTGCAAGGAGTCATGAAGCCACATGCGGCCCTGGGCACTGCCAGTGCTCACCTTGGGCCCAAAGAGGTGACTGACTCCGGGGAGGGGGGTCTGGGTCCCCGGAGGCCGTGCAGCATTTGCAAAAATCAAGAGCCATATAGAAAGGCCTAGGAAGGACCCTGCTGTCTGCGAGTCTCACACCAAAGTTTCCCTTCGTTCTCTCTCGCCAAATTACTCGATCTCAGACATTCCTTTGCAAGACAAGACTGAAACGCAATCTCCAACCCCAGGGGGCCCCGTGGGATTTCACCAACAGAAACTGCCGAGTCCTCCAGGAAAAAGGAGGAAGCTTGCCTGAAGTTTCAGATTCTTGGTCGGTCTTAGAAAGCTCAGGCACTTGAGCGGCTCCTGGACACGGCAGGAAGTGGTTTGCCTTTGCTTATTTTCCAAAGGATAACCACCAGATTTGCTCATAAAAACTTTCTAACCGATTGGCAGAGAGCACCTGCGTAATCAGGTGATTTCTCATCTCCTTGGGGTTTTCTACTTCTGTTGGTTCAATTTGTGGGGCTTCAAAGAAGCGGGTGCTCAGCTCAGGGCTTGACCCGGTGCATGGCACATGGAGGGCAAGAAAGGAGGAAAGAGGGAAGGGGGAGGAAGGAAGAGGAGAGGGAGTGGGAGTGGGGAGGAAGGAAGGGCAGGCACCTAGCTGCAGAGTCAAAATTCACCAAAAGAAAAGTTACTAAGGTTCAGTCCAAGCCCGTGGCTCCATACCCAGCAGCGCTCGGCACTGACCATCGCCTCTCACAGAGTTCAGGGGTGGAAGCTGGGAGAACACTCCAGAAGGCAGAGCAGAGACAAGGAATGTCCACAGGTGGCAGAATGCAAAGGGGGACTTGGTTCCTCACTGGAGGCTGGGTATATTTGGGAGAAGGAAAGCAGGGGCTCCTCCAGAGGGGACAGCCAAGCAAGGCGCAAAGACAAGTATAGGCAAGAAGAACACACTGGGAAGCCCAGCGGGGGAGGGCCAAGGACACTGGGGTTGTGGCCCAGAAGTCTGGATGCTTCTGAGGAGGTCAAAAGAGGAGAGTCTCGCCCAGACCAACAAGCCCAGACCGGACTCTGGAGGCAGCGGCAACAAGTGCGGATCCTGGACAGGCCCTGGAGCCGAGGGCGCGGCTTGGAGTTAGAGGGCTGCAGGGGCGGGACGGGGCGGGGTGGGGCGGGGCCAGGAGCCCTATCAGGAAATGAAGGACGGGAAGGAAATGTGAGGTTCCTTTGGACCAGTCACTTCCGCTCCCCGGGATGTGGCCGTGGCCTCAGCCCAGTCCAGTGTCGATGTTTGCAGATTCCTGGGGCTTGCAGTGGGTAGGGCTGGGGTCCTGTGCCAGTTGAGCAGGTGGACGGGAAGGAACCAAGTGGAGGCCCTGCACATACACACACAAAGAAGAGGGGCGCCACAGAGGCCACAAGCCAGGGGGAGGGTGAGCATAGGTGGCCTCGGGGAGGCAAACCCAGACCTGCAGAAGCACTTCCCCCTCCAGCCTGGCGAGCGTGAGGATTCTCTGAAAGGGAGCTGGAGACAGGGTGAAGGGCAGGATGCGTGTTCCCAAACGTGTGTGTGTGTCCTTCCAGCACACGTGTGAGGTACATGCACCCATGACCTTGAGAATGAGTGCTCAGTGGTCACACGTGTACACGGGGAGGGGTATAGGACACGCCTGCACACATTCACGGGGAAACAGCCTCATGTCGGGGTTCAACGCCTGGACGGGAGCCAGGCCGGGACGGAATCTCGGCCCCGCCCTGTGCTAGCGTGGGAGCCTGAGCGCCTGCCCTCACCTGCCGCGTCTCAGCTTTCTCACCAGGCAGATGGGGCTAATCCAGGCACTGTCTCACGGCGCTGTTGGGGGTTAAATGAATTCGTGTCTGTGACTTAGAGGAGGCCCTATAACGACTGCAGACATGCAGCAAATAAGTAAGAATGTGAGTGCAGGTGCGTGGTCACAAAGCTGGGTAGAGGGGCCCATGTCCATCCAGGGAGGTGGGAGCGTGCACACCTGCAGGGTCAGGGAAATGTGGGCTGAGTGTGCATGGTTGTGCAAGATGAGGTGTGTTCAGCCATTCCTGTATGTGTGTGCTGCGTGTAACCATGCCGTCCAGAGGGGGAAGTTTGTGCAGGTACCCAGGAGATGGGCTGCCGTGGCATGCGACTGTGTGTGTGTGAGTGTGTGAGTGTGTGTATGTGCAGGGCCGTGCAGGCATGTTCTGACAGCATGCACGCGCAGGGGCTAGAACCACTGGGAGCAAATCATGGTGAGCACGGGCCCAACAGCACCGCGGGGAAAGGCGGCTCTGAGCAGCGTGGGTGACCCGGGGCCGGAGGCCCAGGGGGACTGGAGCTGCTGAAAGCGTCCAGCAGACTGTGTGTGGAGAAAGGCGGGGAGAAACCCAGCCCAGCAAGGCCCCCACAAGCCACACCTGACTCAACCCTGTGCCTCAGCAAGTTAGGAAGGAAGGAAGGAAAGAAGCGACGGAGGAAAGGAGGGAGGGAGAGACACACGTGACATCACAAAGGCCATCCGTTGGACACACGAGGAAGAGGGCCGGCCTCATTTTTTCAGACAAGGAAAAAGAGATGAACTACTTTGCCCACAGACCCATAGCTGGGAGAGGGGGTTCCACACCAGCTTCCTCTGACCCTGTGACAGACCGTCTGAGAATGAATGAATGAGCATGAATGACGAACGAATGAACGCAAGCATGCACAAATGAACAAACAAACAAACAACGATGAAAAAGAAACTGAAACTTAGCCGGGGGAAGTGGCCGGCGTACCGGGCCCTCGCCACAGCGGGGACCAGGCCAACTCAGAGACATGTGAGCGGTGGCAACGGTGGCATGTAAAGGACCCAGGACCCCACACTACAAAGGCAGAGAGAGCCTTCTGCACTCCCTCTGCCTGTGCCGAGGGGGAGGCCGGGCGTGCGAGGAGTTTCCGGGTGAACCCCTGTCAGCGCACTGAGTCAGATGCGGGCCCGAGAGCTCCCCCCGCGGGGCCTTCAGTGTGGGTTCTGAAAACTGGCATTCTGAGCTCTGCTTTGGTCCTGCGGGATTTCAGATTAGCTAGATCTGCACTGCCAAGGCCTGGACACTCTCGGGGGGCCAGGCTGCTAATGTCGGACGTCACCAGCAGGATGACTTATCACCCTGACTTCCCACAGCAGCCTGTGTCATAAGGCCGCAGAAAGCTCAAGCTGATGACAGCGAAAGAAAGTCGTCCCCCCCCACCCACCCCGGCCAACCTCTGGCCAAGACCCTTCCGGAAGCTGCCAGCAGGGTCCAGGGGCTCTTTAGAAATGGATCCTCGAGCCCCAACCCTGACACGCTTAGCAAACTCAAGCTCCAACCGCGCAGCTCTGGGCAGCCTTAGACGAGTGGCTCAAGCTGGCCAATGCCAGGCTCCTCCTCTGGGGTAAGGAGCCATCATCTAGTGGGTGTCAGGGAGGAGACGACCTGTGCAAGGGAGAAGGTCGTGAGACACACAGCAGGTCCTCCCACACGTTGGCTGTTCTTGTAAATGGCAGCCACCGGGGGCCCAGAGCTCCCTGGGCAGAAGGGAACCCCACGCTGCTGGGCCGGTTACGCAAGGCTGCCAGGCAGGGCCAGAAGAGACCTCAGCGTGGATGCCATGGGCTCTGGTCGCCGGCCCCCAAGCTCCACGTAAGAGGCCGTACCCTCCCCTCCCTCTCCAATGAGACCCTCCCACAGCTCCAGACACCCGGCCCATCTCTGCAAATCCACCTCAGGCCCTCTTCCAACAGCTAAACTCCCCCGCCACGATGGGGTGAGCAAAGAGCCCCACAGCCAGGACGCACGTGGGTACCCCCAGGACTCCCTTCCAGCTGGTGCTGGTTTTTCTCACTTACACCTGCCCGTTTGTCCTCCTCCCCCAATCTGTTTAGCAGAAGGTTCTTCTTAGATTAATTAATTGGAAAGGAGCCCGTCAGATGGAGCGTTGAGTTTTCCGACTGTGTTCCCCGGGGCCCCCCAATGGGTTCCTGGGCACAGGTACCCTGTGCAGGCTGAGCCCCACCTCAACCTGGACATCACGCCTTTACGAACCTTCTCTTCGTGGTGTCGTTTGAGGATCACTGTGATACCAGAATCATGAAAGCATGTGTACAAAAGCGCGCCCAATCTGACATCAAAATCCCCTCCCTTGGGGCGCCTGGGTGGCTCGGTTGGTTGGGCAACTGCCTTCGGCTCAGGTCATGATCCCGGAGTTCCGGGATCGAGTCCCATATCAGACTCCCGGCTCTGCGGGAGGTCTGCTTCTCTCTCTGACCTTCTCCCCTCTCATTCTCAGTCTCTCACTCTCTAATAAATAAGTAAAAATCTTTAAAAAAAAAAAATCCCCTCCCTCGTTGTACGCCCCACCCCGGAGAGCTGCCTGAGCCCCTCCACGGCACTCGCCACCACGGCACGTACGTTGCACGGACTTATCCATTCCCTGTCCTCCTCTCCCGGCCAGTAAGGCCCATGAGGGCATTCGTTCACTGCTATATCCACAGCACAATAGCAAGCACAGCAAAGATCGATTTCACATTCATTTTTTAATGGACTAAACTCAATGATCAATAATAACCACAGTGCTCACTATGGGCCAGACTCTGTTCACAGGCGTTACATGCGAGAACTCACTCCCATTATTATCCCCAGTTTGCAGATAAGACAACCGAGGCACAGCTCAGCCTCCAACCCTAGATTTACAACATCTTCAAGGCTCCCACCCTTGGGCACCAGCTGTCCCACTTCCCTTCTCCTGGAACAGGACCCTCTCCTCCCGTTCCCTGCTACATGGTCACTCTGTCCAGGGATTAACTGACAACCGTGCACATTTCCCACGTGAGATCGAGGAACTAAAAACTTCCTGTCTAGGCGAGGGAATAAGGTGGAAGGAACACAACAGCCAGCAGCGAAACAGCTGAGTGGAGCTAACGGACATCCACGAAGGGTCGGGAACTGCCACGGAGCGTCATGGAGAACTCCAGGAGGAGGGGACGGCTCTCGCAGAGGCCAGGCTGGGGCTGCTTCTCCTCTACCGAGCTGG
The DNA here is from genome assembly GCA_028533885.1 of Nasua narica. Classification (NCBI taxonomy): domain Eukaryota; kingdom Metazoa; phylum Chordata; class Mammalia; order Carnivora; family Procyonidae; genus Nasua; species Nasua narica. The sequence goes on along the minus strand of CM052803.1, from coordinate 44,011,594 downwards.
CTCCGTGTCTCAAGGCCCCTAAACCACAGCAGCCAGCAGCTCTGACTCCTCAGTCATTTCTTCCACAACAAGCAAAGGAGGAGGGACCGAGAACAGCTCAGATTAGGGGGCACCCCCCGATGAGCCAGCTCTGCGCCCAGTCCCGGAGCCACAGCGGCATGATGGGTGCGGGACGCTTCCCCAGCGTCCTCCCCCAGATGGACCGCACCCCAGCAGTCGGTCCCATCCTTCCCTGGACGCCAGGGCGGAAATCCGTAACTTCCTTCCCTGCGGGAAATGGAGCAGCAGACAGGCTGCACGGGTGTGTTCTCCCGACGGCCCCACAATGCCCGCTCTCGGAGGCAGTTCCTCTCCACGCCCACGCCCATGCCTGAGCCCTCAGAGGAACCTCACCCCCGTGGGTCTGCCTGGCTCCCACTCATCACTGTGCCCCTCCTGCCTGGGGCTCACCCATGGGGGTTCTTCTCTGCTACCCCCAGGCCAGCAAGGTGCACTCTGAGCACCAGATCTGTTTCTCACGGGACCCTACGTTACGGTAATAATGACAATGACGAAGATGATAGCTGACGATGTGCCAGGCACTTTACAGTTAGTAATTCCCATTAATGCAAATCTCTTGGCCGGAGGGAGCATAATGAGGTCCACGTAGAGAAGTTTTAAACTGAGGTTCAAAGAGATCACCTGACCTGCCTGAAACGTTAGAGTGACAGGCTTTAGTCACCAGAACTGGGTGCAAGTCCAGTCTCTGCCATGAAGTCTACAGTCTACAGCTAATTATGGAAATACACTGTGCCTCGGTTTCCTCATCTATAAAGTGGGGACAACGGTGCCCGTGTCGGGGCTTCTGCAGTGGGCCAAACAAGACAGTGCAGGAAAGTACACGGCACCTGGAGGCTCTCAATCAATGGCAGTTACTGTTACTTATTAAGGATGCTCACAATGAAAATCACTTCTGTGTCATTTGGGAACGGGAGCATCAGGTCCCCAGAGGCACTCGGGCAGCCTAGGGAGTCGAAGGAGCCCAGGATGTGGAGCCAGCCGGAGCGTGCGTCCCAGCTGCACCACATCTGACCACGTGGCCCTGGGCACCACGGGCAAGGAGAGGGAGGCAGCCCCTCTGGTCCCACTGTGACCCCCAGAACCGTGAGCCCGGAGCTGTGCAGAGGCCTGCATGCGCCACGAGGAGCTGCCCGAATACTGGTCCCGGGAAAGGAACTTGCCAGCGCCTCTCTCCAAACCTCTCTTTTGATGTCGGCTTCCTGTGGGAAGCGTGTCCTGCTCTGCTTCCTCCCCGAGGTGAAAGGAGGGTTATCTGGCCTTCCCTCGGAAAGTTCCCAAGAAGGCCCGGCCCCGTGGCCCCGCCGGCACTGAGGAGGACGTGCAGCCACGTGGCTCGTTTGCCACCGTCTGTGTCAACAGAGGCCGCCCCTGGGAAACCTTCGCCCCGCAGCTGCTCGGTTCCCCATGCACGTCTGGAAACGGCCTCCCGGACGGGGACCGCTGGGTGCTGGCAGCCCGGTGAGGGGCAGACGGACGAACGGCCCTGCGGTTCGCAGGCAGGTGCGTGCGTGCGGAGGCCAGGACACCTGCAAGAGCGGGCCCTACTGGCGGCAGCGGCGGCTCCAACAGCCTGATGCCCACCTAACCGCCCCTGCTTCCCTAGGTGACCGGTCTGCGCACGAGGATGGTGCCTGGAGGCCAGCCTCCGGAACATTCTGAGCCGGGGACTCTGGCTTCCACCACGCAGATCACATACGGAATCACAGTGCCACACATTGACACAAAAAAATTTAATTTAGAAGTTAAAAAAAAAAACCCAGCTAATAAGGAAGTCATCTTTCCTAAGACTTCTGGAAAGCTCCCGTTGATCAGCTGGGCCTGAAAAATGCAACAGACGGTGGGCGGGGCCCGGGCTCCGGCACCGGGCGATCCGCATCCAGCCTGGCGCTGCGGCCGTGAGACCTGCGGCCCCGGGCGCCCGCTGCTCCTCCTCAGGCTTGCTTCCTCATCCTCCAGGCCCTGGTCTGCAGGCTCGTAGAGGGCACCCGCGCCTCATGTGGATTGGGGCCACGGCAACGGTTCGGCGCCGCCCGGCTCCTGTCCCGATTGTCACCAACTCTCGGAACTTCCGTCTCCCCGTGCGACGGGAGGGAGCGATCGGACCGAAGCAGCCGCAGTGCTGAGGGGAGTAGGGGCACGGCCCTGGGCCGAGCTCCCTGGACGCCGGCGGCTGAATGGCTGCAGAGGGCAGCCCCTTGGGCCACACGGCCATCTGCCCCGCAGGCCGGGCCCACGCCCAGCGCTGCGCTGAGCCCACTCCGTGCGTGCATGCAATTCTCCGTCCTGCCAGGGAGCCGCACTCACGCCTGCATCTGAAGACGCTCGCAGGCGCAGGGGACGCGAACACTCGTCGCCTCTCCCCGCCGGCCCCACTGCTGGCCACGCTCCAGCACCCCCCAGCCCCATCACCCGGGAGCCTGACCCAGCCCCTGGGGAGGACCGCACCGGTGGCTTCTGCACTCTGTGCCAGCGTCCCCCTGTGTGCCAGGACTGTGCTCGCGCTCTCTGTGGGAGCACTGCCACCACCAGAGGCAGAGCTGGGGCCACGTGCCTGGGGAGGGACTACCACCTCCCTGCCCTCGCCGCTCGCCCCGGTCCTGCCAGGCTGAGAGGCCCTTCCAGCCGCAGAGACAGGAATGACCCCACGCAAACTGAGCATTTATGAACCTGCCCACTCGCCAGCCTTCTCCCCTTTCCATCCCTTCCTCCCTTTATCCCCTGCTATCAGTCTGTCTCTCACCCCGAGACAGACCCCTTGCTCCACCTCTGCTGCCCCTTCTCACTTTCTGCCCCCTCTCCTGCGCCTCTCCTCTCCCATACCGCACCTTTCTCCTTAACCCCACTGCTGTTTCCGGGGTCTCTCTTTGCCCGCCTTTGTCTCTGTTCCCCCATTTTCCCTCCCCCAAGCCTCTGCCCATGCTGTCCACACGACTCCTGGGGGAGCCCCTCTCCGCAGTTGCTCCCGGCCCCCCTTCGCCCTGGCTGGAGGGGACTCTGTGGGGCCTTTTGTTAACAGCGCTAATGGTTGAGACAAGGGGTGGAAGGAGAAAGGACAGCACGGGCTGAGGACCCTAAGGCATGGGTCGCAAAGTCAATCCCTGACGACCAACACTCAACCCTCCACCATCTTCCAAAGCAAGAAAAACAATAAAACCCCAAGCTGATGGGGCTGGGTGAGCGCAAGGGCCCTCCCATGCGGGCCGGGGCATCACGAGCAGCAGCGCCTCCTCGGTACCAAAAGCCGACTAGAGGTTCGAACCAATCTCCCCCCTGCAAATGAATTTCTCCGACTATCCGTCCCTGTAAGGAAAGGGGGTGAGAAGCCACGAGCTCACAGAGTTTGCTGCGGCCTGCCCGACTGCCGAAGGGCGGGCCGCGGCTTCAGTATCTAGCCAACAGGAGATGTGGCCACCAACAATGATGCTCGCGAAGACGACACGAAACAGAATCCACGCTGACGACGGCGGGGCAAGAGCAAAAACGGAACCCTGTAAAAACGCAAGAGTATCCGCAGCTATGGACAAAAACCGAGAGCAACGGTTAGCGAACCAACACAAGTAAGTACGGCTGGCGGGACCCCCAGCTCGGAGGGCGAGGACAACCAGTGCTGCAGGTCTCGGCGGTGCTGGAGTCCGGGGTGGCGAGCGCGATTCGGAGAGCACGGAATTCACGTGAGGGTGCGTTCACACCTATCCAGCTGGTGGGGGGGTTCGGTGCCGGTGGGAGAACTGGAAGCCAAGTATTTTTCCCTCTTTTTTTTTTTTTTTTTCCTTTTTAAGCTGTCCTTAATGTTGCTTTGATACTGTTTTTGCAATTAAATAAAGGAAAAATCAGGATTCTCACGTACAGGGCTTAGAGCAGACAAAAGGCTACCTCACGTATAATCTTACTTGATCCTCCGAAAGCTCCAGAAGGGAGGTAGGGCAGGGAGTTTAATGACCCCATTTTCACCAACATGAAAACGAGGAACCAGAAAGGGGGCGACTTCCCCAGGGCCACACTGCCATGCGGTGGCAGAGATGAGACTCCAACCGGGCCCTTTGGGGAGGAAGCTCCGGGCCCCACACCAGGACCTCCAGGCCTGTCTGAGGCCAACACCAGACGGCAGAGCTCCAACCGCCTGGACGTCTGGCCACGGCAGTCCGCCCCCATGACACACGACACGGGTCAGGGCCACATCACCTAGCGCCACCGGGACTGACAGCCGAGAGCCTCCGCAGGGGAAATGCCCTGACCTGCTTGTCGCCAGGCTCACACACGGTGCGGGGCAAGCCCAGACCACCGGTCCCTCATCCAAGTCCTGCAGCCAAATGCGGGTGAAGACGAAGAGCACAAACTCATGAACCAAGGCTGTGCCCAAGTGTGCATCCCGACTCCTCCGCCACTTACCGGCTGTGTCCTGACTCACCCTGAGCTGCAACATGACCAACCAGTAAAACGGGAATGGAAGCAGGCCTATAACTTCTCGGGGTTACTGGGTAAAAGGGGACCCAGTCCAATGCCTGGCCACAGCAAGTGCTCCTCCGAGCCCGCCATGTTCTCCCTCAGGGCCTTTGCACCTGCTCCCTCTGTTCAGAATGTTCTACTGCAGATACCGAAGCGGCTCCCCGTTCACTTCCTTCCCGTCTCAGCTCAAATGTTCCTCGGGCGAAGCCCAGCCTGTTCACATCGTGGACATTCTGACCCCTTGTCCTGCTCCAGTCTTCCTCCTGGTCCTTACCCACACCCAATGCGCTACGGACTTATCAGGTTAGGGGCAGGTACCCCCCAACCACGAGGAAAGGGACTTTGTTCACTGCGGTGCCATTTTCCTAGCATGCAGCAGGAGCTCAATAAACGTTGAACTAATTAATTAACAAGCAGAGGAACAGGAACCCTCAGCCACATTTAACCAAAGGCCACATTTAACCAAAGGTCATGACCTTTCACTCTCCAGGACGCTGCACGCTGCTAGCCAGGCTGCCACGGTGTCCATAAGCCCCACACGCTCTCTGCTGCCCTGCCTGCTCTCCAGGGACCAAAAGACTGGCACTGAGAAGACACCAGAATCCTGCTGGCCAGAAACAGGACAGATTGCTGTGCTGAAGTGGCAACTACACATCTCAATACATCTACTGGATTCTGGAACCCCTAGAAGAAGCAAAGCCAAATTCCTAGCACTGCATGGCTGGGGACGTTCCCAGGGTCCCTCCTTCCCCCTGTGACTCCCCTGCGGGGAGGCACGCCCCCCACCCCCGCACCCCCTGCCCCAGCCCCAGCCGGGACTGGGACCTTGGACGCTGCAGGAAGGACCTGCCATTTGCAGAGCCCTCTCCTATGCTGAGCATTGGGCGCACGCGCAGCCCGGCTCTCTCCACGACCCTAAGCCAGGCTTGGCAGGGCTGCTTCGCAGACTGGATGGGGACTCCAAAACCCAGATGTGTACGCCAAGGCCCCCCCGGGGCTGGGTCCTACAGGGAAGAGCAGCCGCGTGGGTCAGCTGGATGATCGTGAGTGCTGGGTCCCTGCCTGTTCCAAAGGGCTCCCCGACCTCTAGGTACAGGGGCACTTTTGGAACTTGGGCCCCACAAACAAGACCTCTACTGCTGGTCTCTCCTCTAGGCCGCCGCATCCAAATGACATATCTCACTGTAGGGGAGAAGAAAGCATCACCTTCCCAGAGGTCTGGAATTCCATTCCTTGTCTTGGCGACCCTGAGCTTCTGCAGGTAAGGCCCCCATACAGGGAACAAACCCCAGGTCCCCTTTTCACCCAGTAACTCCAGCTCCACTTAGAGGTGGAGCCACTTAGAGGTCACCGCCTCCAGGAAGCTGGCCCTGCCCCCTCAAGTCAGCCTCCGAGAGCCCCCACATGGCCTCAGTACAGGCCTTGCTCCGGGCTGCATCTCCCACGCCTGTGAGGCCGGCACACACCCGACACCACGTAAAGCGGAAAAATGAATGAATGACAAGAGAATGAGTGACAGCCAAAAGGGGAAGAGGGCGAACGGAAACCTGACTGAATCAAAGAAGTGAGTCCTGAATGCAGCACGCACACGAGCACGCACGCCTGGGAAGCCGGCCCCCTCGCCCAGTGGCCGCCCGGCACCGCGAGTCACAGGACACATCATGCGGCGGACTTTACTGTCCCAGCGCTCCCTGCACTGGCCGTTCTTCCTCATCCCACCAAGATCACAAGGGCTCGCAAGACAGTATGGTGAGTCAAGGGCCGGACAAGAGTCCCCAGAAGGGGGTCTGGGGGCTCCAGGGTCCTAGCGGCCCCTGGAGCTGCGCTGGGGCTGGGGGCAAAGCGAGGGAAGCGGGGGCCCCCAGGGACGGCCACCGAGGGGAAGGAACTGGCAGGTCACGCTTACAGCAGCCCCAGGAGCGAGCCGTCTCCCCACGCTCTCCTGGAGAGCGCCAGAGCCGGAATCGAGGCTTGTCGAAGAACCAAGCAACGATCACGGTCATAGCAGCCAACGCAGCACATCCCCGCGCACCAGCCCCGTTCTGAGCACAGGACGCATGCTGCCAACGTCCCTGTGAGGTAGACGGTGTCATCTCCGCTTCACCGGGGAGAAACTGAGGCACGGAGACTCTCAGAAAGTGGCCCGAGGCCACACAGCTAGGAAGCGGAGAAAGAGAATTCGAAACCCCATGCAATCTGAACTCTTAACTACCGACGGATGTCTCTCGGCCAGGGTGCTTTGATCACGCAGCCAGTAATTAGTTAATGAATTAGTTAATTAATACTCTCCGTTGTAGCAGACACACACCATACAGTCCACAACGGTAATACCAAGGAGCAGGGCACACCAACGGCCCGTCCAGAGCCGGGTCAGAGGGGGAGCTGGGGGCGGTGACTCAGGAAGACAGGGTATCAGCGGATCCTCTGATAACCGCCGGAGAACGAGCACACCTGCCCTGTCTAGGCTGCATGTCGCCGGCGGTGGCTCTGAGATGGGGACGGGGCTAAGCCCTCCCAGAGCTACCAGTGGGCACAACTTTGGAGCCAGACACTGAGCTAATCATTTGGCAGGGATTTTTCTCCTCCGAGCCTCACACAGACGCTCTGAAGGTGGTACAAGGATGCCCCCCCCCGTTGCAGAGAAAGCCAGCCGAGGCTCAGAGAGGTTAAGTGACTTGCCCAAGGCCAGACAGCTGGGAGGTGACATTCGAACTCAGCTGCTCTCTGACCCCCAAGTTCGGACCCTTGCCCTCCAAGTCTCCGGCTCCCTTCGCTGCTGGAGAGGAGGAGCTGCCCGGAAGCCAAGTGGGACAAGCCTGCCTGGCCTGCCCATTCCCGCCAAGTTGGCTCCCTCGGCCTGCCACAGGCCCCGGAACCCCATCACTTCAAAGTGATTCACCCTTGAGGGCTGTGTGCTCTGGTCTGGGCCGGGGGGGTGGGGGGAGTCAGCTCCACGCTTGCCCCTGACCACCCAGCTTTGAACCGGGTTCCCCGAGACCTCAGGAATCCAGGTGCAGCTCCTGGAAAGACCCCCAGCACTCGGGAAGTTGGCCCGGTGCCCTCCCGCAGGGCAGAGATGCTGGGGGGCCAGAGGGGTGCCCCCGTCAGCCCCCACCCCAGATGCTCAGCCAGTTTCTGCTCTCTCCTGGGACCCCCTCCAGCTGGGAGCCAGCCCCGGCCCAGCGGGCATCCCCTCTGCTTCTCCCAGGGCTGGCGGCTGGAGGAATGCAGTTGTTTCAGCTGCCCTCACCCCCCGCATCCCACGCTCCCTCCAGAATGCTTCCTCTGTCCCACTCCACACCCCTCGACGTGCTCATCTCCTGCCGCGCGGGCCCCGGAACCCCAGGAGGCCGGGGGAACGCTGGAATGTGCGATGCCTGAGGTCAGAGCCCGAGTCTGATCTGAGTTGGGTTGAGATGAGGGGAAAATGGCCAAGAACAACTCGCTCATTTACTTCATTTCCAGACTTGGCGGCTGCCGGGGCCGGGCTTCCAAACCGAGCTGGCCGTGGCCAGGACATCTGCAGCACCCGCCACAAGGCACATCTGGATCCGCTTAGGGAGTTAAGAGCCATAAAGTTCTCTTAAGAAATTAGTTCCTGGGGAGCCCAGCTCTCTCTGGGGACTGGGTGAGGGGGCCCGTGGCTTAAAGACACCGGAAACTGTGTGACGGGGATGGGGGTCTTCTAGGTCTACTTGGAGAGTGTCCTTGTACGCTCAGTACAAAACAGCTCCGAAGGGCACGTGGGCCCAGCCCTGGCACTTCTGGCCGTGTGACCTCGGGCACCTCTCCTGAGCTCTCCGGGCCACCGGGCAAATCGCTTTGGCTCCCCTGGAGGAGAGGGAGCCCCAGTAGGCACCCAGAGTGCACCTCCCCGTGTGCCACCGTGTCTTGGGGCTTAGTGCATATCCGGCCCTGGTGAGGTGAATGAGTGAAGGAGCCCAGGAACAAATGAATGAACCTCGTTCCCTCCTCAGCCCAGTGAGGCCAATGGCATCTACCTCCCAGGGCTGCTATGGGAGTGGGCCTGCAGAACCGACGGGAGGCGCTGAGCCTCCTACAGACGGGTGCGCACACTTCTCCGTCAATTTTCAAGTCCATCGGCTACAGACCCTCAGCCCCGGGAGACCCCGACTGTGCCGGAACGGCCTCGTTCTCCTCCCGGAGACGCGAGTGTCAAGTCCGACACACGCCCTCACTCTGACCCAGCAGGTGACATGTGCGCGAACCAACACAAAGAACACGGGTGACGGCCTTGAGTGTGGTCTTTGCGGAGCCCCCCTCAGCCTGGGAGGGACGGCGCCGGGCTCACGCCTAGCCACCTGCTGGGGACCGAGGTCGTCAGCCCCATGACACAGGCTCAGAGCAGCTGAGTGACACGGTGAAGGAAGAGGCAGGGTCCAGGCAAAAGCCCAGGGTTCCCGCTCTCTGGGGTGACGCCCCACCTCGGTCACTCAATAGCCAGATCACCTCCGGCAACCTCTCCTGGGGGATAAGAAGAGGGTCCATTTCGTCAGGTGGCTTCTCATCTGTGAAAGATGCCGCCTGCACGAAGAACACCAGAAACCCTCAGAAAAGTGTCTGGCATATTCCAAGTGCCCAGCAAATGTTGGTTCTTTTCACTCTTTTGAGTGGCTGTCCACACATAGTGCTAAATAAGCCATTGGCTCCCCTGAGTCCGGAGGGACGACAGGAGACTGGTTAGAAACCTCCTAGAATCTTCCGAGACCTCCACCTTGCCATGCTTCCCAATCACCCGGGTGTTTACAAACGGTGGGGTCCAGCAGCAACTGCGTTCGCAGGCACCAGTAGCTGGCATTTTTGTGGACAAGAATCGTTCACATGATTATCATCTTTCTATCATTAAAACTGTGAAACACTTCAAAGACAGCGAACGGCAGAAATCGCTCAGCCAGTCGAGCTAGGCGAGGCACGCGGGGACCACTCCCTGGCCATTTCAGAGGCATTTGCAGGATCTCCTGACAGACAAGATCTCACAGAAGGATGGATGGAGAACGTAGCCTGGTAGGAAAATGGAGAAACAACTCAAACGTCTGTCACAGGAGCACTAGAACGCTCTGCAGGGATTACGACAGAGGGGTTCACGACAGGGACGCTGCCCGGCCCCCACCACCCATCCCATGAAGCCCAGGCCCTGGGGAGGAGCCCAGGCAGCAGCACGTCCCGGTCTAGGCTCCCACGGGACTCTGATGCGCAGCCCATGATGGGCCACTCGAAACCCGCCGAGCGGGACTTGGACAGAAAAGGGGTCCTCAGCGGCTGCCTGAGGCAAGAAGGGAGGAAAGAGGGTGCCGCTGGACAGAGCATTCCCAGGAGGGGCCCGGGGAGGAAGGAGGCCAAAAGTGAACCCAAGAAGGCCCAGCACACCGACAGCAGAAGGAGGGAGACTGGGCACCATCAGCCCTGTCTGGGGCCCCTGGGTCTTGGATCTGCCAGTATTCCCACCTCTAAAGGGTCTGCGAGAGTCTGGTCAACGCTCCTCAACTAGCCGGGTCTGTGTCCACACCCCACAGGCGCACCTGTGCCTCAAGCTCCCCCTCTGTGGGGATCGGGGGCAAGGGGAGAGGGTTCCACTGAGGGCATTTTTATAACCGGGCCATCTTTCTCCGTTAGCGTCAACATACCCTTGCACCCCCTCGGGGGTGGGGGGTGCCGTGGCCACGCTGCCAGGCTGCTGAGGGCTGCCGGGCACTTTCTGCTTCTGGCACCTCCCAGAACTCTTCCTCAGGCTGGCAGGTGAGACTCCACCACTGCCTGGGCCTCTTCACCAAAACGGACCTTGCTGGAAGGAAGTGGCACCAGCAGGACCCAGGAGGGAAGGACGGCTTCGACCAGGTGGTCCTCCCACCTGAGCTGGGGTAAATGCGTGGAAAGGGATGCCGTCTGAACACATCTGGAGCTATCTTGACTTACTTTCTCGCTTTCTGTAAAGCTCAAGAGAAGAAAGTAGAAAAGGCACCTGTTTCGTTTACCACCAAATCTGCCGTCTAACAGAAAACGCCACATGGGGCAGGTGCTCAACAAATAGAAGCCAAGTCAGTAACCATAAAATACTCCCTTACCCAGGATTCCAACGGGACTCTACGGGAAAATGTAGCGGGCGGAAAACTTGAAATGCGGACAATTGTATCTCACAGCCTTAATTTCTGTCCTTCGATTTAGATAAAGATCACCATTATTTGCCTGGATAGATAATGCTCTGCAGGAGAGACTCTGAAATTCTAGAAGCAGGGTTTGTAAACCACTGTGCTGTATAAATAGCAAAGGCCGTATCTGACCAGCACCGAGGCTACCTGGAGGAGGGGACAGCTAGGTCAAGTCCCCAGAGCAGACTGCAGGTGAGGCTGGACCCTGGGCTCAATGCAGCCAGCCATTCCCACAAAACACAGTGGGCAGCACGGGAAGGGAAAGGGAGGGGGAGAGCAGAGGGAGAGAGGGAGCCATTTTCGGGCTTTGGAGCTGCCATCGTCTTGAATGTCTGCTCTAGCACCGCTCTCTTCTCCCTCCGAGTCAAACCTAAGTTCCTCTACAACATCTGGCTCCTCACTGACTCACTGATCTCAGATCCGACCACCCTCCTCAAGCTGACTTGCTCTGCTGTGACCACATTCATCTCCCTGCATTCCTAGGAAACACCCAACTCCTGCCCCAGGGCCTTTGCACGTGCTGAGATGACTGCATGGCTTGCTCTCTTACCTCCTTAAGTCTGCACTCAAACGTCACCTTCTCACCCAGATCTTGCCTTGACTGCCCTATTTAACATGCTGTCCCACGAAGACGCTGCACCCCTCATACCAGCACTCCTGTCCTCCATTTCCTGCCGTGTTTTTCTCCGCTGCACTTCTCAGAGGCTGACGAGATTCTCTATTTCCTTATCCATGTTCTTTCCCCACTGGGGCCTAAGGAGGGCCAGGACCTCGTCTGCACTGCTCTGTGCCCAAACACCACCTGGCACAGAGCCGCTAGATGAGCGAGCGAGTGGGCCCCCTCTGTGCCAGGCACACCCCATGATTAGCCTCAAGAAGGGGCTCAGCTTAGAATGAGGTGGAGACTGGAGCCACTCCGCTCCGGGGACTCCAAAGCCCAGGTATGTGACCTTCCAGAGAAGTGGGTGGATAGATGCGGTAAAATGGGGCCTGCCTGACTCCACAAAGCCAAACTCCCTCCTGTCTCAGAGTCCACTGGATCCTCAAGGACGCCAACACTCCCAGCTCTCCCTCTTCCGGCCCAAAGGTCGCTCCTATGTGGGGGTGGGGCAGGGGCCTCCCCGCCGGGCTCCAGCTTCCGTCCTCCTGAGACACAGAGCAACTCCGGTGTCCTCACAGCTCAGACAGGAGCACAGGTACTCCCCTCGGAAGCCACTCAGCAGGGGCCTGCCTCCCGGACAGTGGCTCATTCGGCCTCGAGCACACACTCCACCGGCCTGTGTGGCTCGCTGAGCATCCTCCCGGCCCTCCGTCCAGGCACTCAGACCCGCAGAAGCCCCTCCAACGCCTCGCTCTCGCCTCCAGGCCCCAGTCCGCCCCATTCTCCCCGCAGCGGGATGCAGAGTAACGGCCCCCCAGAGATGCCCCAGTCCTAACCCCCAGGACCTACGAATATGTTCCCTTCCCTGGTAAACACAACCCTGCAGATGTGCTCAGGTCAAGGCCCTTAAGAGGAGGAGACCCGTCCTGGGTGATCTGGGCGGGCCTCCTACCATCACGAGGGTCCGCGGAAGAGGGAGGCAGGAGAGGCACAGTTAGGGAAGGCACGGGGCAGCAGACACAGAGGGTGGAGTGAAGCTACCACAAGCCAAGGCAATTGGGCAGTCTCTAGAAACTGGAATTCTTCCCTAGAACTTCCAGAAGGAATGCCATGCCTTGACTGGGGCAGCATGAGGCACCCATTTTTGGGCTACTGACGCCCCAGGGGTGTCTGATGAGAAATGTGTTTTGTGTCAAGCCACATGTGTGGGGCTTTGCTACAGCAGTTCTAGGAAACGGACGCGCGGCCTGCACCCTCAGCTCAAGAGGGGGCCTGCCCCGGCCCCAGCGTGGTCTGGCCCCACGCAGATGCTCCTGAGACTTCCTCTTTCGTAATTACATCAGGGCCTGGGAGCTTGCACACTGAAGCCAGACAGCCCCTCGCAACTTCAGCCTCCACCTCTGATGAGCTGTACAACCTCAGAAAGGCTTCCTAACCTGTCTGTGTCGTCTTCTCACCTCTCCCGGAGCGCCTCCCTTCTACAACTGTCGTGAGGCTGCCGTGAGAGCACCCGGAGCCGGAGAGCCTGGCACGCTCAAGCAAGGGTGCGCCACTCCGACCTGCACCCTGTGCGAGACCTCGGGCCCGTGGAGAAAGGAGACTGTGCCCGTCTTGTCCACCACTCGTCCGCAGAGCCCCTCCAAGAGCCAGGCACTCAGGTCTGAGTAACAGCTGTCTAAGGCATGAGTCCTACAGCACAGAAGATCGCTAACACAGACATGAGGGACGAGGGACAACCCGCAGGACAAAATGTTCCCAAAGGAAGACGGACAGCCAAGCCGAAGCCTTAAAGGAGGCCGAGCTTCTCCCGTGTCCAGCATCGAGTCTGGCCCTCAGACCGACACCACGCCGGCCCCTCTGCTTTGGTGGAGCCCCCCCACCAACCGTGATGGCCGAAGGGAGACCCCTGCGTGATGGCTGACGGAGCCCCACCTGTCTCCCCAGTATGTCTCTCCCCAGTCATCACGTCCCCTTCGCTGCCAGTTCATGGGGAAACGTATGTCACTGCAACAGTCCCCCTGCGTGGGGTTCCTGAGGGGTCCAGTAAGAAAATGTCAAGGAAGTGTACAGTGCCTAGCATACAGTTAGCACTCCATAAATGTTAGTGAGACAGCCTGCAGTTAGTTTATCCCACAGCATACACTCGAGCAGCTACAAGCCCCCCTTCTGCAATCACATACAACAGAACCGACTAGAGAAGCAAGAGAAAAGGATTGGGTTAGGGCTCTGGACTCAAAGATCTGGAGGCTGTGTGAACCTGGGCAAGTGGCTTAACCTCTCTGAACCTGTTTCCTTCTCTGTGAAATGGAGATACTATTACCCATACTATTGCCCCAGAGGAGTGCTATGGCACAATAAAAAATAATACCTATCCACCATTCTCACGCTGGAATCACTTCAGGAGCTCTGTGGAAAAGGCGGGTGCCCAGGCCTCCCCTAGACCAATGCAATCGGCGTCTCTGGGCTGGGGCCCGGGGTCGGGGGTTGTGACGATCACCTGGGGTGACTCCACGGTACAAGCAGGGCAGAAACACAGATGCTTACGCCCACCTGGCACGGCGCAGATGCTCGGGAAACGCAAGCTTTCAACATGGTTGCAGCAGCCAGCAGTGATTCTCTTTCATTCATTCAACGTGGATCGGCAGAGTAGCTAGTACATATAAACTCGCAGGTTTCAAACCACGTGCCGAGGGCCAGCGCTGGGGGCATGGCAGCAACTGTCAGTGGGCGCAGGGTTTCCTTTCGGGGTGAGGAAAATATTTTGGCAGTAGAGAGAGACGGCAGCTGCACGACACCGTGACCGTACTAAATCCCATCGACTCGTTCGCTTGAAGATGATTGATTTTATGTTAGATGAATCTCACCTCAGTTAAAAAAAAAAAAAAAAGCAAAACAAAAAAAATCATAATCCAGACACAAAAGGACATATACTGTTTGATGCCACTTTTAGGAGGAGCCTGGAGCAGTCAAATTCAGAGAGACAGAAAGCAGAACGGTGGCCGCCCAGGGTGGGGCGTGAGGAGGAAGAATGAGGAGTGAGCGGTTAATGGGCACACGGTTTCAATCTGGGAAGATGAGAAAGTTCTGGGGATGGACGACGGGGAGGCTTGCACTGCTGAATGTACTTAGAACGGCCCACTTAAGAAAGGGTTAAAAGGGGAGAATTTATATTATGTGTATTTCACCACAGTTTACAAAGTCATGTGCTGGCAGTCCAAACACACCACTGTCCTAAAAAATGGGGCAGCCCAGTCCCATCTGAGCTGTCCCTGACACACACCCCGCTTCTGTCGGGAGACGGCAGCTTCCCAGTTTTTCCAGGCCAGCAACTTCGAGTAACTGAACGCCCTCTTTACAAACAGGATGGAGACTGCGCGTTTGTTTTCTCTATGGGGCAAGGCCAGATTAAGTAAAGAAAACACAGCGGATCCCTGCCCCTCCCCCCAGGAAAAACCCTGCCGGGTCAATAGCAGAACTAAAAGGGCCGGCGTACACTTTCACTTCCTGCCCAAGTCCGCCAGCTCCTGGGTGTCCAGCAAGGCCCAGGGCAGGGTGGGTGGCAGGTGCCGCCTGCCAGCCTGCTCCGAGGAGGACCTGTCTGCACTGAGCGCCGGGAAACAGGACGCAGCCACGCTGGCTCCAGGAGGCAATCCCCGCAGCTCTGGGCATCGTCTCCAGGAGGTGAAGGACCCACAGGAAGGGGACTGGTGTGGCTGAAAGGGACTTGAGTCTCAGAGCCCTGGGTCCCCCATCAGCCCTCGCCGTGCACCTCTGGGTACATGACTTCCCTGTCTGGCCCTTAACATCCTCGCCAGCAGCAATGAGAGAACTGGACTCAAGCAGAAAAGGTAAAGGTTTAGCTCATGAGCCAACTTAGGGCAACAGGGAGGCTCTGGGGAGGTTTCTCGGGCAGCATTCGGGATGGGCCCCAGGATGGGCGAGCGATGTCTGCCATCCGCAGGACGGGGAGAGGGGGGACGACTCATGGTCTGTGCGTTTGCCACCCCTGGATGAGACTCCTCAGAGAGCCATTCCTTGACGATGTTCCGCGAGCCCTCCTTCCAGATCTGGAATACACTCGGTGGCCTCCCCGACGGACACCCGTCCATTCGAACCTCCGTTCGCGCACTTTGCTTTGGGAGAGCTTACTACCTCTCCTATTCCTCCACGTACGGGAAGCCAGATCTCTGCCTTCAACACTTTCCCAGAAGTGGGAAACCATAAAGGGTAAGACGGTTCTCTGCTCTACTTGACACCCTTGCTGAAGAAAACCTAGTCCTTATCCAGGATCCTGTGAAAAGACTTAGTTCCTTCCACCACTCCACATGTCAGCAGACTTCCAAAGGATGGCCTGTTCTAGAAACACGAAGGTCTATCTGTGCCAGGTTCCCAATGCGTCTCCCTAACTACATTCCCCAGACTCCCTTGCAACTAGGCGCTGTCATGTGACTCCGTGCGGCCAAAAGGATGAAAGCACAAGTCTCCTTAAAAGGGTCAAAGTCCTTCCCCACTTTTCTCCACCACTCCCACTTCCTGCCAAATGGAATACAGCTGTGATGGCCAAAAGCCCACTTCCCACTAAGTGGAATATAGATGCAATGGTAGGAATCTGAGCAGCTACTTGGACGATGAGGCAAAGTGCTAAGAACAGTGGAGCAACAAGACAGAAGCAGCTTGGGTCCTTGAACACAAAGCAGTCACACTAGTCCCCAGCTAGACCTCATACTAGTCCTCTAACCTACATCCTAGACTTCTTATATACGAGAGAAAAAACTTCTGTTTTGTTTAAGCTGCTGGGTTGTTTTGTTGTTGTTGTTGTTTTCTTTTCTCTTCTCTTTAACATTATATCAACCTTGAACCCAAATGCAGGATAAATCAAGTCCGACTGCAAATGATGAGAGCCTGGCTGTCTTCCACAAAGCAGAGAACCCTGCCACCTAGGTAGGAATGAGTGTGACCCCAGTGGCTAGGCCCTGGTGATTTCGACAGCCCACACTATGTCCTAGTATCTGCCCCTTAAATATTCAGGGCCAACATTTCCAAGGTTGATGGTTTCCGCAAGATCAGTGGGCGTGTTTTACCCGTGGACGGTATCACAACTAGCTACATTTATCAAGCACCTACTCTCTGCCCTCAGTGAGCAGCTCAATTCTGCATGAATCGTCGCAGCCCCACAGACACAGCCCTACTACAGATGAAGTCCCAAGATGTCCAGACCGTTGGCGCTCAAACTTTGGACTCCAGCCTGGAGTTCTCTCCCTATTCTTCCCTGTCTCCTGAAGGTTCTCAGAAGGCCCACGGGATTAGAGCACTGTCCCTGGGACACTGCTCGGAGCACTGTCAGTGCTGGGAAGTGAGGACAAGAAGGGCGGGTAGGGAAGAGGATGACAAGAGGAAAGGGAAGAAGATAGGGAGCAGGAGAGACTCTCACACTCCAGCAAAGGAAGATGTTTGTGAAGAATTCAGGGCCAAAAGAAAGGCTGGGGTTGAAATTAGAGAGAAACACACATGGACACATCAGGAATTGCAGCCTGCATGGTTTATTTCTTACACTGGGTGGTTATAGTTATTTTATACACCGCTTTGGATGGCTGAAATCACTCAGCATTTTAAAAAGGAAGGTGGAACGTGCAGTTTGTTGTATGTCAAGTAAACTCAATCAAGAGGGTTTTTGTAAATGTACCTAGAAATGGGGGTGGGGGACACAGAGAAAGAGAAACAGCGGAAGGAGAGAGGGAAGGGTTAAGCCTCCACAGAGGGTGGCTTCTCACTGCGGCCCACGCTCCTCTCTGCTGCAGAGAAGGCCAGCCACGCTGACCACAGCAGCCCCCTCCACGAAGCCACAGCCCTCTGTGGAAAGAGCCACTTCACCTCCACGTTGCTGAAGCCTCCTTAGGTGAGATGACGTCTCAAAGCTTCCAAAGTGAGTCACCCTCCAGCCTGGCCACCCAGAACCACGTTCTGCCCACCAGCCATTTTGACGAAGACAAGCAGGAGCTGTACACCCCTCAGGGCTCGCCCCTCCAGCGGGGTGCGGGGCGGCCGGGCCTCGGCACAGACACCATCTGGGCGCGCTCCCTGGCGCAGAGCGGGCACCGGCAGGAGGGACGGGACCCCAGGAAGGGAAGCCACACAGGGAGGGGGGGCACCCTTTGCAGCTCCTCCGACGGTGGGGGGGGCGGGGGGGCTGGGGTCTCTGCCCCCCGGCACTGCTCCCCATCCACAGGAGTGTGGCTGACACAGGGCAGGAGGCTGGGGTCCCTCTTCTCCTGTAGCCTGACTCAGTTCCCCGCTGGGGTCCTCACACAGCACCTCCCACTAGAGGTCTGGACTGACACCAGGGAGCGGGGACGAATCCGCCCGCACGCCAGAAGCGGCGGGGGATCAGTGCGGCATCGGCACAGCCCAGGGGCGCCTGGATGAGCGGGAACCAGCGCAGGAGGGAGGGATCAGTCTGTGACAGGCAACTCAATCCAAGGACAGCAGCTTTACTCCTACCACTCGTCTCGACCTCTTCAGGCTCAAGAGGGGACGAAGTCCGATGCTCCCCGCCCCAGGCAGTCGCTGAGCCTGAGCACCGGCGGGGGAGCGGAGAGCACGAGCGCAAGCGCACAGGGATGCAGGCGCGGCCGGAGCGCCCTGGTTCCCGGCGGGCCTCGGCGTCCCCAGCCGATTGGGGACCATAATAAAGACACTTGCATCACAGGACTGCTCCGAGGATCAGAGGGGCAGAGCGAGAGAACCATTTAGAACAGCACCGGGCATGCAGTAAGTGACAGAGAAGTGTCGGCTTTTGTTGTTATTGTTGGAGAATGGAAATCCAGATTTTTTTTTTTTAGGGAAACATCCCCAATTTTTAAATGCGGAGAACTTAACTAAACTTTTTTTTTTTTTTCCAAAAACACTGTGTGGGCCAATGAAAATACATGGGCAGACTGGACTTGGCCCGTGGGTCACGGGCCTGCAACCTCTGCTCTGCGTGTCCCTGCCTCCCTCTGAGGCAGGCCCGAGTCCTACGGGCATCTCAAATCACCAGTCGGGACTTGAGATCACCCCACTTCTAATGCTGGCTTCCAAGCCCATGAATCTCTTAATGGGAAATAAATGTTTAAATCAACCCCCACCGACTCCCACACCAAAGGGACAGGAACTACTAATTCTTACCCACCACATCCAAGTCGCCAGTTTTATTTCATAGGAAGGGGAAAAAAAAGACTTATTTTAAAAAGACAACGGAGAAGAAGAAGAAGAAGAAGAAGAAGAAAGAAGAAAGAAAACCAACAAAGGCAATCCCGCGAATGCCCCGCAGTTGACTTGGGCAACAGCCGCTGCCGGTCAGAGGAAAACAGCTCAGCCCTGAAACCCATCCCAGACACGAAAATTACAGAGCAGCGTCGCTGACATACCCCTGCCCTTTCTGTGTCATTCACTCAGGAGGAATGCAATTAAATACCCCTCCCCCACAACAAACAAGACAGGGAAACGTCAGCCGTGGGTGCTGGTGCTCTGGGAGCTAAAAGGAACTGACCTCAGAGAAGGACACAGGGAGGCAGGGCCACCAGGCAGGGCGGTGCAGGGATGAGGGGCCCTATACTTGGGACCATTGTACAGATCAGGTCACTGAGGGCACACGCGGGAGCCGGGACGTAAGCGCACCTGACACCCACGGGTAGGCGGCCACTGCGTGGCTGATCCCAAGGCAGGCTCAAAGGGACAAGAGAAGAACAGGACACACGGTCTGCCTGTGACCCCTCTCTCCCTACCCTTTGCTAAAGGTCATCATCAGAGCCCCTGCTTCCCAACACACTCGGAATAAAATCCAAGCTCCTTGCTGAGGCTGCCATGGCAGTCATGATGGGCCCCTGCCTACCCCTTTAGCCTTTTACCTCAGGGCCTTTGCACTTGCAAAACCCACTCCTGAAATGATCCTCCCCAGATCCCCACAGGACTGGTCCCTCCATCACTGTCGCTACTCAGAGAGCCCCTCCTTGGGTGCACTATCTAAAATGTGCCCCCGGCCCGTCTGTCTCCACCACTTTGTCTGATCTTCACGCCAGCACTCGCCACCCCTGAAGGGCCTTAAGATGGCTGACTCGTTTGCTGTCACCTCCCCACCCCCATGAACTCCAAGCTTCCAGAGAGCAGAGGCCGTGTGAGAATGCTCTAGAACAGTGCACGGCACAGAGCTGATGGTCAGCAGTGTTGAATGGGTCATGGGGTTCACTATCTACTCATAACCAGGAGAACCACGGGCCAGATGGGTCACATCCCTAACCCTCGGGCCAACCAAGTGCCGTGGGAATGCTGAAGATAAGACACCACTAAGGACACCAAAAATGAGCATAGCTCATCTTAATTAGGCACCTCTGGGGCCCTGGGTCTAGTCCTGGGCTTGTTTCATGCATTCTTTCATTGCATCCTAACCACAATCCCAGGTCACAGATATTACTCTGGGGGCACCCGGGGGGCTCAGTCAGTGAAACATCTGCCTGTGATCCCAGAGTCCTGGGATCGAACCCAGCAGCGGGCTCCCTGCTCAGGGGGAAGCCTGCTTCCCCCTCTCCTTCTGCCCCTCCCTAACTCATGCTCAAGTGTGTGTACATGCCCTTTCTCTTTCTCTCTCAAATGAATAAAATCTTTAAAAACTAGATAAAATAAATAAGGAAAAAAATTCTGATTTCACCTTAGAGATGGAAAAACCAAGACAAGTTACCTGATTTGCCCAAAATCACACGCGCACACGCCTAGTAAATCTGAATGCAAGGAATAAAACTCCGAGTGCCGTGCCATCCCTGAAGACGTGTGCACACGTGTGTGTACATGTAGTGTGCACGCGTGTGCGTGTGGGTTGCTGCGTGCGCAGCTGCGTGCGCATGTGCCCACAGGCGAGTGCTCACACACGCGTGTGCACCTGCAAACCGATGACCCAGCTTCAGGCTCCCCTCCCCTCAGGAGCCGGTCTCCTCTCCTCCTGCTCTCAGGAGTCTCAGGCTACGGCAAAGAGATGCCGTCAGGACGCCAGGAACTGTATTTACTTGCAGACGAGTAGCTCCAAATAGATAACGCCGGTATGTAATCATTTCTGACTTACAAAATCACAGTTGCCTGTGGTTCCCCCAAACCTAACCCAGGAGTCCACCTTTGTGTGGCGTCCTCACAGGCAGGCTGGTGGAGGGGCGGGCATGTAGCCCTGGCTCCCCGGGCACCGTGAGCGGCTTCAGGTCAGGCCTGGCCTTATCTTTGGGCACTTTTTCCAGACACCCTTCTCCAGAGGGGGAAAGAGAGACTCTGAGGTCAAACGTCCGCAACATCTGGCTCTGCGACTCGGCCTGTGTGCACATGCCCCCGCCACGAGGTGCAGGCCTGGAACCCCGGCCTTGCGGCCAGGAGCCTGGGTGCAACCAGGAAGTCTCCCATGGCCCCCTCAAGCACCCCCGAGGCCTGGGCCCAGCCGGGGAAGCAGCACAGGGCAGAGGCACGAGGCCACTTTGTTCATCTAATTCTTCTCGATATCTTTTTTTGTTTTTGTTTTTTTTTAAACTCTCTTCAAACTGAAACTGTCAAAAGTTGTGCCTGATAAATCTGAAGGCTGTAGAGGAAGTGGTTTGTCCTTCCCCCCACTCACGACTTCTGCAAAAGACAACATGGGGCTCTGGTTAAATCGTCAGGCTCGGCGAGGCTCCCAACAGGGCTCGGGGAAGTGCTCATTACCTGCAGAGGGCTGCCGCCTCTGGTCCGTGGCTGGCTCGGGCTCAGTGCCCACACCCGTCTGAGGGGGCTCCTTCGGAAAGGAGGAGCCCCCGACCCTGCCTTCCGAAGACTTGCGGGAAACGTGATGCAGGCAGGGGCCCGGGAGTTGAGCGGTACTGTCCCATTTTCCAAGAGGGACAACTAAGACAGAAGGAAATAACGTACTCAATTAAACCTCAACTTGCCCCATGTGGCAGAGCCAGAGACTGGCAGAGCCTGAACTTAGGAATGCGTGACTCTAAAGTTCCATGTCACCTGCCCTGGGAAGGCCTTTCGGGCGGCTCCTTCCCCGGGCTCAGGGAGGCCCGTCCTCCGCAGTCCTAGGCATACTGAAGTAATTGTCAGAACAAGAGCTCTCTCCTCCTCCCGCGCGTCCTCCGTGCTGGGCACAGCGCTCACGCGGGGTGTGCATTCTTCGCACTGAATCCTCTCAGAAGTCCTGGGGATCGGTACCACTGTCCACGCCATTGTACTGGTGAGAAACGAAAGCTCAGAGAGTAGAAGCCTCTTGCCCAAGGTCGCACAGCTGGTGAGGGGTAGAGGCTGGGGGAACTCTAGCTTACCACTCTGATCACTGGCCTAGGGCTCCTTTGTTCAGGGCAGACTGATCCCAGCATCTCCAATACCAGACGGCTCCCTCCATTATCTTGGGTTTAGATGCTTCCGGCCCGAATGACGTCAAGGGCCCGCCCCTTTGAGCCTCTCTACCGACACCGAAGGTTGAGGGAGAGAGGCCATTTCCTCACCGGCAGTGAACTGAGCCCCACCCTCCTCACCAGTTCGGCCTTTCCCAGGTTCTCAGACCTGATGATGACCAAGTCAGGGCAAAGAACGAGGCTTTTTCAAGGCTGAGCAGGAAGGAACAAGGTGTTCGGGGGCATTCCAGGGAACTGGCTTCCATGTTCAAGTCCAAAGTCCTGAGCCCAGCAGGGAGGACAGCTCACCTGGGCCGACCCCACTCAGCACACTCCTGGCCCAAGAGGCATTTCCCTCCCACAGACGTGCCACCCTGCCACACCTCCGGGGTCTGCCATCGCTGGTCCCAGCCTGAAATGCTATTCCCCGCCTTCCCCACCAGCCTGAGTCGACCCCCTTCTCTGCTCGGCAGCTGCCTCCAGGGAGCCGGGGCGCATCCCCCAGCCCCCCAGCACCTCACGTACGCCAGTCTCTGCACCTAGTGCTCCCAGTCCTTCGCACACCACTTGGTGCCCAGTGGGCATTCTGTCAGGGCACGTTTCAGGCACGGATGTCTAGCCCCTGAGCGTGCACAGAGGATGTAGACACCCGGTGCATTTCCTCGTTCCTGCCCTACCTTCTGCAGGAGGCTCCGCCGTGGAAGGAACCGAGAGGGCTGGGAAGGGAAGCCAGGCCCCTCACACTTTGCCTGAGTGTGTGAGTGGGTGGGAGCGGCGAGAGTGAGCCCGCGCTGGCTGATTTTGGAGGCAGAGCCAAGCTGGCCCCTAGGGGCAGAGGAACTGTGGCCGTCCCTCCCTCCCAAATCCACCCGCCACCCTGGGCTGTCTCCTGGTCACCTCGGCCTCCAGAGGCCGTGGAGAGCCCTTGGTGCATTTTATGGTCGTGCTCACTGGACCCCAGGTCCCTGGCGGCAAAAGAGGGAAGACTATGAAAGGCAAAACACGACATTTCTGCTCTTCCTGGACCTGAGCCAGGGTAAAAATGGCATTTTTGAGGGGACACCATTCAAACCCTTCCCCCTTCTCATAGCGGGGAGGAAAGATGGAAGAGGGGCACCCCGGTGCAGAGGTGGGTGGGCACGCTCTTGGGGCTACACGTGCTCGCTCTGTGCCCCCTCCCCACGAGTGAGCCCAAGGTGCCATGAGCCTCATCTGCAGGTGAGGCCTAAGGCCAGACACCCCGAGATACTGAAGGACTCACCGGGGCCCCACGGTGAGTAGCAGGGACAGGCGGCAAACACAGGCCCAAGGCCCCCACCCACACCCGGTTGGGCCCACACGGGGCAGGCGGCATCACCAAGCCCTGTGGCTGACAAACTGGAAATCTGTTCAATTAAAAAACCTCTCTGTGCCCAAGAAGATCCCTGTCTCCGCCCTGCAAGGACAAGGTGCTTCAGAGGGAAGTCCAAGGGTTTTTCCCTTTGTTCATCTTCCTGCGTGCTCTGGTCTCCCCAGGCATCCACCCGGAAGGCCCTGGCCCCAAGTGAGGCTCAGGAGGAAGGCAGAGCCTGGCTCTGCCACAGGATTTCTGGAACTGTCTGCAGAAACTCGCCTTTGCCTTTCCCGAACTTGGGGAAGGAACAAGGGCCTCTTTCAGAGTGGGGCCCTTTTGTTCCTGTTCCCAGGGAGGAGACAACCTCACGCAGGGAGGGGGTACTGAACATCGGTTCCGTCAGCCACAGCGTCCAGGGAAGCGATGCTAAGCTGAGTCCACGACGCTCAGCGCCCGCCAGGCCCCTTTCCGGCTCACCCGTCACCTGGACGGTGTGGGTCTGGTCGCTGGAAAACCACAGAGCCAGCAGCCTCACCCCCCAGGGACCGCCTGGTCACCACAACAAGAGCAGCAAGCCTGAGGGCTCACAACGCGGACCTGCCAGGCACTGTGCTGAGTCCTTCAGGGGCGCGTCACCACCAAGCATCAGCACAACCCAGAGGCAGACGCCACTAGCTGTTTTTTTTGTTTGTTTGTTTGTTTTAATTTGAGAGAGAGAAAGAGCGAGCGAGAGAGAGCACAAACGGAGTGAGGGACCGAGGGAGAAGCAGACTCCCTGCTGAGCAAGGAGCCCGACTCAGGGCTCAATCCCAGGACTCCACCCAGGCACCCCCACTAACTTCCTTTATACAAACAGGGAAACTGAGGTTCACTATGCTTAAGGTCATCGCCAACGTCATCGCCAGCAAGTGGCAGAGCTGGGATTCGAACACAGTAACAGCACATACATACATGCCTGGCTGGCTAATCACCTAAGAAACAGAGAACTGACTTAATTTTTTAAAAAAGAGATAGAGATGAAGGGAAAGGAAGGGAAAAGGAAAGAAAAGGATGTACTTTGTCGCTCTGTCACACTTAGTACCACCCAAAATTGGCGTGTGCCTTCATGAAAGAGTGTCCCCCCTCTGGAATGTAGGGTCCTTGGGGGGAACCCGGCTTTGGTCACCCCCCAGCCAGTGCCCAGCACACAGGAGCCCCAGAACACACGTGTGAGCATCAGCCCTCCCGCAGGGACTCAACTGGGCTGCGGGCTTCACGGGGACGGCCCCTGCCTTTCCCACTCGCGGGAGCGAGGACTCAGAAGAGGGACAGCCTGCTGTGCTTACACCGCTCTGCCCAGCAGGCCCGCTGCGGGGGCGGGGGGCCGGGACCAGCCCGAGAGGACCCCCGGCCACTCATCCACCCCAAGCCTCGAGTCGGCTCCCTTGTTCATCTCATTCATTCTTTCCCTCATTTCTTTATTCCCCATTTGACAAGTATTTCCTGAGGGCCAGCCCACCGCCGGACCCAGACGGCACCTGTGAGGGACGCTACCTGGAGGTGGCGACCTCTACTTGGGCTGCAGAGACTGAGTGGCGCCTCCCCCCTCTGTCCCAGTGCCTTCCACAAAGGTTTCTGTTTTTCGAAGTGAAGATCCCCCCTCCCCCCGCTACCAAAGACAGTATGTGTACAGCATAATCCTGCGTGGACCGAAAAACCAGCAAACCCAAGTGACCAGCCTACAAAAATGTTACATGCCCAGCATTCTGGGTAAATTTTCTTTTCCACATGGATTTGTACTGTCTAATTTTTCTGCACTGAACCCGAGTTCTCTATGTAAGGGAGAGGGAGACGAGCATTTCTAAGAGAGCACTGTCCACTCCTAGCTCTATACCTCAAAGAACCGAAAGCAGGAAACCCGACAACTGTTGGCCACCACATGTGCAGCGGCCTTCACCACAGGGCCACGCGTCCGTCGCCAGAGGAAAGGATAAACAAAAGGAGGTCAACCCACATGACGGAATACTACTCAGCCATAAAAAGGAAGGGGATTTTGATATATGCTACGCCGTGGGTGGACCCTGACATTGTTATGCTATGTGACATAAGCCAGCCCCACAAGGACAAGTGTTGCAGGATTACACTTACATGAGGTACCTAGAATAGGCAAGTTTATCCGGACGGAAGGAAGAAGGGAGGCTGTCAGGGAGGGGTGGGGGGGGGCTAGGATTTAATACAGAGTTTATGCTGGAGAGGGTGACAGTTTGGGACACAGGCAATGACGATGCTAACACAACACCATGAATGGATTTAATGCCACTCAGCTGGGTACCTACAAAGGGTTAACATGCTAAAGGCTATGTATCTTTCACCCCAATTAAAACAAAATTCAGAACCTCAGATATCTCAATAAATAAGACTGCAGGAGCACTCGAGAGACAAAGGGAGAGAACCAGAACTGTACTGAGGGAGGGATATGACCAGGCAGCATCTGTCCCTCGGCCTGGGTCCACCTGGCCATAAAAACGAGAGCACTGGCCTAGATGGTGCGAGGCCCTGCCGGACGGGACGTGGACTCGGCGACCGGCCCTTCGCCTCCTGACAAGGAGTGGATTCGAGGAAGATGCTGGCGGGTGAATGCCTCCAGGTCGTGATGCCAACTCCCAAGCTGCACCTCCCCCAGGGACACCGGCAGTGAATACCTGTCCGGAACACCACGGGCTCAGCCCAGCCACCCCTCCCATCATGTCTCAGTGGCCGTGCCCAAATCACCCACCCCTCGGAGCCTCGGTTTGCTTCGCTGGGAAGTAGAGAGACTGATGAGAAAGTTAGTCTCTGTGTACTCCCCCTTCCTGTTCAGATGGCCGGGCCTGCCCCGGAATGTCGCACAGGGGAGGAAGACGGAGCACGAGCTTCACCCCAGAGCTGGGAGCCGGGAGAAGGCCACCATGGCCAGCGACCAGGAGGACTGGGCCAACCTTGGCTGCACCCGAGCTCATCAGGGAGGCCGCAGAGCTGGAGAAGCCGAGCTCTCTCTGGTCTTCCCTTGTTGGCCAACCAAGGCCTATTCGTTTTTCCTTAAGTGGAATCTTACAAGAGTGGGGACATAAAGAACCCCCAGGAAGTCCCTGGAGGTCACAGGAGAAGCATGGGGCTTAGGGAAAAGCACAAGGGCTCAGCCTGACCTGGGTGTGAATCGCCACTCCGAGACCCACAGCTGTGGGGCCCTGGAGGCCAGGGGCTGTCCCCAGTCCTGAAACACCGACACGACCCACCCCAGGGGACGGCTGCAAGGAAGAGACAGATGCACAAGCGCCCAGGATACAGTAGGTGCCCAAGAAATGGTAGGTTCCATTATTTCGCCGAGCCTGGCCCGTGGCAACCTGTACCCAGCGGAACAGAGAGCTGGCTCGGATCTCCCTCCAGAATGTTCAGGGAAGGGAGAGGCCTCCAGCCACACAGCACACTTTTAAAAAAGAATTTGAGAGTCATAAAAAAACACAACCGCATCCCGCCAAACTGCCAAATGTGGTGGGAGTAATGAAGCAAACAAAAGGGAAAGTTCAACTCCTTTTCTTGGCTTAAGAACATGCAAATGCAAAATTCAGTGGCAAAGAAATGAGCCCAGCAGAATTCCAGGTCTACATCTGAAAGGGCCCCATGGAACCCTCTCTCTCTCAAGTCAGTTACATCACGTTTCACTCCAGAACGGGCTCAAAACGGGTGCCCAGCTCACATCGGAAGAGTCGAAGACAATGCAGCAACTCATTTATTGGGGTCTTTTTCGAGGTCACCCACCGAGGAAGACAGAGACGCTGGTCAGCCTCCCTGCAGCCCCCCGGGAGCCGCGTGCATGCCGCACCTCACAAAGGGCCTCGGCTAGCTTCAGCTCAGTTTGCCAGGCAACCTGCATAACTCGCTCAATAGAAACACCAGCCCTTCCCAGCATGGCGGATCCACACTTCTGAGTCAAGTTCAAGGCAATCAAACACAAAATCCACCAGGGCCCACTTGGACACTCTCCGGGCCTATTTTTTTATGCGTACTATTCTTTAAGCCTTGACCACCGGAGGTGGGGGGGTTGGTGACCACTGTATCCCCTAGCTTTACAGGTCAGAGAGGTGAGGCGGCCCAAGGTCACTCTGTGTGCCGGGAGGGGCTGAGCACTGAGCCCCCCGTGCGATGCCGGCAGGGTCCCCCTGTGCCGACCACACCGTGGCTTCGGGGATGCGCTCTGCCTTATCGACGAGCGAAACGCTGTTCTAAATCTGAAAATAAACATTTTAGGGGCAAGAAGTACCAACCTTGAAACTCCAGACTGGGATAAAAGAAAAAAATATTTCACCAAAACCAAGAAGACTAAACACAGCTCCACAAACATAGAAAATGCCGTGTGGACAATCCACTTCCCCAGCCAAAGGAGCAGAGCCCTGAATGAAAATCTTGATCTTTCATACTTAATGGGACTTTTCTTTTTTAATCGCTTACATGTTTATTTCTGTACAAAGTTCCATTTCCTGCTAGTAAAGTGTTGCAGACCCCTGAGACTGGTTTATAACCTGGGGGGTCCAGGAAGGACTCCCCAAGAATTCCTGTGTTAAAGATGCTGAATCCTGTTATCTTATCGTTTCGCCAACAGAAGGGTCCATGGCTTTCATTAAATCTTCAAAAGGAGTGTGTTGCTCAAAAAAAGTTAAGACCCAGTGTCCTGGCACATTCATTCAGTTGGGAAGATTCTGTCATTTTTGATGGCCTGTAACTGACGAACAGGCCTACTGACCGGCCACTCCAGCATGAGGGTGGACACGAGACTGAGAACGAAAGAAAAAATAAATCACTTCCCGAAGCGAGTCATGCGGAGCACACACAGGCCAAAATTTAAGTGGACGTGACAGAGGAGTCGTTAAAAAGTAATAATAACAATACGATTTCATGAGCCTCCGGACAGGAAAGAGGAAGAAAATTGGCATGACTTGAGTCAGGCCTCATCTTCGTGAGGCAGCTGAGCTCCGGGCTGCAGCGCTGTCCCCACAGCGTGTGACCACGCGAGAGGCCCACGGCAGCACCTGGCACATGCTAGGTCCTCAACTGGGATCTGCAGGATGGCGAAGGAACAGCCCACAGCCCTGGGAAGCGGGGATTATAATTTCCAGTTTCACAGGCTCCAAGAAGTCACATGATTTACTCGCAGTCACAGCCAGAAAGAGGCAGAAGTGGGATTTAGACCCATAACTGTACACTGCTGTGTGAAACCCAGGTCCCTCCCCCTACACCACGCCTTGTTTAGATGTGAGACTTTTAACCCAAAGTCATCTCTCAACAGAGAGTCACCGCTACAATCCTGGTGGCTCCCCTGAGGGTCATTTCATGTCTCCAGGTCTCGGACTCCTAATGGGTACAGTGAGAGACAGGCTGTGGGCCAACAGCAATTGATTAGTAGTGGCTGTTTCTGGGCTCACTAGCAAGGATCGATTAGGCCAGGATTGATTAGCAATGTCTACTAGGGGAAAGGGACTTAGGAGTGGCAGCACGCGTGTTATTTATTTGCCATCCCAGAACTAGACGGTCTGCAGGTTCTCTCTGCCTGATTCTAATTATAAAAATTTAAAGGGCGAGGGGGATGGAAAAAGAAAGAACAGACTAACATTTTCCAACAGTGCCCATGGCCGAATTCGGCAAAGCCAAAACGGCCAGTCAGCCAGCTGTGCATGCTTTGTGCACACAGCCCTGGCACATGGGAGGAAGTGGAAAACATCGGATCTGCCACCTGCACACCCAATAAGACACCCCGTGTCCCAGCCAGAAGCAGCCCGAGCGTGGCTTCTGTCGGGTCCGGCCTGGGCTGTACACGACCGCGTCAGTCCGCAAGTGTACCAACCTCACAGGCTCTCTACCGGCCTTCGTGCCCCAGCCTGACATCTCGCCCAACCTGAGCCTTGGGCAAATGCCTTCCCCCCACTCAGCCTCAGTTTCCCGAGCCTGAAGAGTCCTCACGAGGCTGTCATAATGATTCGACACAAAGGCGTGTCGAAGTTAACCCAACAACAAGCCCGAAGTCACTAGGCAGGTAGAAGGGCCACTGGAGCATCGTCACTGTTCTGTGAAGGCGGCACTACTTTCAGAAAAGGGTCTACATCCAGGAGATTAATTTCCTCTTCCCATGTTCAGTGAATAGCCCATTTGGTTACCGTGAGCTCTAAAAGGGAAGAGCTCTGAAAAGCACCCCATCCTCTTGAAGCTCCTGGTGTATGAGCTGGGGCCCTGGGAAGAAACAGATGGCAGACACAAAATGGTGTAATTTGGAGAGACTGTAACAAAAGGACGACATACAAAGGTGTGGGCAGAGCACAGAGAAGGCACGAGAGATGGTTTTTCTCCCCAGGGTGACCAACTGTCCCATTCTGCCTGGACTGCGGGGTTTCCTGAGACACAGGACTTGAGTGCAAACACAGGTTTCCAGGGACAGTCCGAGGCAAGCCAGGCCAGGTAGCCACCCCGTTTCCACCACAGGCCTGAGTGAGAGGCTCACGCAGGGGGCTGAGAGGAAAGGAGCTGCGATGGAGGGACCCCGCCTACCCACAGCAACCTTACATTAAGGAACCGATGGCCTCCATCTCCTCCAGGGACCTCACTGACCCAACACCCCAGAAGCCAGAGAGCACGGAGACCCGCTGATGAAGGCCACGTGGCCAGGTCCTGGCACAGAGAAAAGTGAACAGGAAGGGAGTGTTATCCTGGGATGGCCAGGGGACCAGGACCACCTCTCGGAAGGCCCCACGGGAAGGCCCGTGGGGACCCAGAGTTCCCAGGCCTCATCCAACAGCAAGGAGAGGAACCTCCGCCCCCTCTGGGAGGGCGGCGCTGCGGTACAGCACCAGACTCAAGCTCCACGAGGCCAGCATGTGCACATTTAATGCCCCTTGCTCAAAGGTGGGCTCCGAGGAAGCAGCGCCCTCCCCTGGCTGCAGGGTCACCGCTGACAATGTGAGTAAGGCCAAGATGACACAGCGGGTGACCCCAGAAGAAAGGGGGTGCCGTGAAGGTGGGGGGGTTATCGGACATACACACAGGTGCAACCCCAGGAGGGCCGTGACCGCTCTCCCTGCCGCACACTTGCACCGGACGCCGCTCTGCAGGCCCCAAGCATGTGTCAGGGGCAATATTGTTGAGAAAACAAAAGCGACTTTCAATTCTGTTTTTAAATCATATTTTCCAAGATCAAAATCTTATTTCCCAAGCACTGCTGCTGAAAGCTAAGGTGAAAACCACCAATAATACCTCACTCCTCCCCGCTGCGGGTTTCTCTCTCACTCACGTCGGGGGCCTGGCGGCCGGTGCTGGGGCCTGGGCTGAGGGTCCGTTCCTGGTTGTGGTGCCTGAGGTCACAGGACTGGGTCAGGGGCGAGCCCCGAGGTTCTCCTGGGCAGCTCCGAGGTCACCAGCCAGGGACAGGGTTTCCAAGAAAACTTGAGATGCCTGTCTTCCCTCCACAGCCTGTGATGCTGGGGCCCCCAGCTGCCCTCCAGGGCAACTGCACTGACATCAGGTGTCCCTGGGTGAAAAGGTGACAGCTGGGCAGGAAGCAGGAAGGCAGGCAGGGGGAGGCAGCAGCCGTCCTGAGCACCTGCTACACCCGCAGGCTTCTAAGCCCCCCTCCCACGCACTAGCTCCGTCACCCTTGGGACAGCGTGGGAGCTTGGCTACTACTGTCCCCACCTTACAGATGTGGAAGCAGAAGCGGATCACACCGCTGGCCCCGCAGCCCAATATCAAGGGTCTGAGTCCAACGACACTGGCCAGCGCTCCTAGCCGCATCACCTGATGACAACGAGGGCCCCTGCTCGGGAAGGGCTGACCTGGGGGGGCCGGGTCTTTAGCACCCCCATCGCCACCACAGGTTTCACAGTGGGGGCAGGCTGCGTGCTGCCCCCCAGTCCTCAACACAGACCCCTTCAAACGCGGGTGCCCTGAACCCTGACAAGGGCCTGCTGGGGCCGAGATCCAGCCAGGGCTCCACTCTCCGGGCCCAGAGGGGGCCCTGCTTACCACTGGAGCGTCAGAAGAGCCCCCAGATCGCTGCTTTTTGTAACACTCTCTGCCCTAAGCCCCTCGCTCCTGCAGCCAACCTGCCAGCAGGACCCACGCATACTCC
Source organism: Nasua narica (assembly GCA_028533885.1). Lineage (NCBI taxonomy): Eukaryota > Metazoa > Chordata > Mammalia > Carnivora > Procyonidae > Nasua > Nasua narica. The sequence continues at coordinate 43,980,471 of CM052803.1, read as the reverse complement.
AGAAGCATCCTTTTTGTATCTTTCCTGGTGGTGTGGTTCAACTAGCCCCAAGAGGCAGAGGAACCCAACGCCTGGCCTTGGTGGGGGCGGGCGGACTTCAGTGAAGCCCATGCAGGCCTTCTTAGAAGAGCCCCGTAGCCAGGCAGCCTACCCACCAGCCCGCTCCCTCTCCTCTCCACAACCCTCTCCCCCCAAAAACACTTCACTCCACACAAGGTGCTTCATTTCCTCACACCCAAACTTTCTAATGCTAATTTTTCTTTCTTTCTTTTATTGGCCTGATGCAATTCTCCTTTCAACACTGCACCTCTGAAGTCCTGAGTCATCAAGGCAGGCATGGCAGGGGGGCGGTCCAGGGATCACAGGTGTGGGGAACTCTGGCTGTGGGATTTCCTTCCAGGGGCCTCGCAGACGGCCCCGCCGCTTGGCCCCGTGCCAGGCCAGACACGGCGTCTGGGCCCCCACAAAGTTCTTCCTCACCACCCCCACGCCAGGCTCCGAAGAAGCAAGGTGACAGGGTCAGGAGCACGAGCCCACAGCCAGGGCCCACTCTGACCAATGGGGCCTCTCAGGGCAGGTGGGACAGTAATGAGCTAGTGGGGACACAACCGGGAATGGTGCCCCAGGAGCTGCAGGGCCATGTCTTCAGGCATTTGGGGCCATTACAATGATGGGGAGGCTCTAGTGGGCTGAGGCCAGAGACGCTGTACATCCTCAACGCCCAGGACGGCCCCCACCACAAAGAACGGTTTGGGCCCCAATATCAATGGGGACAAAGCTGAAACACTGAGATAATGGACTAATGGCTTAGTGTTTAGGAATTGGACCTAATCCCTCCTTGCTGTGCGAAGGACCCCATGGGTGTCCTACGTCCTCATCCAGGAAAAGCACAGAGGGCTACACCCCCAAAGGTTCACACGCACGGCTTTGGGGAGGCTGGGACTGTGGGAGAAATTTCAGCTTCTTTATTTGACGAGCTCATCCCTGTGTGATGACCATTGTTGATTCCTAAGTGCAGAAGGGAACAGCCAGTGGAGAAGACTGACAGGCGACGAGGCAATGGCATCCAGCTGGGGAAGGGGCGCACCGCTCCCTGAGGGAAAGGGGACCTCACGGCGCTGGGGGTCAGAGAAGCCTCTGGGGGCTGCTGGCCTCCACCAAGGCCGTGGGAAGAGGTGCCAGAGCCCCGGGGTGCAGGGTAGTCGGGCCCGACGGCGGGCAGGGCCGGGTGTGCACACCCAGTGGACTCCGGCCTTCAGGCTCGCCGTGGGCAGGCCGCCACCGCCGGCTCCAACGGGCAGCTCCTCAAGGCCAGGCCGTCTGAGGCAAGGAAAGCGAGGCTCCACGGGGCTGAGTCCACTCTCCCGAGATCGACACGGGGCAGGTGAGAAGCCGACGTCCGCCACGGCTCTCCCCAAGACAGGCCTGCCGGTGCCGCATCCCTCCCCAGGCCGGGACGCTCTGCTCCGTCCACAAACACCTCCGCCTCACTTCTGCAAGGCCCTCCGCCCAGCGTGGAGCTCTGCCCGGCCACTGCGGCTCTTGCTGACCCTCCGCTCTTCAGCCCTGCTCACGGGACACGTGCGCTTACACTCTGGGACCAGACGGCCTGGGCTCAAATCCCAGCTCCGAGCATTCCCAGCTGGGTAAGCAGTGAGCTCAGCTCTCTGGGCTCAGTCTGCTCATCCGTCAAACGGGGGAATTAACAGCAGCACTTCCCAGGGGCTCACGGACACAAAGGGCCCGGAGAGTAAGCACTGAGTAAGTACTGGCTGTCCTTATTGCGGGCTCGCTGGTGGCGAGTCCCTGCTGCCCAGCAAGGAGGCACTGTGGCACGTGGGGAAGGCCTTCGCCTGGGTTCCAGATGTATAACCGGAAACTCGCAGGGCCTCAGTTTCGACCCATAAACCGGAACCCCCAGGGGTTCCGGGGCTGGCGTGAGCATAAATGCACAGATACCGATAAATGCACCGAGCCAAGGGGCTCGGTGTGGGGGAGGAAACCATCCCTACCGTCCTGATCCCCCAGACGCCACGGCTGACCCCGCTGGGATCCCCAAGCCCAGCAGCCCCCGGAACACTGGGGCAGCTCAAGCGCTGTCATTTTCCCCGCTTCCAAAGCCAGCCTCGGTCACACGGCCGTGACACATGAACCAACCAGAGCAACCGATCTCAGCCAAGTCACCGCTCCCCTTTCCGGCAGGGCAGCCCGGCCCCACCAGCTCTCCGCCCGCCGGCCCGAGACCCCAGCGCAGACCCGAAGCAAACTGCCACTCCTACCCTGGGCCTCAGCCTGATGGTGCTACCTTCCCAAGAGCCCCAGGGCCAGGCTGAGCCTTCTCACCAGGCCTCCAGGAAGGCAGGTTCCAGAAGGACGAGAGAAGTTTCACGTCCAGGGCTTAGAAAGTACCAGAGGCCTCTGATGGAAGCCCATCGGAGCCCCAGGCTGGCCGGCCAAGGCGGCAGGCCAGGGACCCTGGGGCCCGTGTCCGCCGCTGAGGCTGGCCACACACGCCACGTGCCACATGGGCCGGCGGCACGCACCATCCATTTGCATCGGCAGCGCTGGCGGGGAGAGCAGTGTAGATGTGGCCTGTCCTGTGGGGGCCAGAGACACACAGGGTCCCGGGGGTGGAGAATGGAGGGAGGTCTGAGCACAGCTCTCCCCTTCCAACAAGGAGGGACCTGCCAACTATGCACTTGCAGCCTCACTCTTCACTCGCTCATCCAGCCAAAGAATGTCTGCTGAGCAGCCAGGCCTCAGTGTCCCCATCTGTAAACTGGACAGAGAAACAGTATGCCGTTGGGCTGTCACAGGGATCACCAATGGAACCAGCTGGCACAGTGCCTGGCAAAAGGAGCACTCACGAAGGGTTGTCACCACGGACGCCTGGCCCTGGTGACTCAGATCCTCGCACTCCTGAAGCTTCCACTTCGGGGGGTCCCAGGCTCCCGGCTGGAGGCTGGTGTCCCTTCTCTGCACTGCGACCAGGGCCGTCTTGGCTGGACCACCCCCTGGTGAATCTGGCACCCACCTCACCCCCACTGGGGGCCCCCGTCCAAGAAGTGATCCCCCCACCTTCACACCCGCCGCTCGGGACAGTGGCACAGCCCCCCTGGGATGTGCCCCAGCGGCTCTGGCCTCTCTCTCCGTGCTCCGTTCCCAGCCCTGACCCCCCGCCCCCTCTCTGCCCGTCTCCGTCCTAGGTCTGTCCATCTAGATGTGTCTCTCCTACGAAGCCCTTCCTGAAACCAGCGGCCCCTTTGGCATCTTCTTCCTCCCTCCAGACAGCAGGCCGAGGCAGAAACCTCAGGGAGGAAACGTGCTTTGCCCCCGCGTGCGTCGTAGTTTGTGGTGCGCCCCTGCGCAGGTGAGCCTTGGGGAGGGGGACACTATGTGACTGCAGGTGCAGTCCCCAGGAGCACTCCCTGTGCAAGCGCAGCACCGGGGAGCACTCCCTGGCGAACGCGGTGCCCGCACTCGAGCCCTAAGCTCAGTGCCTTTACTTACTCGACAAACACTTGGCATCCAGCTCCCAGCACCAGTTCCCTGAACTCACTTGACAGATTCACAAAGGAACGTCTGCCAAACACCGGCAAACACTAAACTGATAAGCCCACTGACTCTCAGCTAAGATGTTTCTGCAAGAGGCTGAAATAATCCTGTGACATCCATCGGATGTGCACGTATCCGTGGACACGCCCCCCACGCGTGGGGGCAGGCCTGCCTTTGCCTCTCCGCCCCAGCTCCTCACACACAGTAGGGAGACAGCCAATGTCCCTGTAGTCCGGAATGCTCCATTCCTTGCAATACGTTTGCTTAGCCTATTTTATTCTCCACCAGAGAGAAGACTGAGAACTTCCTGACTTGCCACTGAGCTCAAACCCAGAAGCTGGAAGAGCTCATGGTATCTGAATTTCCCTTCCAGAGCATGTCCTCGAACACATCCAGACCTCCGTGGTGTCCCAGAAATGCTGTGGGGAGTCCTCACTGCTCCATGGCCTCCTTCCTCCAGTGCCCTGTGCTCAGTTGTCCTATCACAGAGACGAGCCCACGAGAGCGGCCAGACCTACCAATGGCTCAGCCTGGTGCTCTCTCCCTCTCGTATCTCCTGCCCAGTGAGGCCCTGGAGGGAGGAGGGGGGAAACCCGTGACACAAGGGGCAGGAGACGGGCGCCCATATGATCCAGCTCCAGTAGGGCAGAATCCCCCACTGGACGGAGGAGAGCACAAAGTAAGCCATGTTGGGTGAAGTCACGCAGATCCGGGGGCTGGTTGTTACCAGGGTTAGTTAGCCCAGCCCCTTGCACACGGACGGATCCACAGCCCCTCTGAGCCTCGCACCGGCATCTGCCGGTGAGCCAAATGGGGGAGGCGGGCAGGGAGGCCAGGCCTGGGTTTCTCCAGATTGTGCACTCCCCTTTGCAGCTTTTCCAGGCCTTTAAGAGCTTGGGACTGGCTCCAGACACCCGGGAAAGGACTCCAACAAGTCCCAGTGTTATCTTCCCTCTCCCATGACCCCCCTGAGCTGGAGCCAACCAGCCCCGCCCCAGGAATATCCACCACCCCCCACCTGAGTACAGCCACCTACCCAGGGACTGGAGAATCCAGCTCTTCTGCTTCCCTCAGAGTGAGTTTACTCAGCCTAATCTGCTTATATGCTTTCTTGATCATATCATTTCTGATAGCAGCTTGAAAGCAGGAGGGCCAATGATAAAGGAAGATAGAAGGCACTAGAAGGTTCTAGAAGGCACTGGAAGGTGCTAGGAGGCAGGAGTCCTGGTGGTGAATCCCAGCCCTGCTGGTGAGTCATCTGTAAGGGTCTCTGAGCAACATACTTCTCCTCACCACTTCCCCTCCCCTCCCACCCTAGCAAAATGCCAGAGGTGAATTCAACCATTAGTGTGTTCTAGGCCCTAGGACCCTTGTAACTCAGGTTGGACAAACGCAGCGGGTTTTTAAGTTTTGATGGGCTTTGTAATTTAAGAGTCTCTTATAGCTCCAAAAGTTATTCACTATCTATTGAGAGGAAGCCTGGTTAAATAAAACACACACACACACACACACACACACACACACACACACACACACCAGAAGCACTGGAATGAAAGCTCCATGGGGCAGGCAGCTCCGTGTATGCCCAACAACTTGCACATTCTGGGAGCTCATAAATATTTTTCAATAGATGATAACAGCTCCTAGAAGGCAGGGGTAATAACAACTGTACAGCAATTACAAAATGCCAGCCACTTTACCAGGGGATTTCTAAGGACAATCCGGCCTCAGGGCCTTTGCACTTGCCACTCTCTCTGCCGGGAATGCGCTCACCCCCTTCTCCGACTGCCACGTGCAAAGCAGGAAGGTTGCCAGTCCCCAAGCTCCGAACGCCCCACCTACCTGCCTGCTTTGCTTTCTCTGGGACCCCTGTCACAGCCAGGCAGGTTTTACATCTCCGCGCCTAGTGGTTTATTATCTTCACGCACCCCACCAACATGCAGGCTGCGGGGGCAGGGTCCTGTTTTCTTCAAAGGGCCTAGAGAGGTGATATTTATCTGTTGGATAAATGTGTGAATAAACTGCCATGCCTTACCTCACTTAACCTCACGGATGTCAGTGCCAGAAGGAAATCCCCACGGTCCGAATTTTACAGGTCAATACAGACTGTTAGGTGACCTGCCCAAGGTCACCCAGCAGCTAGGAAGTTGCAGGGCAGGGATTCAGGCTCACCAGTCTGAGCACTCCAATGGGTCTGGCTGTTCTCCAGCCACCGCACCGCACCACCCAACACTGAGGCACCTGCATGTGGCAGGTATAAAGAAAGGGCTGCTGAACACAGGTACCAATTCCTGCACCAGAAACCTCTCCTCTGAGATCTCCTTTGCCTCAGGACACAGGGACACCACACACACACACACACACACATACACGCACGCACGCACGCGCACACACGGCGGCTCATCACCCTCTGGTGATGGCTCTGCTGATGTCAGCAAAGCTTCCTTTCGAACGTGCACCGCCTCCCTCGGCGCCCCGCTGAACTCACTGGGTGCTTTGTCATCAGAGCCAGGAGTGGGGAAGAGACATTCTCACTTCCTCCCTTTCTCTACCCCGGGGCTGGGCGGCCTGGCTCCCATCCTGGGGAAGCAGGAAGTCTGGGGACAAAAACCATGCTCTCAGGTGGAGCAGGAAACAGCCAGCCGGGGCCATGCAGACTCCTGTCCCGGGGCACAGGTCAGCGTGACTGGTCAGAGCCCCCTGTTCACCTGTGTTCGGCTCCTGGGGGGGCCAGGTGGGCAGACCCTCTAAGGGGGCTCCACGGCTGGTGACATGAAGCCAGATGGAAGCATGACTGCAGGCGGCCATGACCCCAGGCAACACTGCCCATCCCCCTCTGGGGGGAAGGTCAGCCCTTCCTTGCAAAGCATTCTGGGACTAAGGATTTGAACACCCCCCCCCCAAAGAAGCCAAAAAACATTCAAATTATCAAACCAGGAACAACTCCACCGAAGAAAATGCAAAGTGTCTTGTTTCAAACAGCAAAAGATCAGGTCTAACCTAAATGTCCAGCAGTAGGAGACGGTCTGGCAGCATCACGTTGCCACCACAGAGCACCGTGACCAAGAGGAAGGTGGCCGTGTGCACACAGATCTGGAATCATCTCCAAAATATGCTGTCTGGTGACCAATCGTGCCCAGAAAGGCATGTAAATGCCCGGAACGGGCAGCAAGGATACAGAAGAAATGGGTAACAGGGTTGATCGCTGACAAGCAGGAGAACATGGGGGCACGGGGCATGAAAGCGGTATTTTCCCTCCGATATGTCTTGTTGTACTATCTGAATTTATCTGATGTGCGTATTATCGTTGCAATTAAAGAAAAAAAAGAGCTTTGTGGGATGTTTTATTTAAAGAAACTAGACTCTGCTCCTGAGGAGTCTTTCTTAACCTGCTTTCAACAGTCTCATTGCCTTCAGACGCACCAGATCTGCTCACTACCCCCAACTTTCCCAAATGCACCGCTCATCGCAGGAGACTTTGCTCCGGAGACTGCCCACTTTTAAATAGCAACAGTCCTTTCTACTTGCGCGGAATTTCAAGAAGCTCTCTCGGGGCAATTAAGAAAACGCGCATCGGGATACTGCCCCTGCTCGTCATTCCTCCCCAGCCAGCCGGTAGGACTTGGAACTATCTCCCAACCTTACAGCAACCCTATGAATGAGGTAGGATTATACCACCCTCCAGATGGGAAACGAAGCAAGGCCCACCAAGGGAAAGCCATGTGCTAAGTCACACAGCCAGGGAAATCATAACCTCAGAGTTCAGACCCGGTGCCCAGGCCAGCTCTGCCCCATGGTGGGGACGCCCTACACCGTATCACATTCCCTCACTTAATCGCACTTAATCCTTTAATCGAAGGCATAATTCAACTACCTCAAATGTCTATTCCACCAAAACACCAAGAGGGTGCCCTCCACGTGGGCCCAGCCCGGCTGGCCCGGAGGAGGGAGAGGCCGCCCAGCTCACCCGAGGCTGGCAGCGAGAGAACGTCCGCTCTCGGGACGACACAGCTGCCACGATACCCCTAAGCCTCCCCGGACACGGTACCCCAGAAATGTCCGCTCCCACTGCCAGGCGAGTCGGCGGGTGCGGGAGCGGGAAGGGCCAAGCAGAAGCCACTTGTGGGCTGTGGAGCCCGAGCCAGGAGCACGCCCCTGTCCCCATGGCCGGTCTGGCAGCAAAGCCCCGACACACGCCACGAAACACCACCTGGCCTGGCACGATTTCGCCCGCGGTCAGGAAGAGCACCCCCAGCTGTACAAGGCAAATGGCAGCATCAAACTTACTCCCTCCGTAAAATGCATTTATTTATTACAACCTGGGAGAGGCAGAACATGTCTGCTGTTTACGGAGAATTTAGAGTCTTTTCTCCTCTTGTCTCTGGCTCCCGCCCCACCACCCCTCCAATCAGACATGTTACCCGGGAAACAAACTTGATAGACTCCAAAATCTGAATGACAAATGGTACTGAGAGAAAAAAAAAATTATTTGTGTTTACCCACTGCCGCCAAAAACATCCAATAAACCAAAGGCAGGAAGGACGGACAGACAGGAGCTGGGTTAAGTGACAAAGTGGAAGAAAACGAACACGCATGCACACGCACACGCAGACACGTCCCCGGGGGACCCGCAACTACACAAGAGGGCACAGACTTTCATTCTCAGGCGAAAACCACACCGTGGGGCTGAGCTCCCCACGGAGCACTGGACACCCAGCAGGTGCTGAGTTAACAGAATCCAAGTTCAGAAGGTGGAGGCACACCCCCCTCCCCCCCCCAGAAAATCCTAATTAAAGAGACAGAGGATTAAGGGGACTTCTCTTTTCTTTACCATGATAACATGATAAAAAGCCCAGAAACACTGCAACCGGAGAAGCAGAGTGGAGAACATTTAAAAGCAAGTCACTGAGGAATTCCGGCTTGAAAATAAAGGAGGCCGCTCTCACCTGTGCTCCCACCCCTGTCCTGTCTGGTCAAGGAATGGGATCGGACCCACCAACCCGAGATGCCATGTGCTGCATGTAATAAAATAAGGTGAAAGGAAAGGTAGGCAGCTTATCTGTGCTTCTTCGGTGCAGAGAAACAAAGCACACAGACAAAAGCCCTCTTCCAGCGGGCAAACATGTCTAGCAGGTGATCAAATTCAACCCACACATGAGAACAGCAACAGGGATTCTGGTCGTGTGGACCTGGCTGCTTCTGCAGAACTCCTGGACCTTGGCCCCAACCCACACTACAGTCGGCAGCCTCGAAAAGCCCAAGGAGGCCGGGGGAACCAGAAGTCTGGATACAAAAGGAGAATGAGGCACCACGTCTAGGCCACAGTCTAGGCAGGACTGCAGGTGTGGTCCTGTGTACGCCGGGGAGGGGGTGGACTCGTCCCAATCACCCCTCACACGTCAGCCAGGTCACTGTCGCCTTTGTGTGCCCTCCTTTGTTTATGAGCACCGGGGATCCAAAGTCTCCAGCACAGAGTGCATTGGGCCCAGCGCTGTCACAGGCCGCGTCGGGCACACTGCTGGCTCTGAGAGGATTTAATCAGTAACCGGCCCAGGAGGCTGGCACCGGGGCAAGCTCCAACCCGACCCCACAGAAGGCAAAGTTTACGGCCAGGCCGGGGGGCTAGGCCGCCAGCCCCCAGGGGCCCAGGCTGAGCCCGTCTCCCCAGCAGGGACTCAATGGAGGTCCACCTGCGGGGTGTATCCAGCTGGAGCAGCCTACGGGGGGCGGGGGGGGGGGGCTGGGAGCCCGATGTGCTTCCACCCTAGCCTGATGCAGCTGTGGTCCTGGAAGCCTTTATCTCTAACAACGATCCAGTTAATTGGATCAGTGTAGACAGACTCCAAAGATGGTTTGGGCAGGAGTGTATTTGGTTTGTTTATCGGTTTGAATCCAGATCAATCACTCTGAGTCTTGTTCCTGAAGCCCACACAATTAACCAGATAATTACCAGATGGTTCTGAGTTGGGCTGTGCAGACGGCTTAATACGTGGATGATGGACATTTCATGGAAGGATTTGACCTGATCTGGAACATACCCGATCTGTCGGCAGCTCGAGGCTGGGCCGAGGGACTCTGCAAAGCCACGGGGCTGCATGGGGCTTCTGTTGTAGTGAACTACGCTCAAATTCACCCTTGTTTCATTTGCGGCTAATATTTCTCAATAGCATGCTTGGGCCACACTATAAAATGCAGAGAGATTACATAATGCCCAGGCCTCAGGGAAACCCCTCAGGGGCTGCTTTGCTTCCCCAGGGCCTGGACACCAACCAGGTGTCTCATGATGGGACAAGGTCCCTAGTACAGTTCCAGCCCCACCTCTGCCCTGGAGGCCACTGCCACAGCCAGGACTGCCCTCAGCAGCCCCCTCCACACTCACAGGCCCAGGCACAGAGAGCCCCGCACCCCCACCAGAACCCACCAGGGCAAAATTCAAGGCCGCCCCCTGCCCACAGGTCTCGGTGGCCACAGGCGGAGGAAGGGGGATTGGCCAGCCCATTGGACACTTGCTCATAGTTCCTACTTCCACATTTCCGACCCTGCCAGAGCAGGGTTTTGCTGAGACAAATCTTATTCCACGGGTGGCCCTCACCCCCAGTCCTGAAAATCACAGCTCCTCGCCACAGAGGCCCAAGCTACGAAGGTGCCATCCACCTCGGCTGGTGAAGGTGGTGCTGAGCCTCTGGCTGCTTGGGAAACCAGTGCCCAGCCTCGGTCTTTGTTCCTTCCTCTCTCTCCTATATACTTCTTGAGCAATCAGTCACAGGGGGGAGGGGGGCCTGGCACCTCCAAAGCTGGCTTCCCCCCCAGACCATGGCCAGCAGCAGCAGAGCACGGGCTCCTGGCTTCTCCCATGGAGGGCCACTGTGCCTCGCAACCACTTCCTCCCCCCTCTCAACTCCCCTTCATTTTGAGGGGTGGCAGAAAAACAACAACGCCCCCCGGAAGGAGGGGGAAATTCTGAAGCCAGACTGGGGGGCCCTTGATCCCAGGCAGGGAATTATTAAGGGCACTGGTTCCTCCCTGAACCTGAAACACTGCGTGCTGGTGAATTTTGTGAGGGTCTCTCGCCATCGAATGAAAAGCCAAATGCCGAGGCCTGTGGGGCTTTGGACAGGTTTGAGAACGTGCATGAGCCTAAACCTGGGACTGGACTGCCTCACGGCAACCAGCGATCCTCCCTGAGGAAGAAGTCTGCAGATACTGCACCAACCTGCCCACAGGAAAGAAAAAAAAAATAGGTGTTCTAAGCACGTCGGACCCAAAATTCAGAATAAGAGTCCTCGTGTGCTTCAATGCTCTCGGGAGGGGGGAGTGGTTTCGAGGAGTAGGGCTGCTTCTGCTAACTTTTCCCCCCTCCCCATTCCTTGGAGCATGTGTCACGGCCTGTGACACACTGCCAAGGGAACATGGATGCCGGGGAAATGTCTACACACGCTACACGTTTGTGACATGCCATAGAAGCGACACCCTGTTTCCTGGCTGGGTTTTCTTGGCACAGGTGTGGGCAGGCATTGGATTCCGCCACCACCGCCACCCCCACCGCCACCCCCCACCCCCAACAACCGTGCTTAGTAAACAGGATCACGGCCGCCCCAGGAGGAGTGTGCATTCTGGGGAAGACCTGCCACCTCTCCACAGAGGGGACGGGATCCCCTCAGCAAGGCTCAGGCCCAAGCAGAGCTGGTGCTTTAAACCGTCCTTGTTCCAAAACACAAAGCATCCTGCTCAGGCTCCCACCCGCCACCCCCACCCCTACCCCCTGCGACCCCCCCCCCCCCACAGCTGTCTTTCCCCACCTTGCAGACTGGATTTCAGAAACAGATCAATGACTTCTCCTCTCCTCTCATCCAGCTGACCCAGTCCCAGCCATATATTTGAAACAATAACTAACAAAATAAAACCAACCAGAGAACACACGTATACACACACTTCACACACAATGCAAGACGAGGGCCCCACAAGCCAGCTTCCACTCCAGAACTTGACCTCGGTGGGGAGGAAATAGTCTGGGACCCCTGCCCCCTCTCCCTCCTCTTCCAACCTCCCAATGTTCCAATGAGATTTTTCAGAAAGGGAAGCACCCAGTTTTGCCTACCAGCCTGAGCAGGAAAAAGACAGTGAAGCACAGAAAGGAACTGGCTTCTGGATATTCTTTGGGTTTTGGGGTCTCGAGGTTCTTAGGTTTTCTTTATTTGGGGGGGGGGGGCTCGTTTTGTTTTCCCCTCCAGCGCAGATCCAGATGGGCCGCGGGCTTTGAGAAAGGGAACCCCCAGCACCCTCTGGGCCCAGACCGGGTCTACTCCACGGTCCCATCCATAAAAACACTAGCTAGCGCTGGGTCGGGGAGGTCCCCAAATGCCCAGGCTGGGCTGGGCCGGATCCGATGCAGAATTCCGAGGGTCTCCCCGAGCCCGCCCGCTGGGCATAAGCCAGCCCGGAGCACAGGCCAGGAGGGGGGCACCGGAGTCCCCCCGCCCCGGCCCCCAGCCGACCCGGCACCCCCCGGCGCCCTGCAGGCCCCGGGCTCCAGGTGCAGCGGCGGGCAGGGGGCGGCGGCGAAAGGGGGCGCCTCCCGGCCCCCAGGCGAGGCGCGGGGGTGCCGGCGCGCCGCCGCCGCGCAGAGCGACTCACCGTGGCGGACGCCAGGCTGTTGTCGGCCAGCGTTAGGTGGTGCGGCTCCCAGCGCCTCAGGAATTTCGAGGTGAGGATCTTGCTGAGAAAGGTCCGCGGGTGCCGGATGACACAGACCTGGATGTCGCCCTCCTGCAGCAGTTTGTACCTCATCCCGTTGCACAGCAGAAGGGCCCGGCGACAGGGCACGGCGCCCATCTTCGTGCCCTCGGGGGCCGGCACGTCGCCCCCCAGCAGCGGCTTGGTCTCCTCGATCTGTCGGGGGTCGCCGCCGCCGCCCGAGCTGCTGGTCAGATCCATGGCCGGCCGGGCCGGGGCGGGGGCCGGGGGCGGGGAAAGGGGGCTGTCCCGGGCTGCCGGGGCGGCGGGGCCCCCGAGCGGCGGCCCGCACCCCCCCCACCGCCCAGGAAGGTGGGGGGGCGTGGGGCTGGGGGGGCGCCCGACAGGGGAGGGGCCGGCGGGCAGGCGGGCGGACGGGCGGGCGGCCGGCGCTCGGCGCTTCCTCGCGGCTGCGCTTCCTCCTAGCTCGTCGGGTGCATGCTCGCGGCGGCCGGAGCGGCGGGCGGCGGGCGGGTACGCGGGGCAGCGGCGGGGGCCGGGGCCGCGCGGGCGCGCAGGCGGGCGGGCGGGCGTGTCTCGGCCCCGCCGCCCGCTCGTGTGTACAGTACGTGTGTCTGGGCGGCCGTCCGCGGGCGAGTGTGCGGCGGGGGCCGCGGGGGCCGGCTCAGTTGAGAGATTGCAGAAGCCGCTCGGCGCCCGCGCGATTGGTCCCCGCGGGGTCATGTGCCCGCCCCTCTGACGTCAATGGCGGCAACGGCGGCGGCCGCCGCGGCTTCGGCCTCTCGCAGGCGGAGTCGGCCGCCGGGCGGGGACGCGAGGGGCAGAGGCGCGGCCCGACGGGAGGGGGCGGCCCCTGGGGAGGGGGCCGCGGCGGACGAGCCCCGGCAGGCCCCCGCCCGGCCCCGCCCGGAACGTAGGGGTGGGCGGGGGCCGCGGGGGCGGGGCGCGTGACGTCACGCCGAGCCGCGCCCCCGCCGGTGCCCAGGCCGGTGCCCAGGCCAGTGCCCCGGGCCGGTGCGGAGCGCTGCGGCCTGCCGGCCCCCGCCCGGCCCCCCACCCGCCCCGTCTGGCCGGGATCGGAACAGTCAACGCCCCAGAACGTGTGGACGCGGGCAGCTGACGTGCAGCCAGGTGCAAAACCAGGGTCCAGGGTTGGGGGGGGTTGGTTGGGCTAGGCTGCAGGGGCGGGGGGTGGGGGGGTGTCCTCTGGACCGCTTGACCTCTGACACCACCTCCACGGCTCAGGCTGTCCACCTGACAGGCTAGATGGGGCCATAGGATGGGGATGGTTCCTCGAATTAAAAATATCCCCTCAGCTATCCAGATAACGAGCTCACACTGCCTGTCTCAGCCTGTCGGACTCTGAGAACCCCCTGGCCTTTCACAGATGTCTGTCGGGCTTTGGCCTTTGGGGTCCTCAAGACGCCTGGGGAAGGGACAGACTCCCCGTCCCCCCTCTTGGTGCCCCTCAAGTCTGACCCCGTCTAGAAACCTAGACAACAAAGTCCCTCCCAAAGTTACTGGGCCGCTCCCCTCCTGCCTGAGCCCCAGCCAGGCCCCCTTCTTTGCCTCTCCCCTCCGACCAGCCCATTCATCCCCCTGCAAGGGCAGGCCCAGCACAAGTCTGGGAGAGGATCATATTGGAAGCACCCCTGTGGAATGAACTACAGTGTCACCTCAGAACTCCAACTCTGAAACAAAAACGTCTTCTTTCTGCCATCAGGAGCAGCACCTAAAGCCACCCAGCGAATGCTCAGCTCCTCCGCCAGGCCTTCTCACAGCCACATGCTTCTGCAGTTAATACCATTTAAACCCCCAGATTTTTGCCTTTTTTGTTAAGGGAAGGTGCCTCTGTAGTGATTACATGAGTGTGTGAGTGTGTGTTGAATTGCATGGTGAATGCTGGCAGCCTGCCCACAGCATCCCTGTGCTGGGGATTATCCCCTCCCCACTGCCTCCCAAGAACAGACAAGATGGAGGGGCTCCTGGAAAGATCCTATTCCTGAGCCTGGCCAGGGCCAGGAATGGGAGGGGTGGGGGGCGCGGCGCATAGGGTCCAGCATGTGCCCTGTGTCAGGAGATGGGCAGAGCTGTTCTATCCTCCTGGGCCATGGGGGAGGCAGTTAGGTGAGAAAATGGGGAATTGGTCAACTCTCCACAATCTGCTGGCAAATTCTGTTCTTTGAATTCTGAAGTTTACAACCCTGAGACAATCATCAAGCAAGAAAGGGTCAAGCCCACGCCCCCACCTCATGATATAGATGTGGATTCAGGACGTGGTTGTGACCAAAACCCCCCAGGCTGTCAAGGGGTGGGGTTAGGCCAGTTGTTTCAACCCTTTATGGAGCTCCTCCTGTATGCTAAGTGCTGTGCGTGCATACACCTGTTCCTTCTCACAGCAACCATAATATACGTGTCACCACCATCCCCTCTGGCAGACGAGGGTACAGAGAGGCTGAGTAACTTGCCAGGCTCACTTAGCTCATCAGGCTCAGAGCTTGGAGTCTAGGACAATGTAGAGGCAATGACCACGCTGTGCTTGGGCTATAGGAATGGAGAGAGGACCCCTGATCTATACTGTGGCGCTGGGGTATGTGTCCCGACTCTGGGAGGTCTTCAGGAATCAAGTAAAGAAGGGGGAATGACACATGCAAAGGTAAAGATGTGGGAGACACTCAGCCTGTCCAGGAAGCTACATGCATTTGCCAAGGCTTGCAAAGTGCCCCAGGTTTGCAGGGCAGAGGCCTGAGAGGTGAGCAGGGGCTGGGCAGGTAGTCCCCTGAAATGCAGGTCCAGGGCCCAGACTTCCCTCTGAGAGCCGCGGAAAGCCGCCAGACCCCACGTGGGTGTGGCTTGTAGATGTCACCTTCATAAGGTCACTGGTCACAGCACGACATGGACAATGTTTGCAGAGGGGCAGCCTGGAGACAGGAAGTCAGTGGGGATGCTGTCGAGAGGACCCAGGAGGGAGATGATGGGGGCCAGCACGGAGTCACAGAGGACAGGCAGAGCAGCTGCTGTCCACCTTAGGGCCATCCATGCACCCGCCTCTCCCTATTCAGGAGGCAACCTCTAGCAGAATGAGATTTACCAGGGTGCAGAGAGTCCCTGATTCCTTCTGGGGCCATTGCACACATCCTCAGGACTGCTTGGTACGGTGGTTGATTGGTGAACATTACATAGGAATATTGGGATTAAAAATGAGCAGCATGCAAAGTGCCAGGTACCATGAGGGTCTTTCATGTTCGTCGTTCTTCCTTCCTCCCAAGGAGCCCAGAAGGCAAGAATCATTATCATCCCCATCTTAAAGGTGAGGAAGTTAAGGCTCAGAGATAGTCAGAGAACTGTGGGAATCCAGCCAAGATGTGAACCCATAATTCCGTTTGACCTGAAATTCCATGTTGTCCCCACTCCATCTTTGTAATGTTTTCCTGCGCGGGTGCTCAGGGGGAAAGTGTTGAAATCAATTGAGGTCATCTTTAAATACTCTTTCTTGGTTTTCATTTGAAGTCAGTGACACGGAGCCTCCACGATGCTGCAAGAAGAGATCCACGAAGGCAGAATCCCGCAGTTCCTGGCCGACGGAAGAGCTAGCTCAGTGCCCGCACACAGTCAGGCCTCACCAAATGGGCAATGACTGACCCTTAGATAGTCACACTCACCTACTCCCTGGTGCTTGCGGATGTGCAGGCAACAGGACTGGGTCCGTGCACTGGGCAGCGTGGGTACTGGGTGGGTGATCTCCAGAGCACTTGACTCCCACTGTCCCAGGTTCCTGACCTAAAAATCCATGAGTCTAGCTGCCAGATTCCATCCAAAGCCCCCTCCAAGCAAGCCCCCAACTTCTGTAGGATATGCAAGCTGGTCAAGTTTCCACGGATGGATCACGCATCCAAGTTGTCCTTGATGCCACCAGACCCAGACCTTCCAAAGGACAAGCCAGGCCCCTCCTGGGCCACATGGGTGGAGAGCCCACTCACTGGGGCAAAGCACAGTGCTAGGAGCTAGGGTTGCAGTGAATGGCAGTGAACTGCCCTTGTGGGCTCCCACCTCCGCTCTCAGGTGCCCGAAGTCTCCCCCTCAGCTAAGAGGGGAAGGACAAAGCCAGTGGCCCTCAAAGGAATGCAGTGAAGCGGCAAAGTCCCTGGTGGGGGAGGAGAACATGGGGCTGATGGCCAGCCCCGGGAGAGGCCCACCACAGCACCCTCTTCCAGCACTCCTGCCCCTTCCGGGGGACATGCCTGGAGCTGGGGGCTCTCCTCCTTGGCATGGTCCCCAGTGGAGATCCCACCAGCCTCTGCCCAGCCCCCATCTTGCCCCACTCCACCGTGAAATGGCGCACAAACCGAATACCCTGTACCCTCCAGGAGGGCAGGGTTCATTCCAGCTTTGCCCATCACCGTGCCCAGTGGTTTACTGGTAAATGTTTAACCATCAGCTGACTGAAAGAAGAGAGCCTGATTTAGAGCATTTGATTTCCCCAGTGGAAATACTCCCCCCATGGCAGTTTTCAGGCTACCGAAGCGCATCACTGAACTAAGAGCTGGGAAGAGACGCAGCCCATTGCGGGGTATGTCTGCCTACAGATACCGCATGCCAGGGGTCACACCAGCAAACAGCAGCTGAGGGGCCAGGTTCAGCTTGTGGCTGGCAAAGCATAAAATACCATCTGGCCCTTTTACACATTTGGAGACCCCCGCAATAGACGTCCCCTTCAGAACAGAGACACTAATAGAAATACAGTAATTAGGAAGTGATGAGTTCTAGTACCTTTTGAAAATATAATTATACAGTGGCTAACCGAACATAATAAAACTATATGTATAATTGTAACTTTATATAATTTAAGCTTGTTTAGTGCCTGTTTGACAGCCAACTTGAAAAATTTCTGAAAAACCAACAACCAGCTCTCCAAGCCCGTGCAAGGTCAGCTCTAGGAAGCCTGTATGTCCAGGGCCTGGCCCGGAGGAGAAACACAGTAGTTGGCTGTTGAATGGTTGGAAATCAATGCCAATATTCAGACTACCAGGCCACACTGCCCTGCTTCCTTCCTTCATTCTTTCATCTGATTCCATTGAACACCTAGCCATTCGTGCCTCCAGAGGGTCAAGGACTTCGCCAGGTACCGTTAGCTCTCCTTTATCCACAGGGGATACGGTCCAAGACCCCCACAGATAGTACCAAACCCTATATAGGCTGTTTTTTCCCACACATACCTATGATACAAAAAAAAAAAAAAAAAAAGATACCTACGATACAGTTTCATTTATAAATTAGGGACAGTAAGAGATTCACAACAATGACTAATAATAAAATAGAACAACTTTAATATACTGTGATAAAAGTTATGTGAATGTGGTCTTTCTCAAAATACCTTATTGTGCTGCGCTCCCCCTTCTTGTCATGATGGGAGGTGATAAAATGCCCACATGATGAGAGGAAGTGAGGTAAGTGATGTAAGCACCGATGTAGCATTAGGCCATTATTGACTT
Source organism: Nasua narica (assembly GCA_028533885.1). Lineage (NCBI taxonomy): Eukaryota > Metazoa > Chordata > Mammalia > Carnivora > Procyonidae > Nasua > Nasua narica. The sequence continues at coordinate 43,962,730 of CM052803.1, read as the reverse complement.
TTTTCCAAGATTTTATTTATTTGGGAGAGCGAGAGAGGGACAGAGGGAGAGGGAGAAGCAGGCTCCCCGCCGAGTAGGCGCTCGATCCCAGGACACTGGGATCATGACCTGAGCCGAAGGCAGACGCCCAACCGACTGAGCCACCCAGGCGCCCCTACTATTGACTTTCTGACCACATGTCCGAAGGAGGATCTTCTGCTCCTGGATGGGGGTTGACCACAGGTAACTGACAGCGCAGATGGCGGGGGGGTGGGGGGACGGGGACGTCTGTGCTGCAGACCCAGTTCACACGAGACTCTGCCCTCACAGAGCTCCTAGCTGAGTGGGGGGAATCAGACACCCCTCCCTTCCAACCATCTCTCCCGCCAAAAAAAAAAAAAGAATATGCCAGGAAGAAAACCAACTCCGTGCCCTTCCCTCTCCCAGCTGTGGGTATTTTGTTGATTTACCCTAAAGTGGGGTGGTAACAGAACCTTTTCCCAGGTCATAGACATTAAATGAGAGCATCAATGTTGGGCTCACAGCTTGGCACAAAGTAGGCCCCTTGAATAAACGGTAGCTACCGGAGATGGCTACTCTGTTTACAACCCCCATTTCCCCGGCCCTGATCACTGGCTTTCCAGCCAGTCCACTTGTCCCGACCTTCCCCATCTGCCCAACGACTGGGGCACAAACACCCCCAAGAGAGCCTCTCTGCGGGGTTTTCCAGCCTTGGCACTACCAACATCTGGGGCTGGCGAGTTCTTCCTGGTGGGCAGCTGTTGTGTGCACTGGGGGGTACTTAGCAGCACCCCTGGCCTCTGCCCAGAGACACCAGCAGCAGCCGTAATCCGTGACAAGCACGGTGTCGCTAGGCTCGGCCACGCGTCACCTGGAAGCCCCGGTTTCAAGGAAGACGGTTTCCCACCCTCTCAGCCTGCACACGCTGCTCGCTGGCCATCCTGTGGGCTGCCGTCTGGGGGGGATTATATCGTCCACACCCATGCAGTGGCCTGTCCGTCCTCAGATGACACCTCCCAGGGGCTGGAGCTAAGCCAGTGGCCTCATCAGACTGAACATGGGGACCCACAGGAGGGAGTAAGTTGCAACCTCTTTTAAGTTGTGTTTCTGGAGTGAATTTCATGGCATGAGGCCAGGCCAAGCACCCAAAGCAGGCAACAAGACTGTTCTTAAGTGGTCCCGACCTCGTACCTACCCGCGGCGTGATTTCTTTTGGGGCACACTCTTGGGAAGCTCTGTCTGGAAACTCTGTCTCAAAATTGCACCGGCCAGAGAGCATTCCCAAACCTCATTTCTAACAGGCATGAGATGCCAACGTGATGGAACACACCCTCCATCCTAACGGCATTTAATGTACTGATCAGATAATAAAATGTGCTTATTCTCTTGCTATGAGGAGAGGAGTCGTGTTTTCATCCTGAAGCCAGTGAATAGCCTCCCCCCTCTTCTGAGCTGATGTGAAGTCAGCTCATTTTCTAGGCTTCTGGGCGGGGAGGTTGGGGGAAGGGTGGGAGCAGGTTTCCTCTTAGCAGTCTGTGATACTGGGTAGCTGAATGCTTACTGCACGCGTGCGCGCGCGCACACACACACACACACACACACACACACACAAACTTCTCTGGTTTCAGAGGGCAAAGCTGGGCATCAAAAGAACATGAAGTACCATCCTCTCCCCGTTCCTTTCCTCACTTTCACCAAATAATTATGTCTGAGGTTAGTAAAAAGCATTACACAGGATCGAGTGTTTATCTGAAACTAATATTCCTAACACACAATCAGCTGATTGATTGATTGAGTTACCTACACACAACAGAACCTTAATTGTGGTTATCTCTGGAGTGACAGATTACAGGTCATTTTTTCCACTTCTTAAATCCATGTTATTGAAGTATAATTCACGTGAAATAAAACACAGCCACTTTAGGAGAACAAGGTGGATAAGCATTGAAGAATGTATACACCCATGTAACCACCACCTCCATCAAGATAGCAACACAGAACATTCCCACAACCCAGAAAAGTTTCTTTGTTGCTCCTTTAAGCAGACCCCAGCCGCCCAATTCTAGTCCCAGGAAACCCCGGCTCTGCCTTCCGTCACTATAGATAGTTCTACCCCTTCTTGAACTAAATACAAATAGAGTCAAAAGACAGGTATCTTGGTGGCTCAGCCTTGGTTAAACCCAACTCTCGGTTTGGGCTCCGGTCATGATCTCAGGGTCCTGGGATCGAGCCCCGTGTCAGGCTCCTTGCTCCACAGGGAGTCGGCTTGAGATTCTTTCCCTCTACCCCTCCCCTCGTGCTTGCCCTCTCTGTCTCTCTCAAAGATAAATAAGTGAATCTTTAAAAAATAAACAAACAGAATCGAAAGATATATATACTCCTTTGGGTCTGACCTCTTTGATTGAGCATGACTGTTTCTAAGAGGCATCCATGCTTGTGTGTGTATCATGGTCTCTTTTGTTGTGGACTTCCTATATCCATCACGTGGATACAATGCCCTCGACTTCCTATATCCATCACGTGGATACAACATGGGTAAACGTTTTCTTCTTTATGCTCCCCTCCAACATTTCTATAACAAGCATGTGTTGATTTGCCTTAATTTTTAAAAAGAAAAGCAGCGTCATTTGTGTGTGTGGTTTTTTTTTTTAAATGCACGGGGTCTTTACAAAGAGCCCAAATGCCAGACTGCTCTCGGCGCGTGGAAATGGATGCCTGGCACCACTCTGCAGAGGACTGAAGGCCACGGATCATATTTTTTTAAAAATAAAAACCACTGTGTTTTTCAGATTAATTGCATCGCTCTCCCACACCAGCCTTTGCGGTGAGCTGCTCAAATTGGCCAATTTAAATGTGACCTCACATCTTTCCCCTCCATCCGCTCTGAGTCCGTTGCTAAGAGGCAAGAAAGGAAGTATCGGGGGGAACATGTTACACGTGTGAAATACCTACCGCCCCCCCAAAACTTGCCCACATCCCCCCACGCACCGGCCCCTCGAGAAAAGGTTCAGGTGGGCGAGGATGGTCCTCTCACCCCATGTGCGGAGCAGGAAGCTGAGTCACGACCCGGGTTTTGTCTCGGACCCTGTAGCAAGAGAGCAGGAGGATGCCCTCCAGGGGCTCCGGGGAGGACGGCATGGACATCGGTAGCACAAACTTTGATCAACCTCGTCACTCTCTGACCCACACTGTTCTTCTGTGAAACGGAGACCCCATCGTGATCTCCACCATTGAGCTCGTGAGATAATGTGCATAAAGCACTGCGGGCAAGGCTTAGGAAGAAGTCGGTGTGCTCAATCAGTGGTAGGGGAGAATGGCTTCTTACCCCTCGTATCGGAGGAGGAGGTATATTCCTCCTCCGATCACAGCACCAAACTAGAATTGACTCCAGCCTGCCTGGGTCACAGGGAAAGGAGTGGACTTTTCCTTCAGCCCCAGCAGAGAAGTGAGAAGCCAACGTCCAGATGTAGCCAAGATCTTGGCTGCACCAGAAGCCAGGGTAGCCTCACAAAGAGTACAGATCAAGGGTGTCTCACTGAACCCCAATGGCATAAAGGTAGCCGGGTTTCAGCAAAGACAAAAAACCAGGGCCCAGAGCCTTCTTTCTGCTTTGTGTGTCTGCTTTTCTCTGCACCACCCTCTCCGCCCCCACAGCCCCCAGCCAGAGTCTAAGTCAAGATCTACGAATCTGGTTGCTGGCAACCACTCCCTGAAGGTGAGAAGGACGGTCACACGGGTCACTGGGAGCCAGACAGCAGTCCCCCCAGGAAATATCTTATTACAAGTAACAGTCACCTCTTTCACTGTGTTCCCCGACTATATGCATTTCTTTCTTTTTTTTTTAAGATTTTTTTAACTTAGGTATTTGTCAATGAGAGGGAAAGAAAGAGCGAGAGCACAAGCAGGGGGAGTGGCAGAGGCAGGGGGAGAAGCAGGCTCCCCGCTGAGCAGGGAGTCGATCCCAAGACCCTGGGATCATGACCTGAACCAAAAGTAGATACTTAACCGACCGAGTCACCCAGGCATCCCTGCATTTCTTTATCTTGTTAATAATCACAACGAAAAACCACAATAGGGCTTACTGTGTGTCAGTCACTAGTATAAGTACTTTGCTTATGATGACTCTTTAATCTCACAGAAGTACAATGAGGTTTATTTTGTCCATTATACAGACAAGGACGCTGAGGTAAAGAGAGGGTAAGCAACTTGCCCAAGATCAGACCTACGTTCGGCCAGTCTGGTACCAGACCTGCTCTCCTACCATGTGTGTTACTATGTTAGCCCCAATCATGCTTTTTATAATTCCTCTGTTAGCCCAAGTCTCTCGAAATGAGAGAAGAAAAAAGGATGAGGAAGGAGAATGTAATATGTAACATTTCACAGAAGCATTTAATAGGGGACAATGGAGAACACGGGAGCTCTGCTGGCAGTCTCCCTGTTCCCTTTGGAGCCGGAGCCGGGGGAGCAGGTGTCACGTTGCCGTCGCCTCTCTGCACAGTCCCGTGACCCTTCACTGGCCTGTGACCACCTGGGGCAGGACCTACAGCCTCTCAACCTCCTCCCCCATCCCTGCGTACAGCAAGGTTGGTGGTTGTGGAGAAAACGTGTACCTCACCTCAAGGTCTTCAAAACCCTTCTAGAAATAAATAGGCAAAGAGCTCAGTTCAAATATTGTCCCTGTGAGACCTCAAGAAAAGGGGGTTTGGGGAAAGAACGTCCACGTGAGAACCCAGCCGGGCCTTGGGGGAACAGGCATCACGGCGGGGTCTGCAGAGAGCCTCCTCTCTCCCCTCGTTCTCTCTGATCTCTGTGGGAGTCTGCCCGGCGCCTCACGGAACGCGGCCTGGCCTGTGTTCCTGGCGCCGGGCCCCACACAGCCACTGCAACCCAGGTCCCCACGGCTAAATGGTCACTGTCTCCCACTTTCCCACCCCCAAAGGTCCAGGTAAAGAACCCCGTGACCTGGCTAGACTCAATCCAGCCAGGCCCCCAAGTCTAAGGGTGCAGGCCCCGGGCTCAAGCAGGAAAGTGCCTTGCCTGACGTGTCCCCAACGTCCCCGACAGAAGGTGCCAAGCCAGGATTCTGGTCTGTCGGCCCCCGGATGAGTTCCCTGGACCACTGTAACAGAGTGGGCCTCCAGCGGGGCAGCTTGGACAACAGAGGTGTATTCGCTCCAGCTCAGGTGGCTTCAAGCCCCAGATCAAGGTGTCAACGGGCCTGGTGCCTTCTGAGGGCGAGGGAAAGGATCTGCTCTGGTCCAGCTCCTGGTGGCTCGCCGGCATTGTTCCTCACCATGTAGATGCTCCCCCCCCGCCCCCCACCACCTCTGCCTTCATGGTCAAGGCGTTCTCCCTGTGCGTGCCTCTGAGCAAAATTCCTTTTTATAAGGACACAGTCATATTGGATCAGGGGCCCACCCTACTCCAGTATGACCTCATCTTCACTTAGTACATCCACAACAATCCTATTTCCAAATAAGGTCACAGTCTGAGGTCAGGGGGGTTAGGACTTCGACATCTTTCTCAGGGACAGAGTTTAGCCCTGGACGGAGCACAGAGCCCGCCGCCGAGGGGCCACTCCATCCTGCCCGTGGCAGGTTGGCCCCACAACACGCCTCAGTCCCCAGGCTCCGTTCAGCCCGGGAGGAAAGCCCACTCGCTCTTCCTGTTTTCTGTGGAACAGGCTCCGGCACAAGTGTGCCCCACTGTCCTGAAGCTCACACCAGGGCAGTGGTGACTGAAGGGGAGCCCCTGTGGGTGCCCGGGGCCAGGCGTGACTGGCCTCTACTGGGGCGCGTCGGGAGGTTTCCTGCAGATGGACAGCTATTGTCTGTGCTTCTGCATCCACTCTGGGTCCATGAGGCAGCTTTAGCGGCGTGAAACCTGAACAGCGCACATGGGGCTCAGGAACCCCCTTCAGCGTGGACCACGATGACCCACGAATCAGAGCCAGCCGGCGTGACCCGTGGCTTCACAAGTGCCTGGGTCCTGGGCCAGTCATTCAGGCATAAGTCGGTAATTTCGGTATTTACTCATTTTCTATTTTGTTTGGCTGAAAATCTTAAGCAGATTTTACCTAGAGGTTAACTGGCCAGTTAACCTCTGAGGATTCGCTGCATTTCAGAAGCCCTGGATCTGGGTTTACGGTGGAAAGCCAGCCCTCCCCACCTCTCCAGCCATGACAGACATCACCAATCCACCGTGGACCCCCACCTAAGATCACAGGCCAGGAAGTGGCAGGGTGGGGACTGGAATCCAGGACCGTGTACCCTAGAGTCTGTGTTCATCTTGTACTTTGACTTGGTGACTCATAGTTTTGAGCCTGTACTTGGGTGTTTGCCCCCTTGTAAGGGAAAATGCTAAGGGGGTCATCAATGCATCCAAATCCTAGAGGTCATGATCCCGTCCTTCATGGCCAGGGAGCAGTCAGCGAGATGGGACATTTGTCTTGCCAGAGATGAAAGAAACCACCAGAGGTCTTCTGTCCACCCCTCCTATTTTGCAAGTGGGGGAAGCTGGGCTTCAGAGAAAGAGCCTTACAAAGACCACACAGGTGGCAAAACCAGGTATAGAGCTCCTGACCCCTGACCCCAGAGCTCCCTTCCACCAATCTGCTTTTCTCCTCCAGTGGCTGATGGAGGACACAGTATTTCTCATCCTGCTGCTTGTTGTCTTGAGTTTATGGTGTCGGATCCCTGGGGAGGCTCACCTTCCTCTTTGTTCTATCTGCCCCAACCCATTGAAAGCACGCTGTGCGGTTCCTCTCCATCCCTAATGATGTATGCCTTTGCCTTCACCCTCTCCTGGGATTTCTGCAGCTTTTCCCCACGTCCCTTTCTTTCCTCTGGGCCCCCCTCCTGGTATCGCACCTCTCAGCCCCAGGGAAAGAGCCGATCCTGGCTCCTGCCCGCCATTTCCACTGAGCCCCTCTGGATCTGGTCCCCACCCCCTCAGCCCCCTTGTTCTGCTACCTCCCACTGCCCGCGGGGTCCTTTCTGGGGGCCTAACGGATGGGGCAGGCCCAGCAAACAAGGTGAGCCCACCCTTCTGTGTGGCCACAAACCAGGGCAGCTGTGAAAAGTCCTAACAGTCCAGTGACTTTTTAGAACTTTTTAGAAGCTTTTTTACAAAAATGATATATTTTCACTTGGAAAATAATCAGATAGATGTAAATTTAAAAAAAGCAAAAGAGGGGTGCCTGGGCGGCTCAGTGGGTTGACGATCCAACTCTTGATTTCAGCTCAGGTCGTGATTCCAGGGCCATGAGCTCCGTGCGGGATCTGCTTCTCCCTCTCCCTCTGCCCCTCCCCCAACACTCTTACTCTCTCACATAAATAAATAAACCTTTAAAAATAAATAAATGAATAAAGCAAGTCATAATGCATATTAATGAAATATCTACTATATTCTAAACACAATACGCAAGTTAGCTCATTTAATCCTCAAATGAGAAATTCCACAGGACAGATGACACGGTTTCTTCAGCAAATAAATGGCAAGGAAAAAACATGAAAGAGGGGCTAGCATTTAGATTTAAAAAGACTTAAAAGTGTTCTCCACTGTAGGGAGACACGTGACAAGGCACAGAAATAGGTCGGCCCCTGCGTCTAGGGCGTTATGTCGAGGACCCCACGGTAAAATGTACCACCTTTGCTGGATGTTGGAACATTGTCCTTAATAAAACGCTGGGGAAAAGTAGGTATCGGCCAAATGTATTGTGTGGTCCTTGCAGATCTTGATTTGAGCAAATCAAATTAAAAAGCATCTATGGGGGACGCCTGGGTGGCTCAGTTGGTTAAGCAGCTGCTTTCGGCTCGGGTCATGATCCCAGCATCCTGGGATCGAGTCCCACATCGGGCTCCTTGCTCGGCAGGGAGCCTGCTCCTCTCTCTGCCTCTGCCTGCCTCTCTGCCTGCTTGTGTTCTCTCTGTGTTAAAATAAATAAAATAAAATCTTAAAAAAAAAATTTAAAAAAATAAAAAGCATCTATGGGATGCTTTAAACACTGCTTGATTAAACACTGATTAGGTATCAGATGATTTCAATAAATGGTTTTAAAAAAAATTTTAGGTGTGATCATGGTATTGTGGTGATTCTCTTTTAAAGAGTCTAGGATTCGCTTTAAAAGAGCCAGCAGGAGGAAGTATGGATTGAAACATGATTGGCAGTTATAGTGAAGCTGGTTAGTGGAGGTCCATTGGATGATTCCTTCTTCTTTTGCGAGCGTTTGAAAATGCCAATAAAGAATTTAATGGGGCGCCTGAGTGGCTCAGTGGGTTAAAGCCTCTGCCTTCGGCTCAGGTCATGATCTCAGGGTCCTGGGATCGAGCCCCGCATCGGGCTCTCTGCTCAGCAGGGAGCCTGCTTCCTCCTGCCTCTCTGCCTGCTTCTCTGCCTACTTGTGATCCCCCTCTCTCTGTCAAATAAATAAATAAAATCTTTAAAAAAAAAAAAGCCAATAAAGAATTAAAAAAAAAACCACTCTGTGGGAGGAGGGGATTATTATTATTTTGCAGTTAAGGAAACTGAACTGAGGTTTAGAGATGTCCGGTTACTTGCCTGAAATCACCTCACTAGTAAATCCCTTAATAGGGCTTAAGAATATTTCCTACCTCACATACCATCTCCCATTCTCCACATCCTGGTGAACATCCATCTAAAACTTCTCTGCATATAAAAGGATTTTGCATACCTTATATATATATACACACACACACACACCCGCATGACTCCATCCCTGCGTGACGCAAATTACATTAGTGTGTCCTTAAGCGGGTATTTCTGATGTAGACCTATGGAAAAGGAGCTAAGCCTTAGAGCACTTCCTGAGCTGAGCACACTCACCTGGGCCATTCAGAGGACATTCACGGGTCATCATCAGAGCATAGTACTGTCCCCATTTTCACAGAGAATGAAACAAACTCAGTGAGGAGAAGTGGATCAGCCAAGGTCACAGAGCTAATATCCAAGAAGAAACTCAGGCAGGTGTTTGATGGTGTGACTTGAGTAAGGTCTACCTGCCCGTCTCACCTGGAAGCCCAGGAGGGCCGCCATCTTATCTGCTTCCCTTACCACCTCACCTGACAGGAGAAATCAAGATTCGCCAAATGGACAATGGAACTCAGAGGCAGGCGCCTCTCTGCCAATGAGCTGGACACCCTTTTTAAGGAAAAATTGTGGTAAAAAACATATAACCTAAAACGTGCCATCTTGCCCATTTTTAAGTGTATAGCTCTGTAACATTAAATACATACACAATGCTGTTTAAACACCACTGCCATCCATCTCCAGAACTTTCTCATCTTCCCAAACCGAAGCTCTGTCCCCATGAACCATGAATCCCGCCCCCTGCCCCCCAGCCCCTGCAGCCACCATCAGACTGCTCGAGCCCCTCGTAGAAGTGGACTCACACGGTATCTGTCCTTCAGGGACTAGCTTATTTCCCTTCGCAGAACGTCTTCAAGATTCATCCGGTTGTAGCATATGTCAGAATTGAGGCAAATGAAGAATATTCCCTGGTTCGTATATACCACATTTGATTTATCCATGTATCCATCAATGGACGCGTGCGTTGTTTCCACCTTTTGACTACCGTGTCTAGTGCTGCTATGAACATAGGTGTGTACACATCTCTTTGAAGCCCGTTTTTTTTGTTTTTGTTTTTGTTTTTGTCTGGGTAGATGTCCAGGGGTAGGATTGCTGGATCATATGGCAATTCTTTTTCTCGAGGCACCCTTCTGGATCCATTTTTAGGCTGTATTTTTCATCTGCTCATGAGCCTTTCTGTGTTGCCACGTTTTTGTAATTTTGGCGGCCAGTCGTGGGTCCCGGCGAGGCGGAGCTCCTCCTGTGTCCTCCTTCCCGTCTCTCTCTGGTCCACCCAAGTCAACCTAGCTCTCATGACTCAGCTCCAGGGACTCAAACTAGCTTATGGTGCCCAATGGCAACTGGGATTTCCCTTTGTGCCCCTTCCTAATTCACGTTAGGTGATCCTTTGGGTCATCACATGGGAAAGTTCCCTCACTCTGGAGCGGCCATAGTCTCCTTCTCTGCCCTCTTCCTCCTGCAACTACTGCTAAGTCTATCAGTAAGTTTGCATGATCAAATATTATTGAAGTAACTAAGTAATTACCTCCTCTCCTGGGGGCTGTTTCCAACTTTTCAATATTATTCACAAAGCAATGACAAAGGGAGGATTTTTTTTTAATTCTGTTGAACCCGTTCCTTAAGATTTATTTCCAGAGGTGGGATAACACATCACCAGATTTGGGGTTGGGAGGAAGAAATGAAAGAAAATGGCAGCCTGGGTGCCAGTCACGAAGCAGGGGAGCTGGGAGGAAGGGTACGTTGATGAAGGGGATCGGTGTTGGCTTGCTCCTTTCCCACCCCTGTGAGGAGAAACTCTTCTCCTCATTTTAGATTGTCCCTGTAGTGGATTGAACGTGTCCAGAAGATGTGTCCACCCAGAATCTGTAAATGTGACCTTATCTGGGAAAAGGGTTTTGGTTAATTAACTTCTGGATCTCAAGATGAGATCATCCCGGATGAGAATGGGCCCTAAATCTAATGACAGTCCCCAGAAGAGAAGAGGAGGGGAAACAGACACAGACAGAGCAGAAGGTAAAGACAGAGGCAGAAATCGGAGGGATGCCTCTCCAGGCCAAGGAACGCCAAGGATTGCGGATAGCCACAGAAGCTGGGAGAGAGCAATGGATCAGTTCTCTCTTAGAGCCCCAGAAGGAACCAACACCTTGACCTCAGGCTTCTGGCCACCTGAACTGTGACAGAACACATGTCTGTTATTTCAAGCCCCCGTTTTGTGGTGATTTGTTATGGCGGACTCGGGAGACTAACATGGCGCCCATCTGCAGTCCCTTCCAGGAGGACGCAACCACTATTTGGGCTCTGGCTGGGCTCATCCTTGGGGCAGGCATAGGTGTCACTGTGTCAGGCACCCACCTTATTAGGGGGAAATCCCCAGGTACACAGGGGGTGTTGATGTCGGGGAACTGGATTCGGGCCTCAGCCCACTGGGGATACCAGAATAGGAGACAGGGGAGAGCAGCCTCTGACAATCCATCTGGGAAAACAAAATGATGCTCTTTTCAAACACCACACACACAAATTTCAGGTGGACGGAGGCCAGGACTTGAGAAACAAAACTTTGAATGATTTAGTAGAAAACATAAGACATTATTTCTATGACCTTGGTGGAGGGAAAAATTTCTTAAACAAGATAAACTTGGGCCCTTGAAGCATTTACCCCCATTAACATTAAAAACCTCCATATGCCCAAGGATAAACAAGTGTAAAGACAAACTAAAGACCGGCAGAAAAGTCTTGCAGTGCAGGCTAGGACCTAGGATTTACAAAGAACTCCAGAACTCGACATGAGAGACAACTCTCACGTCCAACTGTAACATGGGCAAAAGTATGAATAGGGGATTCACTGAAGCATAAGCAGTAACCTATGAAAAGATGTCCTATTTCATTAAAAATTGGAAGGGGGGTACAGATGAAATGGTGGTCATGTGCCACTGGTCCTTCACCAGACTGGCAGAGAACGAAATGTTCCAACAACATTAAGTGGCCATGAGGAAGGCGGAGAGGCAGGAAGGCCTGTGTCCCCCCAACCCAGATTCATACATTGGAGTCCTAATCCCCAGGGCCTCTGAATGCGACTCTCTTTGGAGAGAGTTCTCTAAAAAGGTAATTAAGTTAAAATGAGGTCATATGAGTGGGCTCTAGTCCAACACAACTGGTGTCCTTATGAGAAGGGGACCATTTGGCCACAGAGACAGAACTGCGCAGGGAGAAAGCCACGGGAAGACTCGGGGAAAAGGGCATTTACAAGCCCGGGGATGCTCCAGGGCCACCAGGCGCTGGGAGCAAGGCAAGGAACGGGTTCTCCCCTCCTGGCCTTTAGCAGGAACCCATGCAGACAACACCTTTACTTTGGACTTCGAGCCTCCAGCACTGGGGGAGAATACATTTCTGCTGGTTAAGCGGCTCAGCCCAGAAAACCAAGACAGCCATCCACCAGAGGGTGGCCGCCTTCCTGTGGGCCCTCCACCCCGTGGAGTACTCGCTGAGAGTGTAGGCAGTCAACAAAAGTGAGCTGCAGAGTGGCACAGACCATGTGATGCCGTTTCCGTGTACGCGGACACACAAAAACGCCGGGTCGAGGTTTCGCGAAATGAATAGTAGTAGTCTCAAAACATGCACAGGAGGAGACATGCAGGAGATGATATACCCTCTCCCCAGGTGATATACCCCTGGGGAGAGAAGAGAAAATCGGAATGGAAAATAGCCCCTCAACTCAGGGCCTCCAGCTCCGATCTAGAATGCGATGCTTCTTAAAACGGTTTGAAGGAAATAAGGGAAAATTCACGCACTCAACAAACATGGCCCACTAGGTGAGGGGCAGGTGTGGGCCCCGTGCAAAGCTGTACACAAGAGTCTGGTGTGCTAAGTCTGCTCCTTAATTCCTGACCCTTCTCTGGACACACGTGACCCCTTCCCCCAGCAGACGTGGCAAGGTTTCTCCGTATACAAGGTGAGTTTCGGAAAGCAGTATTTCCGAGGATGCACACGCGCGCGTGAGCACACACACACACACACACACACACACACAGACTCCAGAACGAGCCACACGACATAGCAATTTTCTCTCCCTATTTTTTTCTCCTAAAGAAACAAAAATTCGGATACATCTTTCACATCACGGCAACAGGAAAGAAAAGAACAAAAATATGCCAAGAAAGAAGCTGCCAGCAAGACAAAATGAACCCTGTTTCCAGCCACAAAGCATGCAAATCCCAGAGCCTGTCAACCTATGAAGGCCCAGGAGGAGATGCAAACAGTAAACAAATTTATGGGAAATGTTGAGTCTCAGGAGTGGCCAGAATCCCACACGCCCAGCCCCGCCTGCTCGTGTCAGGGAGCCCTTGAAGGGTCTGAGAGCAGGCTCTGAATCACCTACGGATTCACCGTGTGCCCACTCAGTGAGTGCCTTCTGGGCGCCGGGGAACCCGCGGTGGAGGACGCCGGGGGTGCTGGGAGGGAGAGTGAGGGTCCTCCAGCCGCTGTGGATCCGGAGGGGGCAGAGTCCAGCCTGGCTTCCCAGCAGCTGGTTTCCTACTCACAGCCTGTCTCAGGGCACAGGGCTCCTCTGACTTTCACTAGGCTCCCCAACGTGTCCCCGTCTGCCTGGGACACGCTTCACTATAGCACCGGAAGTCCGGTATCCCGGGGAAACAGGGATCGTGGTCACCGTGCCTCTTCCAGATGAGGAAACAGGATCAGAGGGGGGAAGTGGCCAGACCGAGGCCAAATGGCTGAGCCACAGTTGCAAGCTGGGCCCGTGGGGGTCTGTGGCCGAGGGGTGGGGAAGACAGAGAAGCCAAAAGCGCCCCGATCAGAGCAACTTGGAGGAAGCCCACACCTGCGCTCTTGTAGATGAGAGTAGTGGGTCCTCAGGGCTGGATCGGGGCTGCTGAGGGAGGCAGGCCCGGCGACCACCTGCGTTAGAACCAGGCTGACAGTCCCTGGGAAAGCACTTTGGCAGCTTACAGTTAACACTGCAAAATTGTTCATACCCTTGAATAATATTATGCTTGGAAAACTATGCTAAGGAAATTATCCTTTTTCAAAAAAAAAAAAAATTAAAAAGCTATTGGAGAGAAAATGTTCTCTGCAGAATTATCTGGAAGAGAAAATAAACCTGAAAAGTCCACAGAGGGCACCGGCTTCGTACATCATGACCCATCTGGCCAGGGACATTGTCACACAGCCACGAAAATGTAACTGATGACTCTGTAGCAACACGGAAAACTCTCAGGACATGAAGTAGTAGCTTACGGAACAGAATAAAAAGGATAAGTTTCTTGTGACTGCAACTTCGCGAAATGCTTCGGATGGAGGGCTAGGCTGGAAAGGAATGTGCAAAGTGGTGTTTGGGGTGGATAAGAAGGATTTCTTTTTAGGATTTATTTATTTATTGGAAAGAGAGAGCACAAGTTGGGGGAGAGGCAGAGGGAGAGAATTTCCAACAGATTCCCCTGCTGAGCTTGGAGCCCGAGGCGGGACTCGACCTCACAACCCTGAAATCGCAACCTGAGACGAAACCAAGAGTTAGATGCTTAACTGACCGCGCCACCCAGGCGCCTCAGGGAAGATTTTTTTTTTTTTAATTAAAGATTGTCTTTAATCCCTTTTTGTCTTTTACAAATCAAGGAGGGGAAGCTAGGAATTTTCTGCATAGATAGCTTCATGCATGTTGTCAAAGATCTCGCTTGCCAAGGTGGCCTGTGTGGCACCGGAGGAAACAGCGGATGACTGCAAGCAACCTGAATATTCATCAAGAGGGGATTGCTTCAATAAAATGGGGACATCCATATAAGGAGGACTACATAGCTGTTAACAAAAATAAGACAGCTGTATGGCAATGGGATGCTTACTAAGATGCATTAGGAAAGGCCAAGTCCAGAAGGGCATAGAGAATGCTGTGTGGGGAAAAATGACACGCACACAAACATATGTACCTATATTCCCACACAGGCAGAGAGACTGGCTCTGGAAGGACACGCTGGAACTCTGTGCAAGACAAAGATGGGAAGGCAGTCACCTCCACTCTGTGTATTTGGTACCTAAAGGGAGTTAAATACCGAATCCAAAAGGGTGTGTTCACGTCCTCATCCCCAGAACCTGTGACCATGACCTTATTTGGAAAAGGAGTCTCTGTAGATATAATTAAGACTCTGCAGATGAGGTCATCGTGGACTACCTGGGTTGGCCCTGACTCCAATAACGAGTGTCCTTACAAAAGGCACACAGAGGAGACACGCAGAGACTAGGGGAGGATGGAGGCTGAGATGGGAGAGGGGCTGTCTCAAGCCAAGGAGTACGTGGAGCCACCCGAGGCTGGAAGAGGTAAGGAAGGAGCACCCCCGAGAGCCTTCAGAGAGAGGCTGGCCCTGCCCACGCCTTGATTTCAGACTCTTGCCCCCAGAACTGTAAGAGAATACGTTTCTGTTGTATTAAGCCCGCCAGCTTATGGTAGTTCGTTACGGCAACCCTGGCAAACAGGCTGGGCTGCTTGGTGAAGGACCTGCCGGGTGGGTCAGAATGGGGGTTACTCTGGAGGTGCCAGCTGGGAGGGAGATGCGGGTTTAGGGTCAAGTTCTGCAACTTGGTCTCAGTGGTAGTTTCTCATTGTAAACACGTGTAAAAAGTCACGGAGCTGTACACTTAAGATTTGTTCATTTTATGGGATATAAGTTACACCCTAATTAAAAAAAATAAACAGTAAAGGTTAAAAAGTAAAACGTAATGATGGGTCAGGAGATCCCCTAAAAAGAGCTAGACATCTCATTTTAAAGTGCTTTCATGTGGAATGACAAAAAAAAAAAAAAAAAAAGAAAGAAAAGAAAAGAAAAAAGTTTGTACTCAGCACAAAAAGTCGGTACACTGGGATTCCCAGGAAGCTGGCGATGGTATGCACTCCTTGCCCCAGTAGGTCACTCACCAAGTGCTGGTCGCTGGCCAGCCCGCCCACCTGTTGGGGACCTGTGTGGTCCATGTCTGCCAAGGGCACCTGGCCCGTGGCCTTGACCTTCATCTGCTTTACGTGTCCCATCCACCCGGGAGGCAGAGCCTCTGAGGGCGGAGCCAGTTAGACACTGGGCACAGCCCCGCCCTCCAGGAGCCCCCCGTTGGTGGGCAGAGAGCGGGTGCCTGCTTGGTCATTTACACAGACAGTGTGCCCGAACCGGCGGACGTCCGGGATGCTGCCGGGAGGTGACAGTTAAGGTGCTCATTCTATGGGATGCGGAAGGAAGAGCAGCGCTGTGCCTGGGCAGGGAGGGAGGGGCTGGGGAAGGATTTTCTCAGGCAAAGGGAACTGCATGTAGCAAAGGCACAGAGCGGGGGACACAGAACATCCAGGGAGCTGCCCCCTGTGGCTGGAAGGGTGGGCTGGTGGCCGCTGAGGCACGTGTCGTAATCCTGGAAATCCAGGGGTGCTGGGGACGGTCCTTTACGGTCTAGGGGCTGCTTTCCTCCTCTGGAGGGCAGTGCTAACCTGGCCTGCTATGACCCCTTGCAGGTTTGAGGTTGTTAGCAGGGATACTGTGTGGATCGTAACCCGCTCCTGAAAAATGGCTCTGGGGAGGAGGGTGGGGGGCGGGGTAACTGGGTGATGGGCAGTAAGGAGGGCACATGATGGAATGAGCACCGGGTGTTGGATGCAGCTGATAAATCCCTGAATTCTACCCCTGAAACTCATAATACAGCCTACGTTAACTAAATTCCATTTAGATAAATTTTTAAAAATAAAATAAAAGACGGTTTTCGCTGTTGGTGTCCTTACGAACTCATACTTTAGTAGATCTCATTCAGATCATTTGATCGAGAAAACAGTTCACACGTTCGTCCCCTCATTCAACATGGATGTACTGAGTGCCTACCACGCGCCAGGCCCTGCTCGGTACTGCGGGCGGGGACTCCTGGCCAAGGAGGCACATACATGAAATCTCAAGTATTTCAGGTGCTGTTAAAAGCTAAGGAGAAAAATAAAGTGGGGATGGTGGCGAGGGAGTGGGGATGGCTTGATTTTAGGTGGGATGGGCCCTTTAATTTTGTTCTGGAATGCATCTCGCTCTCCGGTACATAATAGGTGCTCAAACAATTTTGTTGCGGTTGTGGGATGAATCCTAAAATATAAAAGGCACAGGAGACCTTGGCGATCATTTGCTCCCAAACCCTCAGTTTACAGATGAGGACGCTGAGGCACAGCGAGGCTAAAGCGCCAGCTACTTGTCACCACAGCTATGGAGTGACCCAGCAAGGAAGATGCCCAGGCCGTTTGCTGTGTGACCCTGGGCCTCCACCAGCCACGCTCCCTGCTCCTCACCCATCACAACCGATATGGGGCGAGGCCTCATCCCCTCATGCCTGGAAGCTTCCTGAAGCCTGTGCAGCCGACTCTGCTCTGGGGGAGGGGGACGCAGGGCTGGCTCGGTGCTGGCGGAAGACCCTGAGCCTTGCGTGCCTCCCAGTCCAGCTGGGTGACAGCAGCCTTCTCAGCAACTTCAGGGAGGACTGAAGATGCTGCGGCCCCCTCCTCTGCTCCCTGGCGTGCGTTCGTGGTTTCTCGGCTAACAGGGAGCCTGGCCAGCAGGGAGCATCCACATGTGGTCAGCGACGGGCCACAAGCCCGGCCCTGTGCACGGGCCCAGGGGAAGGGCTCGGGAGTGAGTAAGGCATGGGCCCCACCCTCCAGGCGCTGCGGTCAGGGAGGACCAGGGACGCAGGCTCTAGTGGACTGGTCTGCAGAGCCAGGGCGGGGGGCTGGGGCGGGGAGCTGGGCTGGGGGTGCAGCAGCTCGGCAGGTGGGCCGTGCAGGGTGGCCGAGCAGGAGATGGCGGGGACGGAGAGGGCAGCCTGGCAGGAAGGGGC
The DNA here is from genome assembly GCA_028533885.1 of Nasua narica. Classification (NCBI taxonomy): domain Eukaryota; kingdom Metazoa; phylum Chordata; class Mammalia; order Carnivora; family Procyonidae; genus Nasua; species Nasua narica. The sequence goes on along the minus strand of CM052803.1, from coordinate 43,945,273 downwards.
ATGGCTGTGTTCAGGAGCAGGGAGCGAGTGTGGAGAGTGGGCAGACACCCTACGCCCAGAGGGGCAAAGTCATCCAGGGGGCTGGCGGGGGCCCGCCCTGCTATCTGAGCCGGAGAGCCAACCCGGTATGTTGGGCAAGGCAGCAAGAGAGAATGAAGGGAAGGTGCCTACCCAGGGGCTCCGCAATTCCAGGTCTGCATCCCAGTTCCCTGCGTCCAACCTGGCCTCTCTGAACGTCAGTCTCCTCCTCTGAAACAGGAATCAGAACACTTCCTGGGCTGTCAGGAGGACCCGGTGAGCATCCCACAGAGGCGGGAGCCACTACTAGGATCGTGTCTCGGACAAGAATCTACCGAGTGTCTCCTGGACGCCAGGCGCTGAGGCTGACCTGGGGTTTGGAGGTGACGGGCAACAGCAGGGGGCAGATGGACAGCCGGCGGTGTGTGGGGCTGTGGGGGCCGAGAGGGCCGTTCACAGAGCCTGGCAGGGCCGAGAGGGGGGTGCTCCCTGGAGGAATGGCGGCTATGACAGGAGCTGCGGAAAGCGCAGCCCCTCCACGGGAAGGCAAGGAAGGGACAGCATGACTCAACCTGCTGGGGGGCGGGGGGGAGGGTGGCCTGACCCACCAGCTGTTGTTTTCCTGGGGGCAGAATCGCCCTTACCAGGGTTGGAAATTCGTCCTGTTAACAGGTGTGTGGGAGCCATGATGGCTTACCTGTGTTCATGGAGGCGAAACCCTGCCTGATGTTATCTGGGTCTAGAATCTAACTTCATTTTACATATAAATGCAAATTTCCCCTCCCTGCCCAGTCATCACAGTCACTGAATTTTCTAGGAATGCAACCACCATGTCAATGGAGGGAAAGCTGTTCTTGGTTTCTTTTGGACATTTACCAAGAGCTGGCCACCACCTCAGAAAACCACGTCACCAACGGTCTCAGCCGCAGGCACACCTGTGGCCGTCTTGCTGCCATTGTCTTCCTGGGGATCCTGGAACCGGGTGGGCTTCTGATTCCTTCTCTCTATCTTTGAGGGGGTCCAGCACCCCCCCCCCATATGGTTTCACGGCAAATTATCTCCCTTTTAATCCCTCTCCTTCATAATTAGGGCATTCTATTCCTGGTTTGGAAATCACACATACAGGTGAATTCTACACCTGAGAACTCAAGTTCAGGATAGAAAGTCACAGTGCAAAATACTCATTTTATAACAGAAGCAGCAGGTCTGGATGTTTTCGAACCCCCAAGTTAGGCGCTGGGGAAGTGGGTTCGTGATGGTGAGCCAGGGCTGAAAGGACGAAGCCACCAGTCCTCAGGGCCCCCACCAAGAAGCACGCGGACCTCAGGAATGAATCAGTGATGTGGCCGTGACTAGGAGAGGAGGACCTGAATGTCACACTGCTCCCGCCGAAACAGTGCCCACAGGTGGGAACAGAAAAGGCACCTGTGCCCGATGTTGACCCATGTGTGTTCTCAGGTGTGAATCTCGTGTGAGGACAGAGCTGAGACCAGCTGGGAGCCCAGGGCCACCCCAATTCAGGTCAGAAAGGCAGAGGCTCTTTAGGGCGGGTAAGACCTTGAACAGGAAGCCACCTAATACACGGTCTGTCAGGAGCGTGACTGAGTGTTAGCCACCGAACAAGGGGAGGAAAGGCCAAATGAGAGACACTTCCAGATCAACTGTCAGATTACTCGGATTGAGCGCATGTTCTTGTATTCATCGAGACAGAGGGAGAGAGAGAGAGAGAGAGAGAGAGAGAAGTGTTTCTTCTATTAACAAATAATGTCGTTTCCACAGAGAGAAAAGTGCCCATATTTGAAAACTATCAAGAGGAGTGTCATACTGCCAACCTGCCTGGGACCCCGACGGTTGTGCCCTGTCACTTAGAGGGATGAGGCTGGAGAGCCAGCCGTTGACCCGATGACCAAAGGGCTTATAAGTCATGTCAGGGAGCTGCAGCTTAATCCCAGATTTGACGGGAAGTGTTGGCGGATGTTGAACAAGAAGCTACGGGATCAAATTTGCGTTTTAGACAAGTCATTCTGGCTACAGGGTGGACAGTGGATGGGAGAGGCGGTGACGAGTGGTGGGGACGTCATTCGGGAGCCTGGGGCTCCAGGCAGGGGGAGAGGACGGCGGCCCAGATCGTCTAGGGCCAAGAAATGACAATAGGGACCATACAGGGGGCAGACGAAGGAGGATCAAGTTGTCTGGAGGGTGGGGGTGGGGGCCTGTCTTATCCTGGGGGTGGGGTGGGCGGAGGACAGTGGTTGTGCGCAAACCTTCTGCAGGCTGCGCCCCACGTAGGTACCACCCAAGCGGGCGGTGGACCAGACCCTCCTGCAACCTCCCAAGGGCAGGGGTAGCCCTGATCAGGGTCCCCGAGCATGCAGGACACCCCTCCTTTCGAGCCTCCAGCATCACCAGCAGGAATCACCCTGCCTTATCCAGAGTCCGGAGGTCCCCCTGTGGAGACCCTGGGAGAGGAGAGCATGGAATCAGCGGCCCCGCTCCTCCCGGGGACACTAGCCTGGAAGGTCCTACACAGAGCCTCCGCAGCCCTGGGGCAGGAGTCCTCGGCCCTGTGGGTTTGGGGCGCCCTCTGCTGGGAGCTTCCAGTATTTGCCAGGTACCGCTGGGACCCACTTTTGGAATTGGATCTTCAGGTGTTTGCGGCAGGAAGGGCGGGGCAGGCTGGGAAGAGGGTCTCCTTTCTCCTCACGTGGGGAGGGGGAGACAGTCCCAGAGAGAAGGTGGCCGGTCCCCCAGAGAATGAGAAAGAAGGTACGGGGCAGATGAACCTATGGTTTCCATGTCGGTGCCTGCGCCCCGCATCAATAAGGGTCTGCCCTGCCAGGAACCCCCACTCCGTCCATCCAACACGCCATCTTTTATGGACTTTCTTAGGATTCACAGTAGCCCACGGTGATTACAGGATTACAGTTGTTTGAATGGATATGACTGCTCTACTACCTATTGTATTGGATATTATTTACTGGATAGTGGAGTCACAGTAGCCCATGAAAATAGTAGTACTAAAATTATTATCTATCTTATTTTTAAAGATTTTATTTATTTGTCAGAGAGAGAGAGAGAGCACAAGCAGGAGAAGCTGCAGGCAGAGGAAGAAGCAGGCTCCCTGCTGAGCAGGGAGCCCTACCTGGGACTCAATCCCAGGATCCCGGGATCAGCACCTGAACTGAAGGCAGATGCTTAACTGACTGAGCCACCCAGGCATCCCAAATATTAAAATTATTTTAATGGATAGAACTGTTACTCCAACTTATTTATTGGATATTACTTGAATGGGTAGAATTATGACTCTTACTTATGGATATTTTATTCAATATTATTTGTTAGATATTGGATATTATTTATTGGCTATTGGATTTATAGAAGCCCATGATAATCATTGTAAAAAAGTTATTTTAATGACCAGAACTACTCCTCCTAGTTACTGGGTATTTATTCGACAATTTTTGAATGGATGGAACTATGAGGGCTAATAGCTATCACTGACTGAGTAGCTGTGATGTGCACCATGCTTCATTACCTAGCTCAATCCTCATTTCTATGATCAAGTGCATTTTCCAGATAAGAAAGCTGAGGTTTCCAAAGATCAAGTGCCACACCCAAAGTCACACAGCTCTGCAGGTGCAGATCCTCGTCAAACCCTGGACTGGACCCTGGGGTCACTGCTCTCTCCTTTGCCTGGCTGGCCCCCTCAGCTGTGGCCAGAGCACCGGCTCCCCCAGGACCCCTCATTTACCCCAGAGGCGGTGGGCTCCCATGCTTGCGAAAGCTGCTCACCTTCTGCCATCCCCTGGAGCAGCTCCGTCTGGTAGCTCCTTCTTTCAGAAGCAACTGAGGCAGGGTTGGTGCAAAAGACTTGGGGCCTGGTACCTCAAGGTTCCGGCAGGGCCCTCAACACCGCCAAGTGGAAGGTCAGAGCTCTCCAGGCATCCCGGAACCCATCCCTCCCAAGAATGACAGGACCGCATGGAAGTGAAGAAGGCCTTGGACTCATCCATCTCCGTGATCAGGAATATTGAGTAAAGAAAGGTCCTTTCTTGGCTGCGGAAGACAGCCTCTTCTAACAACATCCTTTCACAGCTCTGTGGGGTGAGTCCCAGGCAGGCAGTGCTTCATGAAGACCCAGCAGGTCCAGAGGAGTCCCTTCAGTTTTCTCTCTGGGGACGCATCCAAGGTGGACATGGGGAGGTCAGGGAGGAAGATGCTCAATTATTCCTTACTGAACACCCTCTAGCCCATTTGGCAGGCTTTGTCGAGTGTTTTCCATTTGCTGTCTCAGCAGCTCTGTATGAGGTGGGCACTCCTTCACCCATGGGGAGACTGAGGCATGAAAATGCTGATTTCCTTGTCCAAGATCACACAGCTGGGGAGTGACAGGGTGAAGAATTCGAACTCAGACCTGTCCCCGTTCCAAAAACATCCATGCTTTTCTCATTAAAGGGACATTTGTGTTTGCCCTGTGGCCCACTTTGATTTCCAGATCTTCTTCTTGTCCATGTTGATGGGGGCCCGACCTATCGTATCTGGCATCAGCGTGTGGTGTTTAAGTGCACAGGCTCAGTGATCAGCTTGTCTGGGATTTAATCCTTGGCCTGCCACTCACCGGCACTGGGTAAATGACGTCACCACCCTGTGCCTCAGTTTCCCCATCTGTAAAATAGGGATAACGGTAATAATACCTCCCTCCAAAGGGTCATGTGAAGAGTGAATGAATTAATATTTATAAATTTGAAATTCTTAGAGCCTGGTACAAGACAAATGCTCAACACGTGGGCTTTTATTCACTGATGAAGTAGCTCTCTGCCCTGGTTGCAAATCAGTGTGGGAGCTTTAGAAAAATGCCAGCATGTGGGCCCCACACCAGAGGATCTGGTCTCAGGTGGAGTCCGAGTGCAGGGGGCAGAGCTCCCCAGGCAGTTCCAGTGCTCAAGCAAAAGCGAGATGCACCGGGCCGGAGTTTCCAGGGCAGGGGTGGTGTCCTGGGCACCGGGGACAGTAGGCGGCACCCAGCAGGTGTCAGGAAGTGCTGGAGGGCTGCTCAGACACCCTGTGGGTCTGTGTCAGTCTTTATTCAGCATCAAGATGCCGCCGAGTGTGGATCTCACCTCCCATCAGGTAGGAGGGAAGTCACCCACTCACACCGAGGTCATCGGCCTGAAATATGAAGACAAGCTCCGTCCCATCCTGCAAGCGTCTAACGCAAACATGAGGTCATCCCAGCTCTGCCCTGCCAAGGGCTGTAGGAGATCCGCCCGGGACTGAGCCAAGTTCCTGAGAATTCCCGAGAAGGGACCCACCCTGTTTCCTTCTAAGTCACATGCTGCTGGCCCCTGGCTTCCTGGGATGTGCCGGGGCGGAGAAGTTAAAGTCCAGTGAGGACGTGGGGGCAGACGGAGGCCTCCGAGGCTGGCCTGTGGCTCTGGTCTGGGCCCACCCCTTCCGCAGCCCTCAAACCCCTCTCCCACAAAGGAGGACACACGCTGGCTCCTTATTCCATTCTACCGATGACTTCAACTCTCTGGGTCTTCGTTTTCTCAGGTTTTCGTGAGGATACCTCACAGGTTTTCATGAGGATAAATGACAAAAGAGAGTATGCATTGAGGGGTGGCAACAGTTCTCAGCTTCGTGACGTGGGTGGTCCAGGGGGCGGCCAGAAGGTCACCGGGGAGGGGCGGCCGGCAGAGGCTGGAGGCCTGGGGCCCTGTGGGGAGGGGCTGCAGGTGACAGAGAGAGAAAACAATCTTGGCAAGAGCCAGACCCATCCCCCGCTGTCTGAGGTGCAAGCATTTCCTCCAAACACATGAAGGGGCCCTCCCGCGCCCTCCGCGGGCCGGGCCCACGGCAAGGTGTGTACCGGGTGCTGCGTGTGTGTCGGCTAAGCCTCCAGGCTAACTTGCAGGGGATATTAGCCTCGGTTTCCATTTAAAGACAACATGATGGTGGGGGGGTTGCTCCAGAATCTGAGCCCAAATCTGCCGGGTGCAAAGCTTTAGCTCTTCACTTTGTTTGCACGCTGGAAGGGGATGGGGGTGAAACCTCGGCTGGGGGACCTCCCGAAATAATAATAATATATTTAGAGAGAGAGCGCGCATGACCGGTGGGGGTGGGGGTGCCAGGGAAGGGCAGAGGGAGATGGAGGGAGAGAATCTTAAGCAGACTCTAGCCTAGTGCAGAGCCCGATGTGAGGCTTGGTCTCAGGACCCTGAGATCACGACCTGCGCTGAAATCAAGAGTTGGACGCTTAACCCACTGAGCCAGCTGGATGCCCCATTGTAGTATTTTACATAGATAATTTAGGGGGGCCCCTGGAGGGCTCAGTCAGTACAGCATATGACTCTTCATCTCAGGGTTGTGAATTTAAGCCCCAAGTTGGGCGTAGAGCTTACTTTAAAAAAATACAAATATAAAAGAAGAGAAAAGAATGGAAGAGGAGCCACGAGTCTAGGAAGCTATGAGTTCCCTCTGGAGGGCCTGGGTCAGCGTGGTGTCATGTGACAAGAGGCCGGGATGACCTATGTTTGTTGAACTAAACACTTACTGATTCATTCTTTTACCAAATAGTGACTGCACACACACTGGGTGTGCATTATATGAGGCACTGCGAACCCAACAGGGAGCAAGACAGATAAGGCCGGTGGGTTAACAGAGCCCACATCCAGTGGGGAGTTGGGTGCACAGGGAAAAGAGACGCAAAGTAAGCAAAGGGAATGAAAGCCTGTGATGAGGACTATGTGTCAGTTCTCTGCCGCTGCATAATAAACAGCCCCAAACACAGAAGCATGGTCCGTTTCCTCACAGGGCTGCAGCTCGGGCCAGGCTCAGCAGGACCTTCTGTCGCTGGTCTCGCCTGAGGGCCCTTGTCGCCTCCCAGGGCGTCAGGCAGCTGGATGGGGCTGGAGGGCTCCAGAGGGCCTCACCACGCCTCCCCTCTCTCCACACGGCCTCATTATCTGAAAGTCTAGCCTGAGGGCTTCCTGACAGGGTGGCTGGAGGGTCTCAAGAGAGCAAAGGCAAAGCTCTGTGGCCATTCCATTCAGTGCCACTTTGGCCATGCTCTGTCGGCCAGTGAGTCAGTCACAAGACTGGCCCAGGTCCAGGAGATGGCACCAGGAACTCCAGTTTTGAGCGGCAGCAGCTGCAAAATAGCATGGCCATATTTTTTCCATGTATCTTGGGTGCGAAAAGACACACACCAGGTGATGAAATAGGGCAAAAGTCAGGAATCAGGCCCACAGACTTGGTTGTTTGGTCTGAACAGTGTTACCATTCTTTGAAAAATTGAATTCATTTTAAATGAAGAAACCAGAGCCTTTTATGTAAAACTCCAGGTTTTCCAGCTTCTTTGGAAATGTCAGAAGGTCTGGCAACGCTGGGCCCCCATTTCTGCACGGTAGCAGAGCGCTAGCTGAGAGGCGGCGTCCTCCCCCAGGTGGGGGGCCCCCCCTCCGCTGGGCCGCTGCTCTTGCCTCTCCCTAGTGATGTCTAACCCTGGAACTGAGTGTCTGTCCCCACTTAGGACTCTTCAGCTCTGTTGCTCTGACAATAGGGCTGAGGAGGAAAGCGAAACCGCACCCCTACATGAGAGACGAACTGAGAAGAGCCCATGACTGGATATTATCTGTATTTGTAGAGAATCAGCAGTTGATTCGCTATGCCTCTGCTTCACTTGGGCACCTCTTAGGCCTTTTGGCATTTTCAGGCTTTCGGATACAGAGTTGGGGAGAGAGGAGCAGGGAAGCTATCCATAAAGTGGTGCCATGGATGCCACACCCTGAAGGATGAGGAGCCGGGATGAGTGATGGGTGAAAAGGCACAGCATATGCCAATGCCCTGTGGTCACAGGGGGGAGCCTGTGGTAAGGGGACGTGTCAAGTAGCATCAAATAGGGCTGGACCTGTGGGTAAGGGACCACTTGCAGTAGTTCAGAGACTACGGGGTGAGGATTAGGTTTTCTTCTCAAGTTGTGCAGCAGCAGCAAAGGGCTTTAAAGCGGGGGAGTAGCATGGTGGGATTTCCAAAGACGGTGAAAGCAGGTTGCAAAGGGAGGGGGCCAGGGCTTGGGGGATGGGTTTTCCAGTTGAGTTGAGCGGGATTGGCAGAGATCAGTGATCAAGACAGGAGGGCTGTCTGTCGAGATTCCTTGTCCTTGATGCTGTCTGAAGGAAACCTAGGTAAGGAGGGGCCTCCAGCAACTCAGGTGGGTCAGGGACTTCTACCGTAGCCTCTGGAGAGCAGAAAGTCATTGGGGCTCAGATTCGGGGAGAAGTAGGACCTGCGAGCTCAGGCCTGTGAAAGTCTTGGCCACTTTGGGCCAGCGATGGAAGCAGGTGTATCCTTTCCAAGGCATCTGAAGATGGACGGTTCCCAGCTCTGGCTGCACAGTAGGGTCCCCTGAGTCCTCCCTGGGCCCCTCGAGGCTAATCAAATTTTAACTTCTAGGGCGTGGGGCAGCCTGAGTTTCCCACAGCTGCTGTTAATGCATGGCTGCAAACTGAGGGCCTGTATTCTCTCGAAGTTCTGGAGGCCGGAGGTCCAGCAAGGGTCTCACTGGGCTGCAGTCAAGCTGTGTAAGGCGGTCCTCCTTCAGAAGGCTGCCGGGGAAAAACCCGTCCTTTGGCCTCTTTCAGCTTCTGGAGGCTGCTCGTGCTCCTTGGCCTGTGGCCCCGTGTCACTCGAACCTCTGCTGCTTTTGCTCTAATGTCTTCTGTTTGCCTCTCTGGCCTCCCTGTTGTAAGAACCCTTGCGATGAGACGGGGCCCATCTGGACAATCCAGAATTGTCTCCCCACCTCAAAACCCTTCACTGAATCACATCTGCAAAGTCCCTTTGGCCACGTCAGCTCACGGATTCACTGGTTTGGGGATTAGGACATGAACGTACTTGGGACGCGGTGGGTATCTTCCCATCTGCCACAGAGGCTAAGGTGTCTCCAGGCTTTTCTGCATGGTGAGTATAGCCAAAGGGAGGTCCTCGAGCATGGTGGGCTCTTCTGGCCACATCTTGGGGCCAGGTGCTGTGGGGACCCCTGGAGGAGACATTTCCTTAGCGCCAGTCCCGCTCTACTGTGTCTAATGACAAAAAGAAATAGTGCAAAGGCAAAGGGATGGTTGTAGAAAGAACACAGGCCTAGGTATCAAGAGACCTGAGTTCAAAGCCCAGCTCTGCCTGAGACCAGCCACATGACTTGGACCAAGGGACTCAAATAGCTTGTGACCTTCTCGTGTGTTAACTGAGGGTCATGATCTTTAAGAATGTTGTGAAGATAACCAGCTGCGAAGGACCCCACATAGGATGGCGGGTGTTCCATGGGTGCTGGCCCCCAAGGCTCTGGGCAGTTTAAAGGGTGCAGGGGAAGGCAGCTAAGGAGCCGACCCCCAGGCAGGTGATGTCTCCTGTTCCTCCTCCCTCCCTGCCTCACGGCTGTAGCAGGGAAACACAGTCCCTGCGGCAGCTCTAGAATCTGGAGAATCTGGCCCGGCTGGAATTGTTAGTCGGTTTCCCCTTTCCTGGCCCTAGCTGATAAGTATATCCGGCTGGATAAAAATATATCTACCCTTACGGTAAGATTCCCAGGCTGAGAAATCTCTGAGCATCCCCGCCTCCAGCCTGGGGGAGCCAGTGCTGCCTTTCCTACAATCTAGTCTTTTCCACAATCTAGTGGCGCCTCGGGTCCCCGGGCAGTGGTGAGGGGGTGGGCGATCTCACCACCCTGCCATGCTCTGGGACCGAGAGGGGCTCTTACGGATGCTGGGGAAGACGCAGTCTGGGTTGGGCAGGGGCGACAGGGTGCAAAACACGGCTCCTTTTCCAACCTGTTTGTTTATAAGCAGCCGTGCTAAAAGACAAAGTGTAATAACCAGCACAGGGTCTTGCCGAGCGCGGCCACGGCTCTCAACCACGGCCGAATACTGGCTCACTGAGTTCTCCCCATGACCCGGTGGCCACACATCCTGCCATTGTTCCCGGGAGACCCAAGGCACGGGGAGGAAGGCTCCCGCCAAAGAAGGAGTTGGTGGCAGACACTGGATTTGAACCCAGCAGCTGGTGTTGAACTGGTGGGCCGGCACCTCTTGAATCTGATTTAAGAGATGAAGTTCGGAAGGCTCCTTTCAGTTTCCTGATGGCACGGAAGACCCCGGCAGGTCACCCGAGACACTGGCAGACCCGCAGGGGTGTCCTCTCCGAGTGGTCTCCCCGCACCTCCAAGGTGGCCCTCTTTCTCCCTGTCTTGCGCACTCAGGGCCCTCTGTCTGCAGCACACGGCACTTTGCCTCTGATACTGGGCGCCCGAGCTCCTCAGTCTTCCCAGCGACAGAGCCTCCGAGTCAATCTGTTTTCTTCATTGCTCTAGTCTGCCCCTCACTGTTTTTTACGGAGGTGAACTTTTACATAACACAAACCACTGAAAAGGGCACGGTGCCGTGATATCCAGTACAGTCTCCATGGCGTGCAAGCCTCTCTTCCTCGTTCCAGAACATTTTCATCGCCCTGTGCCCAGGAGCATTCACCCCCCAGGCCCCGGCAACCGCAGATCTACTTCCTGACTCCAGGGATTGGCCTTTTCTGGACATTCCATACAAACAGAATCCCACGTGGCCCTTTGTGTCTGGCTTCTTTCCCGTGGCATCATGTTTTCAAGGTTCACCCGTGTCGGAGCCTGTGTCAGCGCCTCCTTCCTTTTTCTGGCTGGATAATATTCCACCGTGTGGATGGGGCCCAGCTCGGGCAGCCATCCATCCCTGATGGATGGTGGGGTTGTCTCCACCTTGTGGCTACTCTGAGCAATGCTGTTGGGAACGTTCAGGTATAGGAGTCCTGATGGTTTTCTACAGCAGCTGCACCGTTTCACGCCCCCACCTGCAGCGCGTGAGGGTTCCGATGTGTCTACATCCTCAGGAGCCCTCGATTTCCTCTGCTGTTTTACGATGACCATCCCAGTGTGTGTGAAGTGCTGCTCCTCCACTTGGAAAGCAGAGTGGAGACACCACCCGGCCGCCCTTACTCATCTAGCCCAGGAACCGGATTCCCAAGGTCATCCTAGAACTCAAACCCTCTGCCCTCATAGCCCAGAGCCCCTGCAGCCCCCCGGGGTGACTTTATTAGCAGGGAATGTGTGGCATGCAGAGAAAGATCTTTGGGTACAAATGGACTGGGGCCGGGGCCCACAAAGGCACCTGACCCCGCCCCTGGAAAAGAGCCAGTGCAGATAACTTGGAACACGCCCCGTGCACACCCAAATTTCAGAAGCTACTCTGAACCAGAGGCAGGTCATGGGAATGAACTCTCTCAGGTTCTCCAGAAAGCTCCCAGCTTCTTTTCTTTTTTTGGAATTAGAACACAAGAATGAACCGGTACAGGTTACTTTAAAATAAAATGCACATAAACCCACTCAAACTTGGTCTTAGTTTTCTAAAGATAGACCTTAGCTCTCGTTGGCTTTTCTTTCAGCTAAGAATGCAGGCAGTGGCAGCATGGACCCTCCTCCTAACAGGCTCCCCATCCAGGAGTCTTCCCGCAACTGACCCCTTCAGCCACAAGACTGTTTGATTTTCCACCCACGGCCATTTCGGAAACGAATGAGTGACTTTCAAAAAGGTCTGCCCCCCTCCCCAGAGAGACAGGACGCTAGACAGCCCAGCCTCGGATCCCACCTCTGACCCCTCCCAGAACACCAGGCCCATGGGTTTGGCAGAATGCCAACTTCTCTGGGCCTCAGTTTCTCTGCTATAAAATGGGTTGTCGGGAGCACGAAGTAAGTTAACACGTGAGGTGCATATCTCCACCTGCGTCAAAACCAGCAAAATCCCCCTGCCCCATTTTTAACAGGCAATCTGAGATAAACTTCTCCAGGACTGGGTTCATACACATATATATGTGAAATATATATTCATTCCATTACATAGGTTCCATTTCTTCTTCTCTTGCTGTGATTTCAGGAGTGACTGGCCAACTTACACAGCCTTGACATTACTAGTAGATTCTTGAAGCTCGTTACCCCTGACCTTTGGTAGAGATGTCCCTTTGGCATGTCTTCAGCGGCACAGGTCATTGTAGGCTTGCTGTCTCGGGCCAAGGGAGCCGGAGGAAATTATAGAGACTTCCATCTGCCATAGAAGGAATCCTCCAACATCTAACTACACTGTTAGTATCAAGCTCCTCTATTACTCTTTATTTCTTTAAAATTTATTTTAAAGAAAGTGTACTTGCTTTCCCTCTTCCAAGGAAAGGAAATTTGAAAATTTTTTGGGGGGGGGGATGGAGGGGAAGGACAGATTAGCAACTTATTCTGGCAGGGTTGGAAGCCACCAAGGCAATGACTGCGCAGAGTGGCTGTCAAGGAATCGATCTTACATCAAGAGTCAGGATCCAGGCAGCTGAGACCCAAACCGTTTCAGGTGTGGCACAAAAAAGACAATATCCGTTCGGAAATCAAGTCAAGCTTTATCGATGATGCAGATTTACTAGGAGCTGCTGTAAAAATTAGAACCAACCAGAATGCCTTCCCCATCAAATTGTTTTATTAGGTTAATTAAACAGCTTAAAGACAATTCATTTTGTTCGGTACCCTTCTAGAAAATATTTCAAGTTTTAAATGAACTTCCAATACGTAAAACAAAGTTACTTTACCATAGACAAATTTCAGATCAAAATACAACACTCTGTTTCTGTTTTCTTACAGTTATAAAATCCAGTCGATACAAACTACATAAAAAAGATAAAACACTTTCACTGATCCTCGGTACAAGAGAACAGCACGACTGCAGACGGCCCCCAAGCACAATTCCAGTGCTTGCGGACAGAGATCGACTTGCAGTTACCCCACTACACAATGAAGCAGGTGAACAAAGTGCGTGCTACCGGACTGGACACAGGGAACGGACCCTTTGTGCATCGGTTATTACTTGTAAACCATCAAGCAACTCCGTAAGAAACGTTACGAATTCAAAGTTACTTCCACTTTGCTAAATTTCATACCAGCAAAGGAAGACAAAGTTACTCCACAGAACAAACGAATACATTTGGACCACAGGATGTTTGAGACGTGACATTTCAGTGAAATCAAGTCAGCACAATTTCTCTACTGTCCTACTAAGTTTGAGAAGTACAATTCTACAAGCTGCAGCTTCCTGGTACCGCAAAGATTTTCAACTGTACATACAATGGCTTTCCTTTAGCTTCTGTGCATTTCATTGCAAATATCTGTTTTCCTTTAGCTTCTGTGTATTTCACTGCAAATCTTGGTTTTCCTTTAGCTTCTGTGTATTTCATTGCAAATCTTTGTGGTTTTTTGGTTTTGTTTTTTGTTTTTTTCAAGCAGGTGTTTCTGGAAAGATCAGGATACCTATCATAAACAATACAACCTCGACTGAACCACACATCTGAGCAGACTGCTCCACTTGGAATCTTATCAGATAATAAAAGCTGCAGGATTTAAACTAAAATGATTCTGTATGCGCCATGTCAGGAAACACAAATATGTTAATTAAACAAAGACTGCTGTTTAACCAGATGAATTCTGATATGATGTCCTCTAAACTTGGTATCCGTGAAATTTTCCTTATGGCACGGAAATCATCAAAATGGCCAATCAAGAGCGTGCTAAAAGCCAGTTCTTGACAAGGGCGACTATCACGCATTTATGCCGGGTGCCACGCAGGCCACGGGCCAACGGGGGCATCGCTGGCCATTCTGCGGGCTCAGGGCCCACTGTGAAGATTAGCCCCAAATCTCGGGAGAGTCAAATTGAACTTACGGTCCTGTTTTAAGGAATTCCTTTGATCGTTTTCTTCTAGCAGGAGATCTGCCTCAGTGATACAAAGCAAACGAATCTACCGGTGTGTCATGAGTTATGGATGGATCTCATACACAGATCGATACAAGCATCTCCGTTACCAGGGACATACAGGGATAACATGAAGTCTGCCCGAGCCTGCCTAATGTGCTTCTTAACTATGGTTGCTAAGGAGGACGGGAGTAGACGGGGGTACAGTAGGGAGCTGCTTCTGCTAAATGCATGGACCACCCCAGTTCTGTGGAGGGACACTCGGGCACGGTAGACTGCCATGAGCACTCGACACTCGGGCCGAGGCCATGATTCCCGCCGCTCGGTCGTCAGAATTCACAAATGTTATGATTCAAAACAAAAGAGGCATCGCTGTGTCCTTGGCAACAGGGAAGGGTGCAGGAGTGAGGAACCAAACAAAAGCTGTGTTATAAATGAGTCAAAAGGAAAAGAATCCCATCAGCAGAAAAAGCCACTGATGGTTTAATTAAGCAAGTGTTGCTAAAGAGTCTGTGCTTTTCTACACTAAAGGCCACTTGATACATCTCCCACCATAAAATTATCTGCCCCGTGGACTTTGACTGTTTTCACGGAGAACCTGAATTCTGAGGTCCCACGGAGGGAAAAGATGCTGTGAAACCACGTAAATTGGTTTGTTTTTAAGCTGATGACACCCTTTTGCCCCATGTACCAGTTCCTACATAGTTTTTTTAAGAAAGCGTTAAAAGTCAAAGTCAGTAAGCACATGCTAGATTAACAGTAATACGTGCTATCTTCTGGAGTTTCTTCTGAAGCAAAAATCCCTTTTGAAGAAAATATGAAAAGATGGTCGCTCTCTGATTGTAAACGAGCAATTCTAATTTCTGATTCTACTCACAATTTGAGCGGCATGTTTTGAAGTCAGAGCTAAGGAAGAGAAAAGGAGACCACGGTCTTGCTGCGCACTCACGAAGGCTCTCGAGGACAGCGCGGGGCCCGAGCCCATGGACGAGCCCTGCGGCGGGTGTGCGGATGGCAGGGGCCCAGGCCAGCCCCCCGGAACCCCCGGCAGGCCTCACCAGGCGATGTGGGGCCCGCACAGTGCCTTGCGGCCGGGCGCTGAGGTAGTTCGTGTGGCGTCGGGAGCCCCTTCTCCTGGCTCAGGGAGGAGCCCGTGTGGGAGGCGGCCGCGCTGGGCCCCAGCAAGGCTCTTCTCGTCTACAGCTGGCCATGCCTCAGAGCGGGCAGGCTCCAGCCCCGAGCTCTACCCCAGGAGAATAAGCGCGGCCTGGACTCTGGGAAGCTCCCCGGGGCCTGGGGGCCAGGTCTGGCTCTCTTGCAGCCAGGGCCAGCTGGCTGTGGAAAGTGCTAGTCACAAAGGCTGAGTCAGGAGCTCCCAGAAGAATGCCTTTTTAATAAATATTTTCAGGCTAATGGTCTAGGGAACAAGGCTTTTTTTTTTTTTTTCTTTTTTTTTTCTTTTTTCCCCCTTTTTGGGATACATACTTGATATGCAGTTAAAACCCCCCGTTTGGGACAGGTGTGGGATAAAGAGCAGAGGGCAGGGCGGGAAGGCCAAGCAGAGTGCATAGATAAGAGGACCCTTGAAAACAAGACTGAAATCACCTCTTCCACCCGGACTGAAGTCCCTAACTGGTGCCGAGAGACGTGCCAACTGAGGAGAGCCTGTATGCTGGAGACCCCACCAGTGGGGTCTTTGGGCAACTGCAGTGGAATGTGGGGAGGAAAGCCAACACTGGTTCAAACAGACCTTATTAGTAAGCGAAGAGGACACGAGGAATCAGAAAATGCACCCAAGAGATGGGAGAGCACAGACAGCTCCCCCCCTTACCCCTGAGGACCCGGGCGCACGCCCCCTTGATGCCTGGTTCCTCTGTTTTGGGGCAGATCTCTGCTAAGGCCAGGAGGGCCGGAGGAGACACATGGAGTGAGGGGCGGCCTCCCTCCCCTCCAGGACCAAGACTGCCTTGTGCCTTCATAGAAGAGGGAAAACAAAACCACGAGAGCAATCATCCCTTGGAAACTCTTCTCAAAGGACGGTAAGACTCCATTGAGCTGGAAAGGGCCTGGGGAGGTCAGCCAGCCCAGCGGGCCCAGCACATGAGTCCCCTCGAGAGCATTCCTGGCCTCGGTCACCTAAGTCCTACTTGAAAGAATGCAATTTTTACTTATCAGCTTTCTTACATCTGTAGAGGTACCGACAGATTTCAAGCAAAAAGTAGATAAAAAGCAAGAATCGCTGTTCTAGTTGACGATACAGTTTTAGGGAAATCTCTAGAATAGTGCCTATTTCTGAAAGTTCTGCTGAAGAAGGAAGCGGCTGTTGGCCGAGGGCCATGGTCGGGAGGCCTCGGACAGGAGGTGGGCAGGGAGGAAAGGAGGAGCAGCACAGGTTGAAAGGAACAAAGGCTCCTCTCCTCGAAATCAGTGCCGAAGTACAAACTCACCCACCCCAATGTTTTTTTTTAACAAAGCTGTTTATCTGCAACGAGCTTTGGAGACGGTGGCCAGGATCTTGCCACAAAGCAAGGACGCCCTCAGAGACGCAGTCATGCCGCTGGTCACAGCCGCAAGGGCTCTCTGAGGGAGCATGTTCAGACACAAGCGCTCAGGGCCATGGAGGGTCCCTGTGTTACCACGAGGCCACTCTGTCTCAGTGTCCACTGTTGGCCTGAGCCACGCGCACCCGCTTATTCTAAAAAGTCGCCACAGGCCAGCACCTCAGGCCTCTCCAGTGGTGGCACGGGGAACTGGCAGCTCAACGCCAGGGCCCATCAGTGCAGCCCGTGGACCCAGCAGCATGAGAGACCCTTTTCTGGCTACCAGTCCCACACACAAACACGACTCCTTTTTCTTCTTTTTAATTTATTTTTAAAACTGTGCTCTATGCCCAACATGGGGCTTGAACTCACGACCCTGAGATCAAGCGCCACATGCTCTGCTGACTGAGCCAGCCAGGCGCCCCCGTTCTTGCTTTGAAACACTCGGCTTATGTTCAAATTATCAGTGATTCCCCGCCCCACCCCTTTTTTCTTTCTTTTTCCTTTAGGAACTGTGTTTTCTAAAAAACCTGGATAGAAGACTATTTAGCCATTTATCAGATTGTCACCAGGCTGGGGAGCCTCATACCCAACATTTAATCCCTCCCAGCACTGTTCCCGGCCTTCTAGATCTTCATACACATCACTAAGAAAAGCGTTATAAATGGCCACGGCACCAGTGACCGTTCTCAGCAGCGCCGTCTGGCACGGCTGTTTTATCTACTTCTCGGCCCCCGTCAGCCCTGTCTCTCCTTCCTTTTCTTACTCACAGAGAGAGCCAGAGGGACTTTATAATTGAATGCCTTTCAAGCTCCTGCATCTGCCGGCCCCAGGGAGGGAACCGGAGAGGAAGTGACCCTACGGAAGGGCTAAGGAGCTCACTTTTTGTATCCTTTTCTTAAATGACCCTACTTTATTTGAAGGTGCAAAAGTGCTACACATTCACACACACTTGCAACACAAATTTTGTTTGTTTAAGTTTCACATAGTATCAAGTTGAGAGAGAAGAGGTACACTGGTCTCGAACAGAGATCTAAAATATCTACAGCTTATCCGACCAGTATGGGTCACTACTTGTGACATCTAAGGGGAAAAAGAAAGATTCAACTTTGGCAAAGAGTTTTAAATATTAGTAGAGGGCTTCCTTAGGCAAAGCCTGAACTGAGGTTTATCTAAAACAACTCTCAGTATTCCAAGCACGTATCATGGGATGGTTCAGCTCTTCAGAATCACCCTGAATTCAAATATTAGAGCAGCAGCAGGAGGGTAGTGGCACAGGTCCAGAAAGTAAATCATTTTATCAACACAAATATCCATTTACTCTTAGACCTCATGGCAGAAGAGGCTCGAATGGGGAAGCACAAAGGCCAGGACACGCAGCGAGGGCAGGGCTGTCCCCCCACCCCCAGGGCTCACATCAGTGACCGGAGGCTGAGGTGAGCGGCCACAGCAGCCTCCGCTGTGCACGGGGTGCCAGGTTCTCACCTTCATTACATCTCTCATCTTCGGAGCAGCCCAAAGAGGTAAACACCCCCGTCTACCCTAGGTCTGCAGGTAAGGAACTGGGCCTTAGGGTTGCAGGGCTCCTGAGGGTCACGGTCTGCGGTCCTAGTCTTGAACCCACCTGCACCCAGCACCACGACCTGGGCATCCTTGCAGCTACTAGGTTTGCCTGGGAAAGTACACCAAGTATTTATACATGTTTTCCTCAACATAACTGAAATCAAAAGGTTGGGGCTCGAAGGCCGTAAGTCTCGGTTCTCTTGGAAACCACTTAGGGAAATGTCTCACGCCTGCTGCTAGCCCCAGGAGGTGCTGACGCACTGTCATGGGGGGAGAAACTCTGCCTTTCGCTCTAAAGAGTGCAGGCTGGCAAAGTAGATCACGTTAGAGCACAGGGATGGTTCCGTTGTTAGCTTTTACCTGGTCCGTCCGTGATTCCCGGAAGGCTAGGTTTTTAGGATCCGGCATAACTCTTTCGGGCATTGGGGATGCTGGGTAATTCCCGTGGGAAACCCCTCCGGGAAGGGAAGGTCTGGCTGCAGGAATCGGGGGACCTCACAGCTCACCGACCTTACCGACCAGGGAAGCTGACAGACGCAGGCGGGGACAGAGCCATGTGGAGAAGGCATGTCCGGCTGAGGCTCAGAACAAATCCACTCATTCATGATTTTAAGTACAATGCAATTCTGTGTTGTGTGGTCAGCCTCAACCCTGGACTTCGGAATCACTTTCAGATTTCGTTTTAAAACCCTCGACTGTGAGAACCAAAATCTACTAATGAAACCTCTGTTTTCATCAAAATGGAAGATTCTCGGGAAACAAATTCATGAAAATACACTTCGTAGCTCCTTAAGCTGCTCACTCACAGTGGCCCCTTGTAGACAGTGGAGCCCAGCGGCCCCAAGCTCCCCCACTCCAGACGCCGGGTCAGATCCCACAGAGATGCCTTCTCCCGTCTGCTCCTAACGGGATGGGGAGTAAGCCCTCTGTTTTACACAGCAGTGCTGTTTCAACACACTACTTTTCTACGTAATGAAAACATAGTCTTTTAAAGACTCTTTAAAGTTCAAGTTGAGTTTCAAGTAATCACTTTGCAGCAGCTCTAGGAGAATGATTGTTCCTCCTGATTAAAAGGGCCTATTAAAAAAAAAAAAAGTAGTAAAATGGAAAATATGCCTTAGAGAATTGTATTCCTCAAGGCCGCCCGCTGCTTGCTTCCAGGCTTTTGTTAAAGGACAGAATGTGTTGAATTCTCCTAAATTGGCAGGGGATCAAGCACAACACTACATAATGAGGTAGCCGAGAACAGAGTTTTTCCTATAAACACAAAGAACAAGGGAATGAGTGCATGTAATTCTCATCCAATTAAACAGGAAACATGATAAAGAGAGCTACGTAAGGTCATATCTATACCAAGTTCACAGGTTTAACCGAAAAAAATGTAACCCAAGGTTCTAATGTTTGCCTTATTTATAATTGATGAGTAGGAACAATAAAAATAAGGTATTTTAAAACCTATGATTTTTATGGAAATGCTAAAAATAAAGGTCTAATAAATAGAATTTGCTGACCAGAAAGAAAGATGAACCTGCATCTGCTTGGGGTCTGAATCATCTGAAGTGGCCACGTATCAGTACGGGTCACGTGAATGGCTGGGTGTGAACGAAGGGGCCTGTAACCCGACTGCGTGGGCTGCCTTCCTCCTCCGGCTTGCAACTTCTCTAACACGGCTCACATTGACGGAAGAATTTACAGCAGCTTTGCTGGGCCGTGCGGACATCAATATCAAAAATTATAATTAGCCTAACTTTCAGCTGAACAGCAATTTTAAAGTATTAGTTTTTATCTCAAAAAAAAAAAAAAAAGAGAGAGAGAGAAAGAAAGGAGACAGGTATCCTGCCCTGGGTCATCATGCAAGGCTGTTTTATTTATCAGATATGTGATGTGATGAGGAAGGGGAGAAGTTTAAAGACCCAGTCAGTTAGATCAGCTAGAGAACTTCAGGGACAGAAGAGAACGTGAACAAATCTTCCTCAACCGCGCGCACTTAGACCAAGGAACACAGAGTGGTAACCGAGCTCCTCAGAAGTCATAAAACACAAGGACTGCCCTGGGACAAAGCTGAGATACCTAAGATTCAAAATAGAATCGCTTCTGAAAAATACAAAAGTTTTAAAAGTTTTACCAGTTGGCTTGCCAAAAAAAATCACATTAGTCTTTATTCCAATACTATTGACTTTACCACCAGCAGGCAGCAAAGCCTCAACCTGGAATTCCATTTTCTTCTCCCACGTGGGCAAGTGGGTCCCCTCACCCCTCACCTTCATACCATACATCTCTAGAATTCTGAACCAGCTAGAAAGAGTTCTTCAGGGGTTATAGAAAGCTAGCAAAATACCTTCTCCAATAATCTAAGACACAATCCCTTCTCCCTCACGGGTTAGATGTGGTAAGAAAAGTAGTACAAATGACGCTTCAGATCTTTAAAAGGCAAAAGTGCTTCTCTGTCAGACGCAAATACTTAGTACTTCAGTTCTTACGACCTTCATAAATGCTTAAATTTCCTCTGGCTAACAGACCAAGAAAACCAAACAGCTTTCAGCTTACATCTGTGTAACTTGTGAAGGACATGTTTGGGGGTTTAAGTTATACCACAAATGATTATTTTATGACTAACAATACTTGTATGCCTAGAAAATTAAGTGGGAGCCTCAAAGGCTGAACAGTGAGATGATAATACAAAGACTCGGATTCTGCTTCTGGTTTCCACTCACGTGTGAGGTGGGGAACGAGGCCCCATCTACTGGGCCTCAGGGACTGGTCTCTGTCCAAGGGCGGGGCGGGGGGGGCACTGCACCCTTCACAGAGATGTGAGGATCAAAGCAGTATGTTCTGGAAAAGGCTTGGAGCCCCATACAAAAAACAATAAATAAAACCTGGCATCAAATGTGATAAACGGCATTAGGTGGGGCTGAGGATAGGGTCCCCAAATCCTACAGAACATATGGACACCACAGAGGTCTGCAACCGTATGTCAGGCACTTTGCATTTTTTATTCTGTACTAGGTTCTCACTCTATAATACGAGGCCAGCCCATTCCAGCAAAATGAGTCGCTCATGGAGGACTCCTCAATCTTGTGAAGAACATCACTTTGATAACAAGAGTACTGTATTGCAGTGGCCAACCATTTACCGGCTGCCTGCTGTGTGCTAAGCACTGGGATTCACAGATGGCCAAGACAGGGTCGCCGCCCACAAGAAGTATACGATCTAGAGAGAGCGCAGCGTAAAAGCTCCCCAGAAATCCTAACAGAATTCTTGGCCGGTGCTCTAGAAGCATTTGCTGATGAAACCCAGGATAGCTTTTCTGTAATAATCGGAGTCTCCTCTCTCCCTGGCCCCCTGAAGGCTCCCCAACCTCGTGAGGGGCAGCCACAGAACAAGGCAGTCTTACCCTTCGCCACAACAGGTGCTTAAGGGGGTTCCAGCGCCTTTTAAATGCCAAGTGCTACCTCATCCTTTCCCCACGTAATCAAATGTCTTTATCTGACCACAGGTGGGGTCTCTGGAATCAAGCAAGAAGGCAGTACTGCAGTGTTTTTAGCACTTCTTGGAAAACTTCTTTGTTTGGTACACTGAAGTAGGAATGCACCAAATGGAACCCCAACGGACCAAGGCAGCTAAAGAATATCCCTAAAAACCTAATTTACTACCACAAGTAATGAGGCGCCATGGCAAAGACAGCCCTATCTCTACCAGGGCAAGGTAAGGATGTGCTTCCTCTATGTTGCCTAGGGGAACCCTCCCCCGACTTTTAAATTATAAAAATGGCACCATCAAAGCATCGCTGCAGTGGCGATGTAACCAGACACTTCAGTACAAAGAGTATACCGTCCATCATCGCCCAAATCCCCTTTTTTGGTTGCTGCAGTCGGAGCGAAGCCTTCTGTTAGCTATCAATTCCTCACAGCAATGAAAGAAAGAACTGATGAAATAAACAATGAATTTAAGCATTTCTTAGGCCAAATCTTTATAGCCTACCAACTACACTAGTTGGTAAACACTGTTCTTAATCCCACTAAAGAAATGCAAACACCAAGTAAGACTTCCTACCAACTACAACTCTATGAATATTTACACCCAACGTGAGTTGGACACAGTAGTATAAACTGAAGGGCCACGGGCTCAAGAAGTTATCTGAAGCACCAGGAGACAGTAATATCTGTAGTCTCGAACTACAATTGAAAAAGTAAACATATATAAACACACTTACCAAGTCACATAACACACACACATTCTCTCCCTCTCTCACGCTTTTCCCTCTCTCAGGATACAAGCACTCTCATACACTCACCAAAAACAAAAAACAACAACAACAAAAAAACCCCTTCATTTTAAACACTTACCTCTTCTAAAAATCTATATTTGGATGCGCTAAACAAACAAACAAACAAACAAGCCTACTTTAGACTGCAGCCTAGGAGAGATCCTTTAAATATTCACTGACTCTAACCTGAGACAATTTTCCTTCTGTTGGCGGGATAATGAAAATACATTGCACTTCCCCCAAAGGTATTTTATTTAAAATTTTAAGATCTATCCTCAACTGCCAATTCCAACCTACGCCTGGTAAAAGTGCCTTGTGAAAAAGAAGTATTAAAAATTTTATCGAGAAAAGATGTTTCAAGGCATAAGTGGAATGTTAAACCTGCATGAAATGAGTTAAATTTCACAATACTGAAGTAATGGTCATTTACAAAAAAAGTCATAATTTTTGAACACAGTAAAACTAAATATATTCCTACGCTTCAATGTAATATTTTAATATATATTATATTTACGAAAATAATGGTTCGGCACTTAGCAGCTACTGTAGGTGATAGCATCCCATATTATGTGGCAAATTTATTTTTAAAAAACATTACCTAATTTCTGCAGCTACTGTATCAATGAACTGCATAAAAAACTAAAAAAAGAACTGTTTTTATAAAAGGAATTGACGAAGTTATGCAGGCACTAAAAATATTGCAACAGGGACCCATTCACTCCTAAACAATGAACTGTCTCCTGGGAGAGGCCTGGCGTAGACTGGGAAGAATTTTAAACTTCAGGGATTAAAGAGAGAGAGTTGCTGACTGTCATGGCTTTCATGGGACATCAGTCACTGCTTTAACGCGCCTCAGCTGCAACTTCTGAAGGCCAACGTTCTGTTCTGTACGGGACAGGTTCCCAAAGAAGATTCACTTTTTCAGTGATTTGTTTCCCCTAAAAAATGAATCTCTAATTGGAAAAAGAAGTTTGCTTTTTCCAATTAAAGCAAACTTCTCTGCGGTGGCCATGTGGCTTGCTTTGATGAAAAGATATCCCAGGCATCACTGGGAAGGTGTGCAGACTACAGCTGACTGGTACACAATACAAAGAAGAAAAGGTCAGCTTTGCTTGATACACTGAATTCGACTGCATCACAGGAATGTGTGGCAAATCTGGCCTAGAGCCTCTGATACAGAAGATAAACACTGCATGCCTTCTTCTACCAGGATCTTCTGCCATACACAACGTTCCTTAGAACCCCCATAGGCAAGGCTTCTCCCAGCAACTTTTATAGCATTGTACTGACTCCTAGTAGGTGTAAGAAAAAAAAAACTGCAGATAGAGGGTTACCCTTTTTTCTGTTCACGGGTGGGGAAACATAAGCCATGTTTCATATACATGTTGTTAACCGCATACAAGCATTCCATCTAGGAAGTTTCCAGAAGAACCTCCTATTCTCAAATTTGTAACCAAAGGCTACATTTATACATTTATTAATTATTAAGACAAAAATACTGCTTCTTACAGCCATTTACCAAGAGGAAAAAAAAAAAAGCTGTAGAAAACAATTAGAAATGAAGAGCTCTGTATTAAATTGATTAGAAATCTGATATTGCATAAAATTCAAATTATGGCATCATCAAGCACTTTGAAGTTCCTGACTGCACTCTGAGGTGGCATAATTTGAATGGAAAACAAAGTATCTTACAAGATAAAGGCTACTAATGACTGACTTTTTCCCCCAATGGGAGGTGGGGTAGCATGGGGTGACATGGGCGCACAGGAGAGGGGTGGAGGGTAGAAGAGATGAATTCGCTCTACTATGAACAGAATGAAATTAAGTTGAGGTAGTTGATTCTACCAGCCAAACTTTACTTATAACGTAATTTGTCTAAAACTCTTGCTAGTGAACGGCACTGAGAAAATTCTGCTACAAAGACTAGATTCTTGACGCGGGTGTGCGTTCTGAGACAAGTTTTCGATCCTAAACAGTAGTAAACAAGACTTTGTGTGCTTTCGGACAGATTGAAGTTTTTTGATCCCTACATATTTTGTCTGGACAGTTTTTGTAGTCACAGCAGGCCTTTATGATTTGTCTGACGTATGTCTTTCTTCTAGAAAATCTCCTACTCGCCTAATAACCTCGTGTTTATAAAATGGTTCTGATTATTTGCAAGGAGGAATGGCACTGCAGGAGATCCTTCACGACTCCAAGAGACCTACCCCAGAAATTATGGCATGATGTATCTGAATTAACACAGAAGTTAGCAACTTCCCCCTAAATTCACACGAGGGCTGCAACCTGACTCATGGATTTACTGAGCCTTTAGATGACTAAGATAGAATGTCATAAAAGAGAAATTTTATCTTAGTTTCAATTCATGATAATATAGTTTAAAAAAGAGTCTTCGGACACAGTACTAGTAGTAAATGGACACTAACCGGCATACAGTCCACTCTAACATTTTAGGCACAAACCTTAATCTATCGGGCAGGATTAGGCATGATATTTCCTTCCAAGTGCAGTAGAAAAGCAATCTTGGTATGTTTGGATATGTTGATTTGCATATACGGATTTTTGTTTGTTTACCAAAGCCAGGTACTCGAACACAGCAGTCACTCAGATATGAGTTCCCTTCAGGGAAAATGCACCTTAGGATTTTAACTTCCATATTTTACATGATACTGATCCCCATTCCCCTTCTCCCTTTGACAGTGACTAGCCTCCCCATTTGTCTGCAGACACATCTAAGTGGAGGAAGGGATTCCTCCAAGGGAGCTTCTTCCACAGTTACGGGTTCTCCCCAGCGAGAGTGGAAGCTCAGGCTTCTAAGCGTTACAGTAAAACCAGCAGAGTTACCATACAAAGCCCGGCACACAGAGCAAGTTTCGGCTGCCACCTCTGTTCCCCTCGCAGAAAGCCGCGTCACGGTGGTGCGCTTGGTCGGGAGCTCTGCCTCGGCTCCGCCCCCTCCTCAAGGTGAATGCACGCGGATGCGGAACAGGCCTTGCTGGAGCTGCAGGCGGAAAAGCTTGCAATTTGCAATGCGTAAGGCTGCACACCCAGTGCGGCGGAGGTCGGACGGAAGGAGTGGTTTCGTGTGGTGCCAGGTCCCTGTGCTTCTTTTAAACTCCCGCACGTAGTCGTAATTGGTACCTAGACCGCGAGAAGCAGCAGAGGTGATACAGCGTGCCTCGGGGTCACTGGGAAACCGATCCAGCAACATCACCACAAGGTTCTTACCTGTGTCAAGGTCTCCGATAACATAAATACTGGCTCCTATGGGTACAGCTCCGTACACAAAAGAGGAGCTGGCGGGGATGCACAAATTCTGGTCGTTAAGATAGATCCATCTGCAAGCGAACACACAGGCAAGACCAAGGAAGTCAAGACCATGACCACAAGGCCCAGGAAGCCAACGGAGCTTGGGGAGCAACAGCACTAGGCACCGTGCCAGTTCAGCTCAGCCCGCATCCCCACTGCCGGGTGACCGCTGAGGTCCTTCCTCTCGCTACAGGTACTAGTTTCGCCTGTTCTAAAATGTCACCCATCCTGAAACGTAAAGAGCATGCACTTTTCAATCTGCTGCGTTTGCTCAGCACCGTGTTCCTGAGATTCATCTACACCGTTGCTTGCATCAGTAATTTGTTTCTTTTTAAGTGGCATTCCATGAGATGGACAGACCAGAATTTGTTCGTGCGCTCACCTGCTCATGTTCAGTCGGGTAACTGCCAGCGCTTGGCTGTGGTGAACGAGGCTGTTGTGGACACGGGAACGCGCACCTTCTCGGTGGATATTACGTCACGGAAGTGACTGCATATGCGGTTGAAGGTATATTCCACTCAGTAAGAAAATGCTGCACTGTTTTCCAAAGTGTGGTGCCATTCTGCCTTCCGACTAGCAGCCTCTGGGAATTCCAACCGCTTGGCATTCCTGCCTGCTCTCACTCCTGACGGTCTTTCTGACTGTCGCCGTGTCAGCGGTCTGGGCTTCCCTGAGAACAGGGAGGCTGGCTATCTCCATGTGCGCTCGCTGGCCACTTTACCTATCTTCTTTTGTGAAATGTCTGCTCAAAGAGTGGCTCATTTTTTAAATTGGGTTTTGGTCTTCCTACTGAATTGTAAGACTCTTTGTATTTTGGGGATACAAGTCCTTTGTTAGATACATATATCATGAGTATTTTCCCCAGCTTGTCGATTATCTTTTTGTTTTCTTAATGGAGCCTTCCGAAGAATATTTTGGTTTTTTTGTTGTTGCTTTTGTTTTGTTTTTTAAACAGTTCCTGCTTTCTGTGTCCTTCTAGGAAATGCCTGCCTACTCCAAGGTCGCAAAGGTTTTCCTCCCTATGCTTTTTTCTGGAGATTTCATAGTTTTGGGTTTTACATTCAGGTCTTACAATGCATTTCAAATTGCATTTTGGATATGCTATGAGGTAGAAGTTCAGTTTCTCCATACAGACATCTAGTTGCTCCAGCAACATTGGCTGAAAAGATGCTTCTTTCCTCACTAAATTGCCTTGGCACCTCTGCTGAAAATCAATTTAATAACCACAAAAAGGATCCAAGGCTCCACAAAGAGGTGGCCGATTCCCCCGCTGAGAGAGAAAACGCAAGAGGAGTCTGAAGCATCTTGTGCTGCCAGACAGGAAGTGCTTACAGAAGGGCGCGTGTGTCCAAGGAACACAGAGCTACTAGGAAGGTTGTTCCCAAAGGCCGAAGCTAGAACAACTCAGCAACAAAATAAATAATGATAGTACTGAATTTATAACTCATAGAATAAAATAAATATCCCTGAGTCTATACTGATACAAGTAAGTAACTGAATACTTTAAAAAAAAAAATAGGGAGAAGGGACAGGTCTTCTCTTTACAGAATTCCAGTTAACAAATGTAGACAGAATGAGGGAAATAGATCAGCACCAGGAAACCACCAAAGTTATAACGACCACAGGGTGGGTCCACCGACGGGTGCTTAATTAATGGTGAAAGTTTGAGAAGAAACAGTGTATTTGCATATTCGCAATGATCTCTTCCAAGATTTTCGTAAATTAAAAGGAAAGAACGGCAACTTTACAGCGGCGAAACCCAACAGACCCCACCTTAACCATGTACTCAAGGTTAGCGTCACCGGTCCGAAGACATGGAGACAGCACAGCCTCTTCAATGGCGTGCATCACCTCCGCGGTGTTACTAACCATGAGAAACCGTTGGACAAATCCAAATGAAGAGACACCCCGTAAAAACATGGACCAATTATCTTCAAGAATATCGTGGTCATGAAAAGGCAGGGAAAGCCCGAGGAAATATCACAGGTTAAAAAAGACGAAAGAAACACAACCCAGTGTGTTGGGGGATCCTGCACGGCATCCCAGAGCAAAGGGAGAAGAGAGATGAGCGGACGAGCTGGTGCAATTCGAATAAAGCCTGTAGTTTACTTAGTAATACTGTACCGACATAAATACCTTGGTTTTGATATCTGTACTATGGTTACGTAAGACGTTAGCACGAAGAAAAGCTGGGTGAATGGCTAAATGGGGATTTTATTTTTGCAACTTTTCTTTAAGTGTAAAATTATTCCAAAATTAAAGTGTTTTCTGTTTAAAAAACAACAACCTTAACAGCCATAGATACTGCTTTATAATAAAGTTCACTTATGGTAATTGGATCAAACGATTTCCTTTTAACAGCTAACACCACACCTGGGGTATAGCAGCCCTCAGTCACACTTTGGGAATGTATCTAAACCCTTAAGAACTACCAGTGTCCAGGTCTACACTCGTTATTGCAGCAGATGGCATGTGGACGTTATTCCTGTATCTCTAACTCTGCTATCAAGTGTCCAAGAAGCCAGCGGCTTAGACCTGATGCATCTGGGTGTTAAATACAAATGTGAAACAGCACTTTTATTTCAAAGAACTCTTCCCAGATTGTTATAAAGTAGCAGCTTCCGTATTTTGAATTCTAAGAAACACGGAAGCAAAATGATCCGTCCAAGATCACATAAGGACTCAGAAGCACGGCTAAGGCACAGTTGCCATGTGAGAAATACCTTCACTCAACTTCTGACTCACGTTCCATCTGCATGTTGACTGGTATCCAGCAGTTTGCCGGAACTGGGGATACAGTTTGGCCCCTAGTGTCAAAATGTCTCTAAGAAATAGGGGAAGGGAAACATTCAAGAGCTGTCACTGAAAAGTAAAAATAGGGACCTGAAGAGGCCTTGGAAAGAAAATGTTTGAAAACATCCAACTACAGTAACTGGCTTATTCACATTTTATGTCTTTAGGGCTAAACATAAATATCTAAACCTTGACATTTAAATTCTTCCCAGGTTCTGAATCAAACAAAGCCGACGAGTGTCCCCAGGCCTTGTCTGCTGCTGAGCCCTGCTCCCAGACCCAACCCCAGCAGAGAGGCACATGGTTCTTCTAGGCAAATCCATGATGGAGCCATGTGTATGCTCACAAGGGTAACTGCCACCTCTAAATGAGCGTCTATGGCTAGACTGTTTACTGAAAAGCATATCAGAATACAACAATATTTTACCATAATTTTGTAGAGTTCAGAATCTCACATTATTCTTTCCTGGAATAATTAAACAAAGCTCAAGAAATCAGGCTATGTAGATGATCTAACAAATCTGGTCCAAAGCAGATCAATGACTCAGAGTTCCTGAGTTTCAGAAAAATAATCCTAGGTGATCTATTTCATATAACGCTGAGGCTTCAAATGAAATGAAAATTAACTTAAAAAACTGAGCTGCAACATGTATTTAGCTGTTGTTTTTTTAAACAGGTATAAAAGACATATGATTTTGCCTTTTTTCTCTGGCATCTATCACCTCATTGATCTTGGACAATTTAGCTAACCATCATCTGTAAAGTGGGGAAACCAAACACCACCATTAACATCCAGTGACTTGCGGGGATGAAAGGAAGTGGCCAGTGTAAAGTATGTCACATAGCGCCCAGCACCTAGTGGGCATCACTCAGTAGCAGTCACCTTTGTAATGGAGGAAGCAACAGTATGCCTTTAGTTACAATGTTTTCAAACATGGGCTTATCAAGGCTTGAGGCTATGAGGATGCATCCTCTGGTAACTTAAAATTAGCAACCAAGGAGACTTTAGAACACAGCCTGGCTTGGAGCAGCAAGTTTCGGCGAGAGCATCGCAAGAGGGAAAGACAGGCAAGGAAAGATGGTGCGGGCAGGGGGCCAATCAATGGGAGAGAAGGAAAGACGGAGGGAGCTTTAGTGAGGCTTCTGCTTCCTGGGCGGGGCGGGGAGAGGGGGGGAGAAGCCCTCCCTTAATAAGCCGATCCTCCTGTGAGGAACAGCTACAAACTCCGGACAAGATACAAAAGACAAGTGCCTGAGGCCTCTGGAGACTGAGCAAAAGCAGGCAGATTTGAGAAAGAAAGGGAAAGTTGAACAAGCAACCCAAGCAGAGGAGTTTCTGGATCTTTGGTAGTTTTGGCCAGAGGCAGCTGGAGATGCTGGCAGCTCCAGGGGGCTGACACCCCATGAGAAGACCCACCATCTTCGGGGCCACTAGAATCAGGGCAGAGTGTCTTGCGGCAACCAGAATCTCCAAAGCATATGGAAGTCTCAGAAAGACAAGAGGTAGAGAAGGATGCCTAATTGTATATGCATACACTCGTCTCAAGTCTTGGACTGACCCTGGAACCACGAGTGCTTGTAACTGAGGCTGGCTTACGGACCCGGAGAGAGGGCTGAGCTGCTATGCGCTGCAGGCATGACCACCTGCCAGGAGCCGAACCAGGTGCACGGCCTGGTAGAATTCTCAGTGCAACACTCCGAAGCCCAGGAAGAGACTTCGCGGCCCCGGCAACACGCCATTCACAATGTTTGGGATGCAACCCAGAACTACTCAACAAAAGGAAAGCCAGAAAAATGAGAACCCATTCTCAAGGTAACAAACCATACACAGACGCCAACTCCAAAATAACTGAATGCTGGGATTATCTATCAGGTGGGGGACCTGAATGCGGCTACTAGAACTATGTTCAAAAAAGAAAGGGAAATATGCTTATGATGAAAAGATGGAGGTTTCAGTAAAGAAATGAAGAAATCTAAAATTCTAGCTGGCAAACGGAGGGCAGGATAAACCCAAAGAGGGTAAAAGAAAGAAATAATATAGACAAGAGCAGGAACCAGTGAAGCACAAAACACAGTGTGGAGAAAATGAACAGCCTTGAAAAGATAAATGCAGTGGCCGGCTTTGCCAGTAGAGGGCGCTGGAGGGACCGTGAGGCTGGGCAGCACAAAGGGATTCTTTGCCAGGGTTGGTGTGCCTTTCTCCTTCCTCCCAAGGGCTGCTGCCTGCAGTGTGCAGGAGACCCAGAGGTGCCTGCCCTCAGCAAGGTCTTCTGCCACCCAACAGGCAGCGTCCTGAATCTAGTGGCCACACCATATACCCTTGCAGGGTGAGAGGGTCTCTTCCCAGTCTGCTCCTTCTCAGGGTACTGCCCTCAGCCCTAAAGGTAGTAGCAGCTGCGCTTCCTACAGTAGCTGTTTCCATACTCGTTGTAAACCACCTCTTACTAGTAAATAATTATGTGAATTACATTTTCTCTGTTCAGATTACTGGTGTGGTTTCTGTCTCTTGACTGGGCCGTGATTGAAACAGATGTGGTCAGGAGCACGGTTCAGCCCCCCATGTCTTACAGAGGCGTCTGTAGAACTTGTTACTTCCTAACGGTCAATCCAAACACCATAATGTCAGTGGAGTAGACCGAGATGATCCTTTCATGGGACACCAAGGTGATCAAGATCTCCCTGGACTAACATACAGAAACAGCGAAGTGACAGCCCTGAGGCCAGACAGTGCAGGGGCCTGCTGGTCCTGCTGGGCAAAACCAAACTGCTTCCGGGGGCCCCTGCAAACTGGTATGAAGAAAAAGCACCAGGTGGGTCAACAGGTGCGCACCAAGGCCAGAATCTGTGTCGCATAAAGATATAATATTTGCAGAAAGACACTACATCTGGGACAAAGATTGTGATCAGTGTAACCACTGAATTAGGTTTATAAAAGGACACGGTCATTTTCCATTTTCCACCTGACCTTTCTACTTTTTCTAAATGACTTAAGTGGGGATATGAAAGGTAGCTCCACTCTTGCATTTTCAAGTTTTTGATGGTGGCACTGATTTCTATAAATTCCTCAAGGATGTAGTACTGCTTTTGGTTTTCCATCTTGGCAGGGAAGTTACAGAGACTTCCATGTAGCCTTTTCTACCATAATGGCCCCCGAGCCCCGGGTCAGAGAACCAATTTGGGGATTCTGCCCATTGTCAAGTATGTCTGCTCAATTACAAATTTGGGGACCAAAAGATGAAACTGACAGGTCCTGACTTCAACAAGTCACCACGAATGTTGTAGAGAAACAAAACGGGGGCATCCAGGCTGAGCATGTGCATGGAGGCAGTCAGACACAGGACGGATTAAGAAAGGAGCTGGAGTGCAGGACACGGGACGGAAGAGACTGGAAAAGACTGAACATTTCTCTTAACCTCAGACAATGGAGGACCCCAGGAGGAGGCTACATACTGTTATCTTTGTTTGGTAAGCAATGGGGAAATACCAAGAACTTCCAGCAAGAGAATGAAATGACCAAAGTCGGATTAATCTTTCAAAAACAAACAGACCAAATGCACAGGAAAACTAGTCAGAAGGCTAATGCCATTGCACACACGAGGAAGTGAACACGGTAGGGCAGGAGCAGAGAAACGAGAGTGGGTGACGTGGAAAATATTCCAGAGTCTACAAAAGACGACGAGACTTGGCAACTGATGAGACGTGAAGAATGAGGGAGAATGAGAGATGAGCTTTTTTGAGTACGGATAACTGGGAGGATGGTGGTATGAGAAGAGCAGGGACACTGGGAACCGAAACAGAGCTGCTGTCATTCTGGATAAACATCAAGTTGTTACTATGACGTGACAGAACTTATGGCAATTTCTTTGCTTTCCTTCAAACAGTTTTGTTTTTCATTAGAAACACAGAAAATAAGGTATGGCATTTTTCCAGGAAAGTTTTAACCTAAAAATAGGGAACAAAGGCAGGAAAGACAAGAGATTACTTAAAAACAATAAATGGACTCCAATCTAATACAGATTGGTCATCTGGCAACAGTTTCCACAATACGCAAATATAACATACTTGGAAACATCTGCTCTTTTGAAAAACAAACTATTGCTATATGTTATTTTCTTCATATAGATATTTATGGGGAATCCTGTATTTTTAATGCAATGTAGTGTGGTGGCTGAGAAGGTGGCCTCCGGGGCCAGAGTGCCCGAGTTCAAATTCTAGCTCTGCTACTTGCTACCTCGAGCACATTATATCACCTCTCTGTTTTGGTTTGAAAGAGGAATAAAAAGAGAACATAGGTACTGAGAGGGTTATTTTGAAGACTGAATGAGTTATAAATGAGTTAATACTAGGCACTTAGAGTT
The DNA here is from genome assembly GCA_028533885.1 of Nasua narica. Lineage (NCBI taxonomy): Eukaryota > Metazoa > Chordata > Mammalia > Carnivora > Procyonidae > Nasua > Nasua narica. The sequence continues at coordinate 43,912,627 of CM052803.1, read as the reverse complement.
ATGTATGCATCTAGTGTCACCCAAATAAGAACCCTATATATTATATTGGCAAAAGAAATTAAGCTTTCCTCATTCTATTATTTAAAAACTAATGTTGGTTTTTAACCCTGGCTGGCTCAGTCAGTAGAACGTGAGACTCTTGATCTCAGGGCTGTGAGTTCGAGCCCCATGTTGGGCCGAGAGCTTACTTTAAAAAACTAACACTGGACAGCTCAGAAACAAGCAGACTAATGATCCATGAATTTATTTGGAAGTGCTTTTAAATACCAAGGAAGGACGCATATTCTTATGTCTAATACTTATGAACTGAAAGCAAGTAATACACTTACATTTAAAGCTCATCAACTATTAATATAAAACAACCTGACAGAAATATAAAAGTTCTAGCAATTGATAGCAGCTCAAGGCAGACCGAGAAACTCTGCAGCCAGATTTAAGTCCCAACAAACAGGGACAGGGACGGGTGAGGCCTAAGTGGCCTTGATTCCTCCAGCAAACAAGTGGCAGCCTCTAGCTCACACCGCCCAAACCGTAACTCGATCATTACGAAGACGGCACAGGTCGGTATTTTATCGGAGACCAAACACGCTGACCACTGGTTACAAACGAAATTGAGCAGACAGTCTGGAGAGTCACTTGGGCAGGAATTAACATGCTACTTTGCACCTTGGACAGTCGCCCTCACCGTAAACTACCAAGAGAAATGCAGAAAAGTCTGAAATTCTGACCCCACCCCCACCATAGCAGACATTCTCTAAATTGCTGTCATCGTTTGTCTAATAAATTTTCCTAAGAGGGTCTACCCCTGTAATTGATTGGGGGTGGGCGGGAAGAAAGGCTATACAAATATCCTCAATTTAAAATACATTAAAAGTTAGGTAACATTTACATGTATCTCTAAAGTCTCGGCTCATTGTTCGCCCTAATCTAAAATAGTATGAAATTAAACGTTGCCTTATGGCACCCCCTTCTGGTAACAGGATTGAAATACTGTAACAAGATGAATTTTCACATGACCCTTGCCCTCTAGGATTTGGATAGTGCAGTTTAGTGGTTACCATAATAAAATTTGGGGGAGGAGAGAAGGGAAGGAGGTTGGTAGTAGCGTGCCTACTCTGCAAGACCCATCCAGCGACCTGTCAGATGTTTCAAGACTCTGTGACACCACACTCCATCCCCCGACTCAACCTTCCATTGAGCGTCTAACACAGGCCAGGTATGATGCTGAAGCTAGGATCCATGGACAACCTTGCCCTCAAGAATCTTATGGTTAGGGTGCCGGGGTGGCTCAGTTGGTTAAGAGTCTGCCTTCAGTTCAGGTCATGATCCCAGGGTCCTGGGATGGAGTTCTGCGTCAAGCTCCTTGCTCAGTGGGAGTCTGCTTCTCCCTCTGGCCCTCTCCCCTGCTCGTGATCTCTCTCTCTCTCTCAAATGAATGAATGAATGAATGAATAAAATCTTTTTTAAAAAGTCTTATGGTTAACAATTACAATGCAAGAGACATGACCTGAGTGTTATGGGATCACAGATAGAGGAGTCTACACCAGACTGGGAGGCGTGAGAAGGCAGTGATAATTACGTACAGTTTGGAAGAGGCTATATTAACTGGATAAATATTGAAAGGGAAATTTTAGGCAAAAGGAATAGTACAAAAGCACGGGGCCGAGGTAATCAATAACACATTTTGGGGGGAAAATGTTACTCAGTGTAACTCAAGTGAAACATCTGTATTCAATAGCAGCAGAAAGAACAGAGAAAGGCCCTATCACAGAAGGCCATATGCAGGTAAAGGAGTTTACATTTTCTCTTAAAAGCCATAGGAGCCAACAAATGATTTTAAACAACCAAGGATCAAGGTCTGATATAGATTTCAGAAACACTGTTCTACATTTTTAAGCTACGAATACTTCTGAAGTCTCTGACAAAATCTCTAGTAGGCACTGGGCATATGTCCTAAATACACAAGATAATTCAGTCAAGTAACTTGAAAACAAAACAAAACAAATCTAAGACATGACTTTGAAGGCAGAAAGGAAAAGCCGCACAAGTTACAAGAAACCGTTCAAACTTACCTTTTAAACTCGTCATGGTAGAATTCAGACTTGCAAGTGACCATCTCATTAGATCCCTGGATGTCCTCACGGCTTCTGACACCCCCAAACACGTACAGCTCCATGGCCACGCCACAGGCCACAGCTCCAAATCTGAAAGGTCACAATGCAGCGTATCAGCTACTGGATTTACAATTCATGGCCCAATTCCCTGACTCCTCTTCTGCTTGTTTTAACTCTGCAACCTCCAGGGTTTCATGAATATGTGGGTCTTCCTTTTTCAGAAATGGATTATTCATGTACTTTTATAGAAACCAACTGCCAAGACAAGTGAAAGGTTCATTTGAAAGAAACGGGGCGCCTACAAAATCCATACCCGCATTCTCATACCTTCTCTCCTTCAGCGGGCAGATAGCAGTCCACTGCTGGGTCCTTGGGTCATAACATTCCACAGATTCAAAGAGTTTTCCATACGATCCTCCACCCATGGCATAGATTTTCTTTTTCATAGCTGCATAGCAGCCGATCTGGAAGGAGAAAGCGAGAGTTGGGGAGGCAACACTTATTACTCATGTTAGACAAATACTAACTTTAGAGAGCAGCATAGGGTGTCTGGGAAAGGATTTGATTTCTAATAGAAAACTATGGTGTTTTCCAATACTACGAAGACGGGATTTTAAAAGTGAGAAGAGGAGGCAGTGCATGTCGTGTTTGTTAACTCCACTCAACGCGACCGTGCTCAGGGAGATGCGTAAGTGACCGGAATTCTTAAAGGAGCTTTCCAGCCTCTCCATTCTTCCACCACTATTTGAAGACTCCAAGATTTAGATTCTGTCGAGCAACATGTCACTCAATTCCTGCTCCAGATGAGCTGGGGGTGGGGCGCGGGGGCACAGCACCCGGGGTGTAAATACCAAGACTGGATGAGGCTTCGGAGTGGAGAAGAGCGCCTGCCTCCCACCCCAGCAAACAGGAAGAAGGCAGACCGCGCTCTCAACAGGTGGCAGAAGCCGCGTTTTCACTCTACTCTGGGCGCAGAGGCCGTGCTTACCTGCAGACCGTCCCTCCTCAGGCCCGCATGACGACTGAGGAAAGAGGGCCGGAAGACCTGACTGCTTCCTGGGGGAGCGCGCCCACGGAGGGTTTGCCAAGCACGGGTGTGGACACGGCAGCGCGGCGCCGAGCCCCCGTCAGGGCGAGCTCCCGCACGCACTCCGTCTCCTGTCCTGCTGCAGGGCTGACGACAACGCCGCCGAAAGCGACAGAAGTCTGCGACATTCATTCGTTCAACAGTATCGATTGTAGAGACAGGTGGATGTGGGACAGGGAGAAACGCCAACTTTAAAACCCAGTTTGTAATCACAAGATATGGTTCTCACCTTTCTAACCATGGTCAAATCAGGTTGCTTCGTCCAGGTTTTAGAATAAATGTCATAACACTCCATGGAAATTAGCTCTTTTTCACCATCCTCTCCTCCTAAAATGTACAGCATTCCGTCTATCTCCACGATTCCAAAATTATGTCGTGGCTGAAAAGACATCAAAGATCTCTGTCTATAAAAGGCCAACGACCAGACTGAAAGCAGAGAGCCACACATTTCATAAAAACTACAGATATCGTCACACCCCAGAGTTTCAGCTAAGAGGTGTCATCCTCACAGCCATCTGGGATCTTCTGAGCAGCTCACCCTTCTGTCACAAGAGACAGAACCCAATCCAGGAGTTATTCGGAACAAGGGAATTACCGACGTGATAACCTCACTAGTGGAATCACCAGTTTGTACTCAGCACAGCGCACAACAACAAGAACTATTACCTTCTGGTTCAACAAAACTATCTGTGTGTAGCAATGGGCTAAAGTGCTTGCAAATTGCTGCGGGAAAGACAAGGAAGAACTCAGCAAGAACATTGCCTTAGAGGCTGGGAGAGGCATGGAGAGGCCAGGCTCCTGCTATGGCCAACTGGAACGACAGAAGCTGGGGGGGACATTTGTCAGCAAATACTTGCTTAGCATCCCTGCTGTCCTCTCTGTGCCCAGCGCTGTTCTAGCACTAAAGACGGAGCCCCTAGCAGGCAGACAAAATCCGCAGCCATCAAGGAGTTTGTGTGAACAATTAAAAAATACTCAGTATTCAAGAAGGTGCCATGTGGTATGAAGAGAAAGTAAATGGGCAGAGACAGGAGAGCTGAGGGGCAGGAGGGAAGGCCTCCCTGGGAAGTGCCGCATGGACGAACACCAACGGAAGCAAGGAGCGAGCCACAAGGGCATCTGGCAAAGGTTCCAAAGCAAGAGTGTGTGTCGGTTTGAGGAACCATGAGGAGGTCTGATGGACCAAAGGCAGGCACCCGGAGAAGAGCTGGGATGGAGGGCGCTAGCAAAGGGAGCATGGGGTGTGGGAGGGTCACCATTTCTCTCCTTACATGTACACAGATGCAAAACAAATGAAAGTGCTAAAGGGAAGACAGACACACTGCCAAACAAATGAAAAAGAACGTTTTACCTCGTTCATTGGTGGCAATGCTGTCCACGTGTTCGCATCTGGGTCGTACTTTTCTCCCGAGCTCAGGGTCTGCTTATTTTCATCTTGGCCCCCAAATACGAACAAGAATCCCTCTGTAAAAATCAAACAAGACACACAAGAAAGTTGAAACTTCAGTCTTCAGTTCCCATCTCTTGCCGAATATAAATGGCACAGCTGTAGAGACAGTATCTGGAGGTAACTTCTCTAACGACAACTGTGGATTTGAGGTCTTCATCACAAGTCATTCGATCCTTGGTGAGAGAGGCTAATTCACATCTGTGGCTCTCTGGCCATTTCACCTCCCTCAGCACCTGAGTGGACTCCCGCTACCCTACAGCATGCAGCCCAGACCGGCACCACCCACACCAACACCAGGCAGCTCCGTCTATCCTAATCCCCCTCTGTGATTCTCACACGACCTCTGATCCACAGCCCACATCTGCTTGTTCAAGACCCACGAGCGCCCAGATCCGGGGCACCTGTGCGCTTCATAGTCAAAACAGGATCTAAGAGTCGCTGTTGAACTTCCTATTTCAGGTAATGGTGGATTAGGTTATTCATACCAACTCTTGTGCACAACAGCTAAATTGCTGGACAAAACATTTTTTGTTTTGTTTTGTTCTTCTGGACAAAATATTTTCCAAGTAAAATAATCTTAAAAGAGAAGAACCCAACAGGGCAATATGGCAAAGCTGAAAGGAAAAGTGGGAGCTGGAGACGTCACCACCCGTGGAAACCATTTTGCTTTGAGGGCATTTACCAATCTGGGAAATTTCCAACCTTTCTTATAATGGCTTTGAGGGAGTGAAAGGGATAAAAATCAAAACCCCAGGCCCACAGGAAGTATGACTTCTGGCAGGAGAGCCTCTTCAAAGTTTAACCAGAACCAGAACTCAGATTTAAATCTCCTCCTCTCCTCCCTTGTCTAGGAGAGCTTAAGGTTTGGATCTGACTTACAGCAATTCAATTCCAAATGTGCAGTGCTTATAGGCAACTGGAAGAAACAAATGTAAAACTTGTTTGGAAGAAAGTATCCTTACCTAATCTTTAGATTCTAATATTCTCAGATTTTAAAGCATCAAATTATTCCTATAAATAAAATTAATAAAATGACCCATTTTAATAAAATGACCAACCAAAGATACTCAAGACACAGAAACTAGACTCTATGAAGAACCAACAATAGGAAATAGTCTTGCAGAGACTTCAAATTTCACATACTGGACTACCCAGAAAGATGATAAAATGACAATGCTTACTATGTTTAAAAACTGAATGACAAATTTCTAAAAAAGATTTTACTTATTTATCTGAGAGAGAGAGAGAGAGAGAATGGGAGAGAGATCAAGAGAGAACATGAGCCCAAGGGAGGAGGGCCCAAGGGAGATGGAGAAGCAGGCTTCTCAATGAGCAGGAAGACCGATGTGGGGCTTGATCCCAGGCCCCTGGGATTGTGATCCCAGCCAAAGGCAGATGCTTAACCAACTGAGTCACCCAGGTGCCCCCTGAAAGACAAATTTTAAGAGAACTCTTGGAAAAAGGGGACTGGAGAAGTGATACAGTGGATCTGAAAAAGATTTAGAGAGAATCTCTAGGAAGACAATAAGGAAAAAAATAACAGAAAAAACTTTAAAAAATTAATAGATGGGTTTATGGCAGATCTGTCACAGTTAAAGAGAGAACTCATTAAATGGACAGTAAATCAAAAGAAATCATAAAGAGGGCAACACATGGAGAAGGAAAACCATAGAAACCAAAACAAAAGAGGCAGGAGGCTAAAGACAGAGCAAAAAAGTATAGCCATGTTTAATCAGACTTCCAAAAAAGCAGACGGAAAGAGGACAATGGCGCAGAAGCAATACCTGAAGATGTAAAAATGAGTAAGAATTTTCCAGATTTGAGGAAAGGCCAAGCCACAGAGTCAAGATGCCCTAAAATTCTATACCCAGCACAAGTATCCCAAGAATGAAAGCAAAACAATGACATTGTTGGACAAAGAAATCTAAGCGTTTGCTACCAGTAGACCCATAGTAAAGGAAGTTCAAAAGGATGGACCTCGGAGAGAAAGCAAATAATCCTAGATGGAAGGTCTGAGGAGTAAGAAGGAAAAACAAAGGAAGAGGTGAATATGTGGGTAAATCCAAACAGTCTCTCTCTCTCCAGATATACATATTCAAAACAGATGAGTCAAACATATTTTTATGTAGATCTTAATTCATAAATAGTCATATATTTTAATACTGCATGACTGTGAAACATGAAAACCAAGAGAAATGCACTTGGGCTTTTAAAACTTAAGAATACAGACTAGGGTATCTATGATGACTTTCAAAGGAATATAGACAAAGAACATAACTTCTAACCTGGAAGAGAAGGAACAAAGTGAGTGATTAGAAAAAAAAAAAGCCCATCAGTTAAGAAAAAAAAAAAGGCAGGAAAAGAAGAAGCATAGTACTGGCTGGACAAACAGGAACCACTCGGCCATGTCACAGCTTCGCTCACTACAACCAGACACGACCCCATCCTCACTGTTCACTGTTTCTGAAGTACCAACCCCTCTAGGAAATCTTGGAAAATCTGTGATATAGGAAATATTGTGGCAGGTGTGCATGTGTGAAAATTAGGAACAGGTGTACATATTATGGGAAGGAAACGTAAGGAAGCTAATTATGAGAGAACAAGAAAATCAGACTCACATCCTGTTGGCTACACTACTGCATCCCACTGCTTATTATTGACAATAACTTCCATCATCTTGGAACCCAAAAAATGCTTCCATTTTTGTACTACAGTGTAGCTTCAGCCATTTCTATAATATGGAATGGCATGGAAAATCTTTCGAACTCTTTAAAGTAACGTTAGTAGCCAAGCATAGACATAAAGCATGAAGGATTCCAGGAAGACTGTTGATAATAATTGGAATTTAGTGAAATGGCACTTGTGGGTCAACCCAAAAGAGCAGAGCAAGGTGAAAAGAAAGGGAGCAGTCAGAAGGCAGCAGGTACAAGCTCTCCTACCACCTCCTTGAGTGAGAGCTTTGAATAAGGTGGAGCTGTTTTCAAACTTGTGAAGGTCAAGTCAAACTTGTGTTCTCTAGTAAAGTAACTTGAAGCCATTGCTAATGTAAGTAATGTTTCCTAAAGTCTCACACAAAATGCCTGCTTTGAAAGAACACCTTTATTTTTCATACAGTTCCTGTAATTCTAAATTGCATGAATTCAAAAAAAGAGACTATTATGGCTCAAGGGAATTCTGGGTTCCGGGTGTGGCCACAGTGCTAACGGGTGGTAAGAGTCACTGAACGTTGCTCTTCTATCAGTAAGTCATCAAGTAAAATGCTCCCCCACTAAAGTCTTAAAAATAGCTATGTATTAAAGATTTAGAACAATATGGACTGACAGAAGACACTCTTCTCCTTACAAAATCTTGAAAGCGAGAGCCACACAGAAGACGTCATCGTGGAGATAATAAAATTATCTCTTAAAATTAAAATTAAATCTCTAAAAGGTTTTGAGTCATTCCATACAACCCTGAAATTACATAATTACTCGATCTTGTGTTTAAGTAAAATTGACCGCAGAATGGTACCTGCTGAGAGAACTCCGTGGTTAATTCTTGGCATGCTTAAAGGGGCCAGTTCAATCCAAAGCTGCCTATTAGGGTCATAAAGAGGGCACATACATCGCATCGCTGCTGTTGGTTTCCGGGAACTAAGGAAATAAATAATTGATTAGCAGTTAATGTGTTTTATATAGTTCTGCTTATAATAACTATGACTAGTTTTACTGCTCTAAAGAATGTTTGTAAAACGTTTTTAAAAAATCTATTGCTATTATGCTCAGACACCAAAAAAAAAAAAAAAGAGAGAAAAAAAATACCACGAATTCCTGTTTACACAGAAATAGCTCTGCCCTTATATGACTTTTGAAACAAAGGGCATCCATACTTACACTCTTTCTTCTCCGCCAACAGTCACGATGCACTCCGAGTAGCCCCGCGGCTTGAAGTTGGCGAGCATGGCCTCCCCCTGCTGCGGCTGGCTCAGTGGTATGTTGTTGCACTCTCTGACGATTTCTCGTACTAATGGTTCGTTGAGCATCTGTTCCCGTAAGTAGCTGGAGTCTAACCCTGAAACCCACAGTGCTGACATCACGTCCTTCATGTGGACCTGCACGGGAGGGTACGAAGGATGGGGAGAAAAAAATGTAGGGCGCAGCGCACCGCTTTTAGAGCACACGCTTTCTGACTCATGGAAAAGCCAAAACTGTTCCAGCATGAGCAGTGGGCAAGTCACCAGGGCCAGAACTGCTGTACTATGCTTTCCTGGCCCCTTTCTTCTACTTCCCCACGGCCTTGATAAAGACAAGCTTAACTTAAAGAATAATCAGTTCAGATTTCTATTTGAGGTATCACAGAAAAGTTCCGAGCAGCTTTCTTTAGACCCGAGAGGGTCCCTGGGCTGCAGCGGCCTTATTTCATATAGCTAGATGCGTGCCCTGTGTTCATCTGCATTCGCGGGAACATTATACACAGTAATAGCTTGATTCAGGCCGGGAAAATCGGTAATCAAAATGCATCAACATTACCATTACAAGAAAAACAGAAAAGCTAGAGTTCAGAAAAATGCTGAGTACTATGTATTTCTTCATTATTATTGCTAAAACATTTCTAACACTTATAATATGAATTATGTACCTTCCATGATGGCTCATTACATTTGATCTCATGGACTACAGCATTCTACATACACGAGGTGAAACCCCTTAGTGACTAGTTTTTCTTGGTTTTGGAATAGTCATTTGAAGGTATATCATTCCATGTCTTGAGTGCGCAAGCCAAGAGTCCTTAAGGAAAGAGGTTTGGATTAACTAGAGGATGAAGGACTGTCTCTAGTTTCCCCAGCAACCTCACCCTTTGAAGAAGAAAGGAAGGGACAGCCAGTGACTGCGGTCCCCGAGCAGCAGTGAACTAGGAACTCTCCTGTCTCCCTTCCTCATCTATCCAGCTAACGTGGAAACCAAACGCTAGCTGTACTGACTGTGCCGAGACCACAACCACACAGGAGTGTGGACTTCCTCCTCATTCCTGTGTGATAGTTTCCGTCTCTATTACAGTAGTCCACAGTTTCTAAGTAAGCCGATAGAATTTTAAAAATTATAAGATATTCACTAAAACCTAAATCAACAGTTGCTGAGAACCATCAACAATGTGATCATACATTTCAAAAACCTCCCTAAAACCTCACATGGTTCTTTTTTCGCATATAGTAATTGAAGCTGGTGTCTGTCAGTATTGGACTTCAAGCTCTGTGATTCTGCCCCTCTTCCCCCCGCAGTGACAGTTTTGATCTAAAGATATTCTCTGAGATATTCTGATATTCTCTGAGACTCTTCCTTCCCAGCTGTTGGTCCCAGAACCTTCCCCTCTGACTGCACTACCACACTGCAGAGCGCTCTCCTGCCTTCTGCTGAGTGGTGCCAATCACTCCAGGGGGAGCCCACACCACAAACGTTGCCGACGTCCACTCCCCTCCCCCCTCTGCCAGAGCTGTGCGCCTGCATCAGAGTCCCTGCCTGGGTCTGCCCAGTAATGGTGCAGACGGGTGCTGAATAAGAGAGTGGGGACACTGAATTTCTAAAATCCCCAGCTTAGGCTTGAAATGCATCTCCCCACCAAAAGGAATGCAGAAAGGATATTACGGTCCTTACAAGTATTAATATTTTCATGGACATATTTATTATAAGTTTCATATTATGAAACTGAAAAATTCCGGCTTTTGTAGTCTGGTCTGAAAGAAATAATCACTTGACCCTAGGCAAAGATGCACCACAGACATCTTTTATCTTATTTTTGCTAAAGATTTTCTTTATTTGAGAGAGAGAAAGAGAGAGAGCATGGGGGGAGGGGCAAAGGGAAAAGGAGAGAGAGAAGCAGACACTCCTCTGAGCAGGGAGCCCTATGTGGGGCTCAATCTCATGACCCCAAGATCACGACCTGGGCTGAAATCAAGAGTTGGAGACCCAGTTGGCTAAGCCACCCAGGCGTCCCCAGACATCTTTCAGATCACAACTTTCTAAGCCTTTCAAGTCGAAGGGGAAAGAGAAAACACCCATACGTTGGAGTCAATCAATAAATGAATGAATGAACGGAATAAGGAAGTAAATGAAAAGGCAGAGTCAGACCACGTCATAAACCACAGGTACCTTTCTTAGTTCCGTGTCGTGTGCTATCCATCGAATTACTGCTTCAAACACATATCTTTCGTTGCCGACATTTAACTTCTCGAGAGAAATCACTTCTTTAAGCTTCTGAGGACTGAGTTCTAAGAATTCTTCTGTGTTGCTGACATCTCGGAAATGAGTCTCCAGGTACTCCGTGGCCAGGTAGTGCACGTGGTGCAGGCAGTAGTGGAGAGCAAAGTCGCGGATGCCGATGCAGTTCTCGGCAGCGATGCAGCCTTCCAAAAACTCACAGCACAGAGTTTTAAGATCTGTCAGCAGGAGCAGGTCTGCTGCCTGTACAACATCTTGGATTGTGTCTTCGTTCAGCCGGATCTGCAAGCGTATCATAAATATTTTATGCTTCAATGTATGTATTTAGACCCCAAACCGCTAACCTATTGGGCTGAACCACATGAAAGCTCCCCCTCTGTAGGTCAGAGGTGATCAAATACTGGCAAGTGCACACACTCTGGCCTGGTGCTTCTTTTTCAAGAGGAGCTTGAGGGCACCGGTGACCCTTCAAACCATGTGAATAGAACATGGCTGGCTGACTTTTCCTCGCACTGCCCTTGCCTCACCCACATGACCTATCGCGAGCCCTTCCCAGGCGCACAGTGCGCGTTGCTCACATCTAGAACTAAGTGCCCGAAATGCCTGGGAGGTGAACAGTGCTGCCTTCTGCGGTAACCTGAAGGGGGTTTCCTTAAACACCAGCACCGGAACTACGGCAAACCCCCGCCTCCAGACACACCCCGTTCCGTCTTTCGCTGGATGGCATGCCGGACACACCACACCGGCCCCTTGGAGACGGGAGGGCCACGCTGTTCCGACGCCAAATTGCATTCGGCACAACACGTACACTCTGGTCTCACAGCTACTCTCTGGAAGAAATCCCTCAGGTAAGATTTCTTGTTTATCATGATGAGCTTCACTCTTCCTTACTCTTCTGATGCTTCTGCCCTCCCCCTGCTTCACAGCTCCTGCAGGCAACACGCAGGCGATGTGAAGAAACGAGCCTCTAAAATACTGCCGCCATCACGACGCTCCAGACTCCCCTCTCCCCAAGAACGGGCGCTGGTCCTGCACTCGGAAATGAGGAGGAGGGGTCCAGGGTCCAGGGCGGCAAGACATGTTTCATCCCCTTTCCCACACTGTGGACTGCAGATACCCAGAAAGAATGTATGACTGCCCATCGCCTTATAAAGTGAGAACAGAACAGTGGAAAGAAGTGTGTCGAGTAAGTCACAAGCAAGGGGAAATCTCCCGTTCACTTGACGAATTAAGTTCAGCCACAGAACAGTGAGCGGCTGTGCACCCATCAGGTGCAGGCACGTGAGAAAAGCACCGCGTTCGTCCTGATCAAACCGAACTGCCAGCTCAGGAGTCTGTTCTAACTGAAGCTGCAACTCTGGCTGTAAACCGTAATTAATTTTTTTGTCTACTTTTCTTTTCTTAAGCCATACTTAATTTCAACTGGGAACTAAACACGGAAGTCAATCTGTAAATAAGGTTTCAAGACTCAAATCCAAGCCTGAACGGGACTATGTTCTTACTAGCTTATAACCTGTTCTAGCTGCTGCTGAAGTGATCTTAGAAGTTAGGGGGGAGGCTGCGCCTCAGCCTGGTTTTGTGATGCTTCTGAGTATCTTCAATATTTTAAGGACTGTCCCCAAATCAATCTAAATTCATTTATTTTTAACAGTCATACACATAACCTTACATGCACACGCTGCCCTCCCCCAGTGTTCAGAGCAAAGAGAAGGGATACCATCATGAAATTAACCCCAAAGCTTCAAAAAGAATGGCAATCACCGAGGTTAACTGAATGAATATAACCAGAGAAGGCAAGCAATGTGTTGCAGGAGGTGGCTCTTACAAACAGGAAAGGTAAAATAAGATGAGGAAGGAATACGGGACAGAGTAGGAAAGAAGCCCTCAAAAAAGAGTAAAGATAAAATGCATTCTCACATAACCAAGTGTAAGATACACTAACTTCTTCCCGTTAAAAAACTAGCACTGGTGCAACCTACAATTATTCGTAAGAGCCCTCTCGCTACACTTTAAGTCAATGTAATCAATGCTACACTGTAGCATGATTTAAGTCACTGCAATCAGTAAGAAATCAGGGGTGGGGGCTTTAGGATGGCAAAGAAAAAGAAAGAAGTCTAATCACTTACCACCTTCTTCCCTGAGTTTCCTTAAACCCTAGAAATCTAAGTGGGCAGAGAGGCAAAAGGGACATCAGCAGGAATGGGGTGCAACAGGGATGTCGGCCCTGCTGAAGCTACAGGACCCAGGCATCATGAATACAACGCCGGTGCCTGTCATTTGTGTGAATCTCAAACGCCATTTCTAGAAAATAATTCCCACCACCCAAGGAAGCTCCCATTTCCAGGTTATGCACTACAGAGCGAGATGGGATTAGGTTTAAAAACAGAGAGACAGCCATGAAAGGAGCATCCCAGGCCCTTCCCATCTCACGAGGGAAGGTGGAGCTCAGAATGGTAAATACAAAAAGTGGGACTGGGCTAAGATTTTACTCAGTCTGCTTTTAAGAGCAGAGCCCCGGAAGACAGTTGGAATGGCAGCATTCCCAGTGGGAGATACGCGTATGCAGACAATGACAGACGAAGAGGACAGTGCTGCTGGGTCTCAGAATGGACGAGGGAGACCGTCACCCTGAGTTCGAGAGGCCTCTACTTAGTCCTCCTCCCTGTGTGTCTCATCATACCTGCCCACTGAAGATGTAATCCAGGATCTCTCTCATAACCATTACCGATATCCCTTCAAGTTCAATCTTATAGGTTGATCCATCATCTTTTGGAGGATTATAGTTTAACTTTGTCCTAAGAAAGGGAAAAAAATGTAAAATTTCTTTGAAAGAACAGAAATAGCTATAAATATTTATGTACTAAAACTCTATAAAGTAGATACCTATCAGCATATGAACCCCACCTAGGAAATGTCATTTGTTAACTTTAGATTAATGTGTATGTATATATATTTATAACTTCTGACTACAAAACACTTGTTCCAGGATTCAGAACGCTACTTCCTAAAAAACAAAACAGACAACTATATAGCTAAGAGTCACCTGCGTAAGGATCTCTACTTCACCTTGGGAGCCCCAGCTCTGTTAGGCTTACATTTTTTTTCATGTATTTAGTTATCCAATTATTTTCAAGAACGTAATAAGGACTCCACAAACATCCCACCCAAAACACAAGCTAGGACCTTGACAAGAACCTGTTTCTACCCAAATGTTCCTTCTCACCATCCATCCCTCTGCTTTCCCTGTCTGAAGTAACGGTCATCTGAAATCCCGTGTCTGATTTTCCCTTGCTTCTTTGTTGTCACTGTACCCATGAAACCCATGTCTCCTTGTGGCTGTGACCTGTACCGCCTGTCACACAGGTATGGAACATCTCTTCATGTCTGTGGCCAGATGTGTTCCCTCTTCTGTGAAATGCATGTTAAGTTCAAGTCTCTGGTTCATTTTCTAAATTGAGTTAATTGTCTTCATATGGAGGTGTAGGAGTTCTTAGATTCTTGATAAAGAACTTGGCAGACTTGGCACGTTTGTTTAAGGCAATGAACAATTTGAGGAATAATTTTTCATGGTGGGTAAGTTTTTTGTGTCTTGTTTAAAAACTGGTACCTTATCCAAGGTCTAAACAATGTTCATAACTTAGCAGTGAGGAAAGGTAAGACACAATCTAAATTGCACTTAAGAAGCCCCTATCGCTCAAAGCTGGGAATTGGTCAAATGAGGCAGCTGTGGAAGGAGGGTGAGAGATGAGCCAAACATAGACACAGGCTGACAGTGGGAAGAAGGAGCTGAATTCCCAGGTCCTGCCTCCATATATACACAACTCCCCATTAGGTCCCGCCCCACCCAGCTCCAGGGCAAGATAAGTGAATTACATTGTGAAGAATATAAAACAGAGGGTGTGTCTCTGGACGGGTGGGATATCAGGTACATGTGAGTTAAGAGCACTGCACAAAAACAGAACAAATAGATCGTTTACATACTGAATGCTGAGACCATCAATCTTTTTTCCCCTCAATTCTGCTCTTGAATATTGAAAGCCAGACCTACATTCTCCAGGCAAAAAACCAGAAGACTCTTTGGAGAATCTGACCAGCCCTGAAAGGAAAGACCTAAAGGTATGGACATAGGTCTGCCCCGAGAGCACATGACTTCAAACTTTGGGAGGAAAATTATTTCTAACCTAGATTTTGATAACCAGCCAAACTACCAATCAAAGGTCAGGATAGAATAGATATTGTCAGCTACACATGGTTCCAGAACAAATTATTTCCCTTGAGACCTTTCTCAGTGTGCTGCTGGAAAATGTGCCCCAACAAACACGGGAGTGAATCAAGAAAGAGGAGGATTTCAGTAACTAAAAGACATGCTCCAACAGGGGGAAAGAGGGAAGTCAATGTAGGGAATGGTGCAGAAGGGCCCTAGGCCAGCAGCCAGTAGAAGTAGAAGGAAGCCAGTCCATCCTGCTGCCAGGAGGAGGCCGTGGGAGACCCTGAAGAATGAAATTGATGGGGTAATGTACCTGGAGGTACCAGAAAATATTTAGACAATCTTGTTTCCTTCTTGTATTTGTCTGCTATTCTTGCCTCCACAGTTTCTACTGAACTCAACAGTTTTACTCAAAGGCATTTCACTTCTGCTCGCTGCACCCTGGGTTTATCTCTACGCCTGACACTTAGTAAGTAAAGAACAAAATTTCATCAATTCCCTACCAAGAGAGAAAAATCGTATCAGTGGTAGGGCTGAGACCTAAATCTGAAGTGCACTGCGTAGTGTTTTTGGCAGCACACATGGCACCTTCCACTTAGGATGTCTTGACTATCTGTATTTCTCAATCACTGTGCTCGGTATCGACGCACTGCCACCCGGCTCCAAATTCTCCCTTTTTGCATGCTCCGTGAAAATGGATCTGAGCCTCTTAAATAATTTTCCTTTGTCGACTGGCACAACGTGAAGCTTTTCAGAAAGACGGCGCCTCCTGGTTCTGGTCTAGCAGCTGGGAAGGCTCCCACAATGCAGCCGGCCTTTCCACCTCGGAGCCCCCGCGGTACACGGCTGCACACCAGTCTCCCAGGAGCTCCCGCGGGCAGTCTCGACATCTCTCGTGAGCAGCTTTCCCAAGCACCTGCGAGGACAGACTTCTGGCAAGTGCGGCTTCTGTGCCATGCAGGGAGCTGGGGCCATGTCCTGTCCAAAACGTCTGGAGCTCAGCCCGGGCTGGAGGCTGGCCCTTCTATGGGCTGTTCCTGTATATTTTGGTTTTCCTTACTTACTACTTACTTTCCTTACTTACTACTAATCTAAGAGGGGATTACTAGCTAATCCCCTCTTAACTCCAACCTCCTGCTGTAGTTGATTACTCTTTATATTAAGCTTTCATTTTTGAAGTTACCGTGTGGACTTTTTCTCATGATGAGATCCAGACTGAGCAAGTCGCTATTCAAAGGCTGCAGGTCGCTGACGGGAGGTCCCGTGCACGCCGTGGACAGTGGAAGGCGGAGAGGGACTGGACTGGGGAGGGAAGGGGCTACAAGCAGAACTGTCCTTGCTGCCCCCTTTCAGTGTTCAACCATGTGGCTGCATTGCTGCTGTGTTTTTGAAGCTGACTACGTCGTCCTATGTTTTCACTATCAGAGTCCTGTTTTCTCTCTGGGCGAGAGATGGCTAGGAGGACAGAAAAATGATTCCTGTTGATATGAGCACTGGCCATTTTAGACTTCTCTGAAATCAAATCCTTTTCAAAGCCCAGGAAAAATGAATCATTGTACTATCAAGCCTCTAAACATCTGAAGCCGAAATTACAAAAGTTTACTTACGGTTTCAACTCAGATCCCCACACCTGCCCCCAAACTTTCCCGTCTTCCTACTCCGCGTCTCATCTCTCCTGCTCCCATCTGCGCACATTCCGTTCCTATCCATTTGTAAGGACTGGCTTAAATGCCAGTTCCACAAAAAGTTACTCCTTATCACTCCGCCCTGCCACAGGCTGAACCCGCACCCTCACCTCCGTGCAGGTAAAAATAATTTCTCCTGCTACAGATTTCCCAAGCCCTTTATATTACGAGTTCACCACGGCCCGTTCTTATTGTGGTATATAAGTACATATCCCATTTCCTATTGCCTTTGCCTTTATTAAACTCTTCAGTTCCTTGAGGCCACAGTCCTCTTTATCACAATAAGCTGACAACAGAGCCCAGGGGTTCACAAAGGATAGATGTTCAACAGTTATTTGTAAAGTAAGTGTTGGAAGTGATAGTGGCTTTTAAATATTCACAGTTCAGTCACGTGAGATTTCCTTCCTGAATGACCTCAGGGACAGTGAAGCGGAACCAGAAGCGATAGGAGGAAGAGCTTTTAATAATCGCACCCGTCCAATGCTGAGAGGACAGGTGCACAGCGGTTCTCAAACTTTAATGTTCATCTGGGTCATCTAGAGGTCTTGATTCAGAAGGTCTTGGTGGGGCTTGAGTTTCTGCATTTGTGACACGGTCTCAGGCAGCACAGATGCTGCTGGTCTCCAGACCCCTCCGAGTAGCAAGGGGTTAATTGATGCTTCCCACATTACCCCCGGTGTGTTTGGTACTTGTAATCCAGCCCAGATGAATACTTTGTAAGATATAATAAAAGTATAATGGGGATAGAACGTACCATATGGCGACTCCAATTATTAATACTATCTTGCATATTTGAAAGCTGTTAAGAGAGTAGATCTTATAAGTTCTCATCACAAAAAAAAAGGTTTGGGGTGCCTGGGTGGCTCAGTTGGTTAAGCGACTGCCTCGGAGTCCCGGGATCGAGTCCCGCATCAGGCTCCCTGCTCGGCAGGGAGTCCGCTTCTCCCTCTGACCCTCTCCCTGCTCAAAGCTCTCTCTCTCTCACAAGTAAATAAATAAAATAATAAAAAAAAAAGTTTGGTAACTATGTAAAGTGACAGGTTAACTAAACTTACCATGGCAATCATTTTGCAATGTATACAAATATCGAATCATTATGTCGTATACCCGAAGCTAACACAATGTTATGTCACTTATACCTCAATTAAAAAATGAAGCAATTATTAGGAAAATGAAATTACAAGACATAAAATGCAGGCCCCAATTATTTTATCATCATATTCAACAGATGTAAAATTACTCTGTCAAATTGCTACAAGTGTCTAAACTCTTAACCTCAGTAGGGTGCCTAGACGGCTCAGTCGGTTAAATGTCTGCCTTCAGCTCAAGTCATGATCCCAGGATCCTGGGATTAGGCCCCATGTTGGGCTTCCTGTTCAGTGGGAAGCCTGCCTCTCACTTTCTCTCTGCCTTTTCCCCAGTTCATGCTCTCTCTCTCTCTCTCTCTCTCAAATAAAATCTTAAAAACAAAACAAAACAAAAAAACCTCTTAATCTCCATGCATGTACTTGTATTATGGCGGCTTGTTTTGCGAACATCACCAGTGTTCAGGTGACGTTCCTCATAGGCTGGATGGTCACCCATCTGTCAAGAACACGGTGGAAGCTGGTCTTGAGTCTCTTCCAATCCTAGCTGGCAAGAGTCACTCAAATCTATTCTGAAATAGTCTTGCTTCAGAGGCCACCATCACTCTGTTACCTCCTTCTCTCCGTTCTTGGAGAGCTGCTATCCCTTTCCAACTCAGTCACCTCCAATGTGTCTTATTCTCCCGAGCCTTTTGTCTTCCCTTTTCCCCCAATTCTCCAGCTAAGTCTCTCGATCCCCTTAGTTTTTGTCATTCTATCTTACATTTCTTTCCTTCAGGAAATACCTCAATTAGCCCAAGATCCACCAATTAACTGTCCTCACCCTCTAGCCCAGAACATTTTCCCTATAACTTTCCCCTTTCTATCTAGAATTTTCTCTTCTTGCACATCGTCTCTCTCTCCTCTGGAGGTAAATCAACTGTTCTTTTCTGTGTTCCTCATTTCTCCCCTAGGAAGCTATACGGTCATACCTAAATTCACTCAAAGTAGCAATCAATACCCTTGTTTTTATTATGATATGATGTCAATTTACAAACTCTCTCCTGGAGAATGCAGCAGTCTTAAAAATATCACTCTGAGAATTTCATCACATGTGGAAAACACTAGAAATAATTGAGAGTATCATAAAATTGGGCCTCGGGTGTTCAGATATAAATATCCATGCCTGTCACATTCTTCCCCAGTTTTGTTTCTAGGGCAAGACATTTCCCCTCTCTGCCCGTTTTCTTATTTGTAAAAAGAAGAGGTTAGATAAGGTGATTTGAGAGCTCTCCCATCCCCAAACATTTCTGGACAAAACTGCCAAAACAGGACACTGAGTTCATGCGGGGACTTGGCTTTGAAGGCGTCCCACGGGGTCCTAGAGGGTGAAGTCTGCCCAACTCAATCAGGGATGGAGGATTGATAACACGCCTATGGTGCAATACACAGGACGAGTTTATTTTTCCTACAATCACCTATCCTCTGGGCAGGCAAGCATATATTTTCTGTCCTATTCAAGTTGATCAGATGTGAAACAAAATCAATTTTTCTTTTTCTCGGCAACACCGAAAAGAGACTTTGTAAAAAGTAAAAAAAAAAAAAAAAGCACTGTTGGTTCCTAACTAATAAAGAAGCCGGTATTATTCAAATTTTTGCATCCACGAAAGAGGCCTACAACCTTTAAGTGAGTATAAGAAAGCCAAAGTAAACTGTTGGTTATAAATAGTTCTTTCCTCACCAGTTTCCAATTGCTGAGAAAGTTCAATGTGTCTCAACGGCCAGGTAACCAGGCCTGGTTCTACTCCTCCAGGAACCACTTCAGACATCACTGAATGAGATTTGATGTAATGGTGACAGAATAAATCTAAGTGACTTTTCTTCCTCTCTGATGCAAAAGTTTGTCTCCAATAAAAGCAAGGAAATGTACTCCAATAGAATGCAAGAGAATGTAATGTTTAAGTCAAGATTAACGGAAATTCCAGGGTGATTCATGGGCATTACTCATATGGCTTTAAGTGATTCATGTCGCCTCAAACCGTGTAGCTACCGACAGCAGGCTCCGTGACATCTGGGCAGAGGGGCTCAGGCTCGCCACTGCGTTTGCCCATTGAAGCCAAACCCCGAATTCATGTTCTTCAGGGGGAATCTGTCTTAAGGATTCTCCTCCCCTCCTTTTTCATCCTCATGAGCTCCTAAAAACCACATCAGAAATGGATCCTCAGGGCAGTGGAATCTCTCTGTATGATCCTACACTGATGGATATCTGTCATCGTACGCTTGCCTAACCCACAGAATGTACACCACCATAAGCTATGGGCTCTGGGTGACAGTGATGGGTCAGTGTGGGTCCATCAACTGTAACAAACGTCCCACTCTGGTGGGGGCACTGATAATGGGGGAGGTTATGCATGTGGGGGTACAGAGTAGATGGAACATCTCTGTTCCATCTCAACTCTGTTCAGCTCGAAATTGAACTGAAAGGTCAATTTTGCCATGAACCTTAACTGCTCTAAACATAAATTCTATTTTGAAAATGTATTGCTTTAGTCCCCATTCAACTTAATGAAATATAAATTTGCAGGTAATATTTCCATCAACAGAAGGCATCCTCCCATGACAAGGCCTTTTTATGGCCTGCTTTTTTATTGATGGGAAAACAGGAACCTGGCTTTCTAATGGTTCCTGTCACCCAAGAATGCCATCTACATGATTTACATGGCTATCTGAGACAGGAGCAGGGGTCCCAGAGGGAGGCCCCATGAAGCCCTGAGGCCCAGTGGGCTATAAACCAGGTGCCACAGACTGCTAGGCGGGCTCCTCTCCCCCAGCATCGGGACCCACAAAGGCTCACCAGCCAGCCACTGAGGTGCTCTTCCTACAGGACGGAAGTCAGAAGGCACTGCGGGGAGGAAACGATCAGAAAGGTCGGGAATGATGCCGCGGACCTGGCCAGGAAATGCCACCAGCCTAACACTGCACATGGAGAGCAGGGATTTCAAAGTGGGAGGTGGGAAAGAACCAGCAGAGCTTGGATGTGGCCACATTCCTCATGTTATGATTCTAGAAGAGAGCTTCACTACTGGCGTGGCAATGCTAATAGAGCTTCTGCTTCATTATTTCCTTTAATCTCCCTCTGTTCCTTTCTCTTCTTACCTAGACGGATTAGTTTTCACTGCCTTACCATCAAAACTTCCCCCTCTCACACAGATCCTGCAATGACTCATAATTTGAATGGGCTTTAAGAGTAGCTCGTGAATCTGGCTTCCCAGAATTTTCTGGCAAGCTCTTCTAGAAAAGCAGATCCCTGGGTCCCATCCCAGACCAATTGAGTCAGGTTCCAAGACTGTAACGTTTAAAGAGTTCCCCAGCTTATTGTGGCACATTCCCTCGCGCCTGGAATCTTCCCTTTACCCTCCACTCTCCCTAATCACATGGTTTAATACTTCACTCACTTCAGGTCTCTGCTCTCAAGAGCAGCCCGGGTACCACGCTATCGAAAAGAACACCCCTACTCCCTTCCCTGCTTCAGTTTTCTTCACAGAACTGATCACCATCTCGTAAACCACATCTGTTTAATGTCTCTATCCACGACGACAGGGACTTTGTCTTGTTTACCGCTCCATCCCCTTACCTCATGAAGTGCCTGGTACCGATCAGCTCCTGACAGATGTGTGTGGACTTGAATTAACAGCAGCACACAGCCAGGCTGGGGACCAACAGATTTCACCAGCGCAATGCCAGTTACTCAAACGAAATGAGCGCGTCTGCGCAGAAACAGCATTTCTGACAGCCCGAGTTGTGAGCTCTCCTGTGGTTCGCACACACTGGTGGGGCGGGGGGTATGCTTCCCCCAGCATCCAATCCTCGTGTGCTGTCGTCAGCAATTCAAGAACTGACTGTCCCCCGGCTGCAAAGCCACCCGAATGTCCAGGGTACTATCACCTCCCTTTGTGCTAATGGCAGACGTAAACTGGGCCGTGAGGCTGGCTGGAGGGCAGGTCTGCGGCCTGTGAGTGACCCTGCCTAACTGGCCAGGGCTCCAGCTCTGCTTCACTGCCCTCTGCGCACCGTCACTAGCACACCGCACGGAAAAATGCAAAGATTAGGGAAGGTTTCTGGAAAACCAAGAGTTTACTGTTCAGGTGTCATCCCACCAAGCAGCCCCTTAGTAATGAAGCTGAAGCAGAACCGCTGCAGGTCTGAAGAGGCCCCGGCCACCGCGCCATCTGTCCCTGACAACCTCCCGACCGCCGGCCAGGTGGCACACACGGAATACGCAAACGTCTTCCATTGTCCTTCTGACAGCACACCATCCACTCTGAAGATGAAATAACAGCGTTCCTATTGAGACCTGCTCTCAGTAACTATGTCCAATTACATCAGTATCTGGAAGAAACATGATAGCACAGAGTGTATGCCTTTGAGTCACGTGATCTGAACAAAGGAAAAACTTATCTGAAGGGAGATAATGTTTTCAGATAAGAAAACATGCCAAGTGTGAACTACCTTCGGCAGGAGGAGAGCTTGAGAAAACTTCCGCAGGGTGTGCGTCTGAGGACGGGGGCTGAGGGGGGCGGTGGTAGACACAGCACATCGCAGGGACTGTGGGCACGCACAGCTGTAAATAACCTCACTTACTCCTTACACCTGCACAAGCACGGCGACCCCTGAAGGGAGAGAGAGGCAGTGGGACCAAACCCATAAAAACTTTAGTGCCAGGCCACTGACCTTGCCCTGAGTCCCTCTGCTGTTTCAGGCACAGCATCAAGCCACTAGGGACGGATTCAGAAATCAGATCTCCACTAGTTGGTAGGCCCCAATCTCAAGGAAATGACAAACCATCACTTCTAACCCTGGGCTTCAAGTCAGTAAAATGAAATGTTGTTACAAGTTGTTTCTGGGAGTCTAAAGCCTCTAGCTTTATGTCCCACAATAAATCTCTTCTGCAGCCTGCTGGAAGCCTGTTCTTCCCCAGGCCGTCCCTATCTTAGGATGAGGTGCTATTCTCTACCCAGCCGCGTAAGCCCGACATCAGGAGTCTAATAAGTAACATAAGGAGTGACTGAGTTACAAAGCACGATATTCAACCTAGTGAGTGAAACTTGATGAGGCCTGGAATACTTTCATAATCTCCAAATGTCACCCCATAATTACTAATCACTAAGAGAACAGCAGTGGATCAAACCAATGGACGCCATCTTTAACCATGTGTCCAACGAACGTTATCTACTGTTGGGACAAACTGTCGTGGGGCCCTGATAGGGTACACGGAGGAGGAGGAGGTGACATCACTCCTGTGCTGTTCTTGCCACAAATGCAGAACCTCACCCTAATTATGAGAAATCAAACAAACCTAAGTCCTTAACCGTCTACCAAAGAACTGATCAGTACCCACTCACACGTGCCAAGGCCAAGAAAGATAAGGAAGACTTTGGAACTGTCACGGAAGTGACAGAGGAGGAGACCAAGGGGACAAGACAAGTGAATCACTGTAAATACAGTGGAGCGGGTGCTGTGCTAAGAAAAAAGTCAGCTCTCTAGGGAGAGAGGTCAGAAGAGACTTCCCAGAGGTGGCACCTGTCTTGGGCGTTGGCTGAGAGTTTTACACCGAGGAGGAGGGACAGCAAAGGCAGCGAGGTAAGTATTGTACATCCAAGGAATGATGGGGTGAGCAGGTTAGCAAGGCCGGAGAGAGGAGGACATGGGGAAGGAGGGCGGAGATAAGCCAGCTTCTAGAGGACCTGCGTGCACACACACACACACACACACACACACTTGGACTTCACCTCAAGGGAAATGGAGCTGTACATGAGGAATTTTTTTTTCTTTTAAAGATTTTATTTACTTGACAGAGACAGAGAGATCACAAGTAGGCAGAGAGGCAGGCAGAGAGGGGGAAGCAGACTCCCCGCTGAGCAGAGAGCCTGATGCAGGTCTCCATCCCAGGACCCTGAGATCATGACCTGAGCTGAAGGCAGAGGCTTAACCCACTGAGCCACTCAGGTGCCCCTACATGAGAAATTTTTTAAAAAATCTTCTGATTTTGAAATAATTTTAACTTTTCTGTAAGAAAAGGTTTTAATCGTAAAGTTCCTGTATCCTCCTCAGGTGGCTTCCACAAATGTTAGTATCTTAAATAATTTTAGTACAACTATCAACACTAAGAACTAAAGACTGTTATAATACCATTAAATAAATCATGGAACTTTATTCGGATTTCACCAGTTCTTCTCCTAGTCTCTTCTCTCTGTTCTGGGGTCCAATCCTGGGTTCCAAACTTCAGTTCATGATCATGCCTCTAACTTGTGACAATCCTTCAAATCTTCACCTTTCAAGGCCTTGACTCTTTGGTGAGTAGTGGTCAATTATTTTGTAAAAGGTTCCTCAAGTTGGGTTCAATTTCTTACACTTAGACTGGGGTTATGTACTTTCAGCAGCAATCCTACAGGAGTGAGGTCACGTCCTTCTGTGCAGCACATCACGATGCTGATGTGTAAGAGGTTGATCTTGGCCATTTGGCTATGATGACATCTGCTGGGTTTCTCCACTAAGAACTTAAAGTCACTATTTATCCCTTTGTTACTATTAAATCTGTTGGAGAAGATAATTTAGAAAATATAAATATTCTTTTTAAAAAAGGATTTTATTTATTTATTTGAGAGAGAGCATGAGAGCAACCATAGAGGGAGAGGAAGAGGGGGAAGCAGCCTTCCCGCTGATCAGAGAGCCTGATGCAGGGCTGGATCCCAGGACCCTAAGATCATGACTTGAGCCAAAGGCAGACCCTCAACCAACTGAGCCACCCAGACACCCCCAAATATCCTTTTTCCCCACCAAGTCTAGCCCACTAATTTCAGTATCCACTGGTGGATCTTGACTGTAGCAATTATTATTATCATGCTCAAATGATGATTTTCTATTCTTTTATTCCATCTACACTTATTAATGGAAATTATTTTGTAAGGAAGAGCTACCTCAGGACGCCTCGGTCGCTGAGTCGGTTAAGTGTCCATCTCTTGGCTTCAGCTCAGGTCATGATCTCAGGGTCGTGAGATCAAGCCCCATGTCGGGCTCTGAGCTGGGCATGGAACTGGCTTACGATTCTCTCTCTCCCTCTCCCTGTGCTTGGGGATGTGTGTTCTCTCTCAAAAAAAATTGTTTTTGGTAAAACTGAAACATAAAAAGTCTCTCTTCTCTTGTTTATTCACCCACTCATTCATTTACTCATGCCTGCACGTGGATATGTATTATATTCTATGATTTATAATCCAATGTTATTGATATTCATTTCCTTGCTCAAATTGCCAATGCTTTGGCTCCTTCCCATTGGCTCTCTCATATTTTCGGCACCTCCTTACTTTCTGGCACAAATACTCCAGGCTCGTGGTGTATTTTTCCTGCTCCAGTACCTGCATCAACCTTGTCTCGGAAGCCATTAGTTTTAGGCATTATCTAATTGCATTTTAGAAGCATCAGTGCGGCGGCAGCAGCATGCAGAACTGATGGGGATGGAGCACGGAGGCAGACAAACCAGTTCTGCCACCTTCCAGAGCTAGTAACAGCTGGAATGTGAGCAGCAGTGATGGTGAGGAGGATACAGGTTGCAGATCCGAGAGGCCAAAACCATCGCCATGGCTCCACGTAGGTGCGGAGGGAGAAGGGGGGCGCATCCCCAAGGCCTCCGGATTTCTCCCAGGGAGTCTGGCAGTATACTGACCACCCACCTGGGGGGGCAGGGCACCCCTACAGCAGGTTGTCAGGGATATTAAGCCTGGTGCTCAGGAGAGAGGCCAAGGTAGCCGCATCTCTGGAGGAGAGGATATCCTGAGAGAGTGGAGGAACTTGTGCCACATCACATCTAGGGACAAACAGGAAGGAAAGTCAGAAAAGCCAACTGTAGGGGAAATGGGACAGGTGGGGTCACGGAAGCCGGGAGAGACCAAGTGCCAAGAAAAGGACCAAGAGTAATAAATACAGCAGATGGGCCGAGTCGGATAAACACTTCCAAGTCTTCACTAGACTTGGCAATTCTATTTGGCAATTTGAAAGAACAGATTTCATAGAGTGATAAATAGGAGCAGAGGGAAGAAAAATGAGGTGGTAAGACCATGGACAAGATAAATAGAGACTCTTGTTTAAAGAATTATTGCTTGTGGGGCACCTGCGGGACCCAGGTGGTTAAGCATCTAACTCTTGATCTCAACTTAGGTCTCAATCTCGGGGTTTTGAGTTCAAGCCCCACGCTAGGTTCCATGCTGGGTGTGGAGCCCACTTAAAATTAATTAATTAATATTAAATTAAATGTAAAAAAATCACGACTTGTTAGCAGAGGCTGCAGAGATACATCTGTTGGGCATCTGCACGTCTCCCATGTACCAGCCAGTGGAAGCGGCCCAGGCCCGCCTCTGTGCTGAGGGAAGGAGCCAGAAGGGAAGGAAAAAAGTAAAAAATACAGAAGGAAGCAGATATGCAACAGAACAACTGACTACCCAGAAGAAAGAGAAGAAGGGAGGGTGGGCCAGGGAGAATCAGCCTGGACTGTGGATCTCTGCTCCACCGAAGGCTGGCCCGCAAGTCATCATTGCATGATTTAAACAGTTTTAAAGATGATCTTCCGAGGGCGTCTGGGTGGCTCAGTTGGTTGGGCAACTGCCTTCGGCTCAGGTCATGATCCTGGAGTTCCGGGATCAAGTCCCGCATCGGGCTCCCAGCTCCACGGGGAGTCTGCTTCTTCCTCTGACCTTCTCTCCTCTCATGTTCTCTCTCACTTTCTCTGTCTCTCAAATAAATAAATAAAATCTTTAAAAAAAAAAGATTAAAAAAAAAAGATGATCTTCCGAGTTACAGTTTCTATGTCCAAATTTTTTTTTTAATTTAATATTCTAGGGTCAACGATCAAGACACTATAATCTATAGCCTGTTTCTGCAGGGCCTCTGGGCTAAAAATGGTTTTTATATTTTTAAAAGGTTGTTAAATACAAAAACAAAGAAGACTAGGTGACAGAGGCCACCTGTGGCTTAAAAAGCCTAAAACATTTGACTCTTTATAGAAAAAGTTTACCAAACTGTCCTCTAAGTATTTTTACAGTAGCAAGCATACAACATTTAAAAATCTGGTCTAGGGCGCCTGGGTGGCTCAGTTGGTTGAGTGACTGCCTTCGGCTCAGGTCATGATCCCGGAGTCCCGGGATCGAGTCCCATATCGGACTCCCGGCTCTGCGGGAGGTCTGCTTCTCCCTCTGACCTTCTCTCCTCTCATTCTCAGTCTCTCTCTCTAATAAATAAATAAAATTAAAAAAAAAAATCTGGTCTAAATGATAGGCAAACCGGCAGTAACTTTGAGAAAACACTTGCAAGAGTGACAAGGCCGTGGTGATAGGCCTGAGGGGAAAAAAACATCAGATACACTGCCAAGGTCTTTTCATGATAATCCAGTCTTCCTGGACAATAATCTGGTTTTATTCTCCAAAAACCAATCTGTTCTATCTTCAGAAACAGATACATCGGGCACTTGGCCCCCAAAGTAGGCTTACATGTACCCACAAAAAATACAAAGAAAAAAGGAAACGCCCCCTTTTTTTTCTAATTTACTTATTATAGAGTCACTATTTGGAAGAAAAAAGAACTGGAAATTAAAATGTCAAAGGGAAACGATGACGCGAGTTGCATCATACAGCAGGATGATGTAGTAACAACTAGCTATTAAAAAGGATGATTAGGGCGTGATATTGAGCTGTAAGGAGAGGGAAAGATGAACCGCAAGTGACAGGTCTATCTGGGCGATGGCGACGACGACAATTAAGTACACTGTTCAGAACCAGAGTAAAGGGTGACGTAAATACCTCTGGTGTGATCTTCTGTGATTTTTTTTGTGTTAAAAAAAAAAAAAAGATTCTTAAAATTTAAATCTGGTTCTTGTAATTTTGCAAGTAAAGCAGTCCATAAAATTTACCCCTTAGAAGACAAGGTTTGAAAATGCATGTTAAAATTTTAAGATGCGTTCAAAGGCAGAATCATGATGCAGCAAACTTGTGAAGCAAAAAAATTCCTCTAGAATGAAACAAGCCTGAGCCCTTGCTCCAGTCACACCCTGACCTTCTGGAAACGCACATAAAAGACAGACATTCATGCCACAACCTGTCAAGACAGCTCCAGATTTTCTGCTCAGGATGCATTTTCAGATGCTATTTAAGAGAGGCTCCTTCTGTGGCCTTTGAAGACCCCACGCACACGGTCCTCCCTTTGCTTTGGGGGCACTTCTGACAAGGGTTCTCTACAGGGAAGCTGGCTCCCCTGACTCTTTTTCACTGCAGGATATGAAGTACCACAGAACTTCTGCTTTTCTACACTACCTTCCATTCCTTCTTTCCCAACGCTAAGAGTTAGAAGGAGGATTTATGCTTCTGAATAAGCTCTGAGGAAAAGTAAGAACTTCTATGAATTGGTTACTGGGTTTGTATTCATCCTTTCAAAGCAATTTCAAATCAAAGCATGAAATGGTTAAGAAACGGGGTTTGGGTTTTTTTTTTTTTTTCCTTTTTGAAGAAGGAGATAGTGGGGGTAGAGAAAAACCAGAAACAAAAACAGAGCCTCCAACACAGCCCCCCGTCAGCTCCCTTTCATAAAGGG
This sequence comes from Nasua narica, assembly GCA_028533885.1. Classification (NCBI taxonomy): domain Eukaryota; kingdom Metazoa; phylum Chordata; class Mammalia; order Carnivora; family Procyonidae; genus Nasua; species Nasua narica. The sequence continues at coordinate 43,884,194 of CM052803.1, read as the reverse complement.
TGGGCTGAGCCCCTCTCCAGCAGCTTCAAGCTGCCTTCTTGCTTCTGGCGCCTCCGTAATTTACAATCTACTGTTATAAACTTCTCCAAAACAACTTGAAGCTCCAAGTGCCTTCCAAAATGTAGTCAAGGGAATGAATGCTTCTCAATTAATTCTTTAGTCATGTCGTAACAAAAGCGCTCTCACTGGAGCTGCTCTTTCTGAATAAAGAATTTGGTCCCTTCTTCTCCAGGTTTCTTGGCACCAGAAATGGCCCGTCGGGTTGACTGTGCATCTCAAACAGGGCAAAGTAAAGACTCTCTTGTAACTTCTGTCGTAGGACGGTTTATTCTGTCTCTCTCCCCCATCCCCAGCACACAGTCAGCTACTCAGCAAAATGTTACAGGAAAAAGTGTAACCTTGTCTGGGAGCAGCGTGTCCAGCATCCTGGACCCTGACCTTCCACATCTTGGTCAGGACTTACAGACAGCAGTCAACTCAATTCTCTCGTGCATGGGGTTCCGTAATGGGCTTAGCGCCTCTGGCCCTAGAGATAAAGACGAGGGCTCTGAAAGCAGCCAGAGCACCTGCCTGTTCTCGTTCTCCCCACGGAACAAAAGACAGACAGGCAGCGCTGAAGGCACATGCGATATGCTAAAGGAGTCTGTAGGAGGGAGTGATTATTTGGCCGAACTGGGAAAATGTTAGGAAGGGATATCAGAACCAGAGCCTGAAGGAGGAGTACAAATGTATCTGTCAGAAAAGAGGAGGTCGAGAAAGGCAGAGACAAGAAACGCTGGAAAATAACATACATATTCACAGATCTGTGAAGCACTCGTAGAATTTTCAAGAACCAGAAGAGTATAATGAAGATGTTTCTTCAGCAATGTTATCCCAAATTCAACACAAAAACAGAATGTTACGCTTCCCATTTTCTTTAGGCAGCCAGGCTCTAAACCTGCTGCCTCCTCCTCCTTGGTCCCCACATTCAGAGAACGGCGGGCTGCGTTCTTTCCTGTGCCTGGATCCTGGCCTCACCCGGTGCCCCGGACACTGTCACAGTGAGCTCTCCACACCAGCCAGCAACTCCAGGGCCCTTCCCAGTCCTGTGGATATACAACCACCAAGTCCCCTTCCTGAAGTGGAGCTCCAGTCACAGCGCTAGTGCTTAATGAGTGCATGAAAATCGAAACCAGTTGGCTGGTGCTCTAGAATCCAGTTCTTACCCGCCTGTCCATCCACACCTGCCACCACCCCTCTCTGCGCCTCTGGTCCAGCCCCATCAGTCTCCGGCCCACCTGAGCACACACCTGCTGGTCCTGTGCTTACACATCTCTGCTTCCCCGCTCCCCTGCTGGTCCTCCTCTTCAAGGCTTTGCCCAGTTCCCTGCACGAAACCTTACGCGACAACCCAAGGACTCTTCCTCTGCACAACTCCTAGAGCCACAAGCATCTCTACAATTAAAATACTCTCCCATACTTTGTCTTCACACAACTAAGCTGTGAACTTTGAGAACAGATTCTGTACTTTACAGAATCTTATAAAGCTGTTCCTAATTTAATGCTCACAGTAAGTGATAAGCACTGTTTACTGGTGAACCCAGACTCTCCTGAGTCATCTTCTCACCAACAAGTCCTATTGCCACTATCCCTAATCCAGACGGTTTACAATGACTCTGAGCAACCCTAGTCCAGGGCCTCCTTATCTCCCGTCCCAACAACACCCTCCTAAGTAAGACTACATCTTCTCCTTCTTATAACCCCCAATGTCGTAAAATAGAACCTCAACCCTTCCATGGACTAAACTATGTTGGAAGATTACATTGGGTCCCGCCCCTACACCCCACCATCTCCCCAGTCGGTTCCCAATACACATCCAGCAACTCAGGGAAATGCTACAGTGAAAGTTTCATCTTATCCGAGGGCAGTGTGGGTGCCAACCCAGGACAGCAGGGCCCTGCCCACCCCTCTAATCTTGTTTCATGCCATCCCACCATCTTGTCATGCTGCTGTTCTTCTGCACCCCCCCCCCATGCAGTGTGCCCATCTGTTCTGGTCTCTGCACCGCAGCACTTGGTTTCCTCCTGTGCTACGCAGACCCCTCCCCAAACCCCCGACTCTTGCTCATGTCAAATCCTCTTCTTCCACCTACAGAACCTCCCAGGGGTGCTCCTTCCATCCGGACCCCAGCGGCAACGATGCCCACCCCTTACATCTCTCTGCGGCAGATATCTTCACTGTCTGCCCCCTCAGACGGACTCAACGGGGGCCGCAGCCCTGGGGACCCAGGGCACAGTTCTGACGCACAAAAATGCTCAAGAAAAGTTTAGCGAATGAACAAGCTTACTAGGGAACCCTGACCAACGATCCATGTTCTCTACTTAAAAGATAGTTGTTTCGAAAAACGTGATTAATTGAGATCACTAATGTAAAACTGAACAATCAGATGAGTCATTTAAATATACCTCTCGAGCGTTTTCAGAATGATCTACTCCAAAAATAAAGTCCGTCCATTCTTTCCCCATTCTTGAAATGGACAGTAGCACACGACATCAGGATATACAGTATTGAAAAATTCAATGAACGTCAAAAATACGTTGACGAGTCTTTGGTCCTATGTTTATGTCCTTTACTAGTCCCACAGAGGTAGAAAACATAATTTGAGTGATTTAGGTCTCATGTACTCAGTCTCAGTTCTGACACTGTGTGCGGGAGACACACGCAAACAGCAGCCAGCACACAAAGAAAACCAAGCCTTGGAAAGTGCCATACCCTGTCAACCAGTGAAATGTGAGCTCCTTGTCTGTCACCTGTCACCGGAGTCTCTGCAGCACCTAGCTGTCACTGAGCATCTTCTGGTGTATTTGATGAACAAATGGCTAAACCTATAATCAAGCCCCTAGACCGTTAACACAAATGATGTTAGGTCTCTTTACAGCCAACTCTAGTCGTGATGAGTTAACACAGTACATTTCATACTTCGAGACAATGCTAACTTTTTTTTTTTTTACAATGGATTTTCTTTTCTTTTTTTTAATTTTTAAGATCTTTTTGAATTTATTTATTTGAGAGAGATACAGAGACAGAGGCAGAGAGAGCACAAGCAAGGGGAAGAGGGAGGGGGGAAGCAGACTCACCTGTAAGCTGGGAGCCCGATGCGGGGCTTGATCCCAATCTGGAGATCATGACCTGAACAGAAGGCAGACACTTGACCGACTGAGCCCCCCAGGGCGCCCCTTTTTCCTTTTTTGAGTACAGCTGACACCCAATGTTACCTTAGTTTCAGGCAGACCCGCATAGTAACTCACCAAGTGTATACATTATACTGTGCTCACCACAAGTGTGGCCACCATCTGGCCCCATACAGTGCTATTACAGTATTACTGACTGCATTCCTTATGCTGAGCCTTTTATTCCCATGACTTACTCATACCAAGACTGGAAGCCTCTAATTCCCTCTCCTTGGAACCCATTTTGCCCAACCCCCTACTCCCTCCCCTCTAGCAACCATCAGCTTGTTCTCTGTAATTCTAGGTCTGATATTTTGCTTTTTGTTGTTTACTAATCTGTTGGTTTTATTTTTTTAGATTTTACTTATGTGTGAAATCATACGGTATTTGTCTTTCTCAGTCTGACTTATTTATTTAGCATAAAATCCTCTCAGTCCAACCATGCTGTCTCGAATGGCATGATCTCACCCCTTCTATGGCTGTGTAATATTCCACCGTGTGTGTGTTTCTGTATGTGTGTATACACACAAACATATATACATTTCATTGTGTGTATATGTGTATGTGTATACATATATATGCGTATACACATACACGTATCTTCCTTATCCATTCATCTATTGATGGACACTTAGGTTGCTGCTTATATATCTATTTTTAATTTTTTTAAGGAACCTCTATACTGTTTTCTGCAGTGACTGTACCAATTTATGTTCCCAGCAATGCTGTATGAGGGTTCCTTCTCTACATCCTTGCCAACACTTGCAACCTCCTGTCTTTTTGATTTTAGCCCTTCTAACAGGTATACTGTGATACCTCATTGTGGCTTTGACTTGCATTTCCCTGATGATGAGTGATGTTTGATGTGTGTGTGGGCCATTTGTGTCTTCTTTGGAAAAAAGGACAAAAAATTTTAACAAGATCTTATTTTCCTTAAGTATTCTATTTTCCCAATGTCTCTGAATAGAGGGAAAAATATTATTATAATTTCTTCCCACAGAGGAATGGAATCAGCAAACATTAGACCATCATTTTATAGCTAAGTCACTTTTTTGGCAGTCAATACCAAGAAAGAAGACTTCACTCTCTGCTCTTCTGGGCACAGGAGTCGAGAGCTCCGGCTGAGCACTGGAGGGCATTTAGACAGACGTTTGACCTGTACCCGCTGAAGAACCACAGATGCTACCTTTAGCTCAGCCTTTGATTTCCTTCCTTCTTTGGACTCAGCGTGTCTTAGGGGATGGAGAGCCCACGGGAAGCACTTGAATTCAAGGATGCAACCACAGTCTGCCACTTGTCACACCCCACACCTCCGCGTCTCTACCCTTAACCTAGAATTCTAACTTACAAATTATTCATTTATATTACAGCTTCAGTACACAAAATGATAGACTTGTCTCCTGCCGAAGGATCAGACGGCTCCCTGAAGGACTACCCTCACAGTGCTCATAAGCCAAATGACTCCTTATTTGTCCTAATTATGTTTTCTTTATGGATTATAAATAGATTTTAAGCCTCGCTTTGATATCATGAGACAAACTGATTAACAGTTTAAACAATGGATACAGTGGCTTTGTAATCTAGACGCTTAGGCTATATCACCCAAATCTACATCCTAAGAACCAGAGTTTGTGGAAAAGCACCTTGCTTGATTCTCTAAATTGCACAAGAGAAATTACTTTAAAAACATTGAAGAGGACTTACAGGGGAAAATGCAAACTGTAAGAAGAGGCAGAAGTCAAAGGACATAGGTTAAAGAATGAGAACTTAATCAGTGTTCACGAGAGATGTTTTGTCTATCACATATACTATTAATTAAAATAGCAATCCTCAGGAAAGTTCTACAGTAAGTCTAAACACTCAACATTTCCCTTTATGTCAGATTCACTAGTCTAACAAGAAAGTTATTGATTTGTTTCATCATTTGAAACCTTCCAAAAACCTCTCCAGAATTAGAACATTCACTGCTACTAGCAGGCAACCACTATCTCAGATAAAATAAAAACCTTTAAAAGCTGAAATGAGCCATCTATGTTGAACTTAGAGCTCTAATTTGCAAGTGCTTAGTCTCCTTAGAAGCCAGAGAAAATGCTGTTTTGGTCTAGTGAAACAGAACATACTTTAATATCAGTTCTGAAAACTCACAGAAGTAAAGGGCTTAATCAAACACAACGGCAAACACCAGAAAGGAGGGGAAGGTGAGAGAGAAGGAGGAGAAGGGGGAGACGGAGGAAGGGGAGAAAAAGAAAAAAAAAATCATTTTGCATCGTATGACCATAAGCCCTCAGATGACAGATTGCATCTTATGAAGTCGTTGTTAGGGATGCCTTACAGTGGCTGGATGAACACAAGGCCCAGATCCATTAAAAGATATTCAGGCCCAACTTACTTCCCCAGCACCATGAAGGAACAGCAAGAGGCAGGTGTCATCATTTGAATTTAAGAATGCCCAAGACTCAGCAAGAGTCTCAGAACTGGGAGCTTCTAGCTGAACCCTCAGGCACTAAGGAACTTAACAGGCTACGGTCACCATTCAAAATCCCGTGACAGGAGCGGCCGCAGACAGAGGACCACAAACTCAAAGCACAAGTGAAAGAAAAGGGACTTGGGTACCAACATCACGCTCTGTAACAGCAGACAAACTAATGGACATTAGTGCCTATCAAGTGCAGTATGGGTTTCAGGCGCCAAAAAAAAAGGATGATGACAATTTCTATGCTGCTCTGAAACTTGGACTTCCTACAGAGATCATATTAGTCTCCTTAAGTAGTTCATCAGTATGAGTCAAGGTTTAGATTTAAATGGCAAAACAGGCTCATTGATAATTAGGCCTTGGAATACATCCAGAGTAACAGCATAAGGTAAATGCCTGTTACAAAATAGCTCTGCAGGGCTGGGTTCATATAGCAGAATACCCAACCAAATCCTGTGTGAAAGGGCAAAGGAAATGCTTTCATGCCCATGCACAACAAAACCTTAAATGATACAATAAAGCTGTAAGAGCAGAAACAGACTCCCTCTCCACTACATATACACACAGGGCAAAACAAAACTAGCATGGAGCCACCCAATCAGACCTAAAGGGGATTTGCCATTCATGTGGCCCAGCCACCCTCACTTCACAGATGAGGAAACCAAGTCCCGGAAAAGGAATCCAAGATGGCCTAGGTTGGATTCTGGGCCCAGTGTCTCCACTGCACTCTCTCAAGACCCGCTTTCTCTAAAAAAAAAAAGCAAGGGGGAAAAGCTGCCATTCTTATTATTGGTTGACTCAAGGGATCTAAAACTCTTGAGAATCTTTCTTCCCTTTACTCACCAGGACGAAAAGCTAAACAATTGGGACGCCTGGGTGGCTCAGTGGGTTAAAGCCTCTGCCTTCAGCTCAGGTCATGATCCCAGGGTCCTGGGATCGAGCCCCACGTGGGGCTCTCTGCTCGGCAGGGAGCCTGCTTCCCTCTCTCTCTGCCTGCCTCTCTGCAGACTTGTGATCTCTCTCTGTCAAATAAATAAATAAATAAGTCTTAAAAAAAAAAAAAGAAAGAAAGAAAAGCTAAACAATTAACGTTCCAACACGTCCCCAGAAAAAACGAAATTCTCCAAAGTGAATAGAAGCTTTTCTGGGCCCACGATCGTGGAGGTGGCAGCAGGTGTGCCCTCGACGTGCAGAACCTGGGCAAGTTCGTGCACCTGTACGTGCTGTGAAAATGCTCCTCTAGCAACTGTATCATTGGCACCGAGGACCACGCGTCCATCCAGGTGAACGTGGCTGAAGCTGACAAGGTGACAGGTAGCTCGGCGACCAGTTTAAAACCCATGCTATCTGCGAGACCTTTTGCAGGATGGGTGGTGGGTCAGGGGCCTCTACCCTCTCACGGGCCAAGCCCGATGGCATCATTTCAGAGAATTTCTGACTGGAGAAGATCACAGATATGGAGTGTTTGTCATAAATAAATAGCATCTCCGCCCCCACCAAAATTGAATAGAAGATAGGAAACTGCACATGCTCCCACAGAATCATACGGTGGTTCATTTTCAAATCCTTTTCACATACACTACTCCCAAAGAACCACAGCTCATAAGAGTCTGAACTCTACATCAGACCAATGGGATTGTGCCAGAATCAGAAGAGACTCAGACATGAAGCAAAGCAAACTTTGCAATATTCAAGAGAAAGGGAAATTTCCTATAAGCCTCAGGGAACCTTTCCCAGAAGGTTTCAGGGTTGCTGAGAAAGGAAAGATTCTGTGGGTCGTTAGACCAAAGAATTCAATTTTGTCATCCTTAAAGGTCGTCAGCTACATTTAGATTTAGTTTTCCCAACAAACCAAAGGGAAAAACATCATTCAGGGATCAGAATGGGGAAAAGCCAGAAAGAGGGCATACTGGGAAAGCAGCATTCCACTTACTGAGCTTAATGATGGACTATGGAACATCCTGCCCTCCTTCCAGTAAATCCATATCCTAACACTGCATGACACACACACTCTACACAACCTTTTTTCAGATTATCATTAGGGTTCTACTGCTAAAGCTGAGCTTTCAGGTTTTTCCTTTCATACTGAAAGTCTTCCTAGGGAAGGACAGCTGAGAGTAGCAGGGGGAAAAATAAATGCTAAGCCAAAGACAAAGCACAGGAAATGATTAAACCAGTAAGTTAGGTTAAAAGACTTTTCTCTATTAAGTAGAAAGTATGCTAAATGAGTAGCTTCAATTCCTACTCTGACAAAGCTGAATTAGTATCCTTTGTTGAGCATTCAGAAGCAATACATAACATTGTTTCTAAACCATACAACTTTACATTGCTTAGGATACTTAAACTGGCCAACTAAAGACAATAAAAAAAATTCAAGTTTTTGTAAAATGTCAGAGACTACTAAACTTTTGAACACCCAATCCACATATTAATGACATCACAGACCTACATGCTTAAGCTTCAAAAGGGAAAGAAACATCAAGTGCTAGAACATGCAAATTCATTTTGTTTCAACATAATTCTTTACAGTACTTTTCAAACAAAACAGATACATTATAAAAGCCCCAAATCATAGGTATCAAAAATAACTAAACAGTTTTTTTTTTTAAGATTTTATTTGACAGAGAGAGAGAGAGATCACAAGTAGGCAGAGAGAGAGGGGGAAGCAGCCTCCCTGCTGAGCAGAGAGCCCGATGCGGCGCTCGATCCCAGGACTCTGAGATCATGACCTGAGCAGAAAGCAGAGGCTTTAACCCGCTGAGCCACCAGGTGCCCTAAACAGTTTATTTCTTAGTAATACATATTCATCAAATAACTTTGAAGTAGTCTTGAGATTCATCGTTTTAAAAGACAACCAAAAACATTCCACCACTTCAACAGTCAAATACACTTCATCAGTCACTGACAAAACACATGGACTGATTCCTGTTTATCTATAAAATGTCAAAAATATCTGCCCCACCTACTAAATAAGATGGAAGTGAAAATCAAAATGAGACAGTATGTAAAAGTACTTGATAAGCATTTAAATTATATTGTGAATCGCTAAGGAGTAGGGTTTACACGAAGAATGCTTAGGAACAAGTTAAGGTTGTAACGTGGTGTGGTTAGAGTAGGAGATGGGGTATCGTTAGCCTGGAGTCTAATCGTAGCTCCACCAGTAAGTACTACTAACCTCATGATAATACAAATCACTAAGGCCCACTGGGCCCCATTTCCTTATTTGAAAAGTAACAGAATTAGACCAGAAAAGATCTTAAGTCCCTTTCAGCTTGGCCACTTTGATTAGTAATATTTCACACCTAAATGACTGCTATTATAAGTAAGTAACATTTGACATTACTACATATTCTCATTATTTGCCACCACGTCACGGGTGGGTACCACATCTTTCCTAATGCAGCAGATATAGCAGTGATTACCACTACCTTTGTAGACTTGTGTGTCAACCTGGAGAAGTTCAAAGCACTATTCCATGTTCCTACACAGGTCAAAGATTAAATGAGACAAAGACACATTTTATTCCTCATTTAACAGACTAGAGAGCTCAAGTCAAGAAAAAGTCATCTACCAAGAGCTCACAACTATATGAGTAAAAACTGGAAGGACAAAGTAGGCCTAGTGCTCTTCTCTATTAGGGATAAATGAGCATCTGAAATGAAATATAACAGAGCCAATCATCTCATGTCCAACCTGCTGGGGAAGAAAGGCAGGCCGTCAATTCATCCACCACATTTGCTGAACCACTAGGCACTGTTCTTTCTGGCTGCCAGGGATACAGTAATGAACAAAATCAAAAATCCCTGGCCTCACAGAGCTTACACTGAGGCTGGGGAAGATGGATAAAGTAAATGAGTGAAATAGAGGGTATATTATAGTGATAAGTGGTAAGATGAAAACTGAAGCATGGGAAGGGGATAGAAAGCATGTGTTTGGTGATTTGTAATTTTCTTTTAAGCCTGCTGGATGCCACTTATAACAATAATGCATCTAAAGTAGTTGTGCTAAGTATCTCCCCAAACAGGGAATACTTTGGCTACAGGGAAGACTCTGACCTGATGATTCCAATTTGACATTGACTGTTCAAACCTCCCAACTGCCAGGTAGGAGCTGTCTATCATACTGGCAATCTGAATTCTATTCTAACAAAGACTCCCTGCACCCCACCTTTAAATCCACAAAGAGTGCAAGTAGATTTAACAGAACGCAGCCAGGAGAAGTTACAAGAGCATCTGAACTGCTTCTGAGTTGGCAGAGATCTCTCCTAATGCAAAGGTTAAAATGGAGTTTGGGTGCTGAGTTGTGCTGGGACAAAGCACTAAGAATACATGCCCATCACTTTGCTTTTTCTGACCTGTCAATTCTAGTGACATTCTCTACTATTAGTCTATATTTAACCCGCTTACTGGACAGTTTCTCCAGCTTTTATTATTTTTTTCTTTTACTAAAAGAGCGACCCAGTTTGCAGGAAGTTGCTATAAGAAAATGCAGCCCCTTGCAAGATCCGATACACTTGATTAAGCACCCTGTTATCAATCTTAATTAACCTGGTTAGTTGACTTAGCATATCACCTTAAGCTTTATTTTACTTAAGTTTTAAAATGCCCTCTGAGTCTCTAAAATCTCATGATCCTCCCTTGAACCGCATCCTGAGAATTACAGTAAGTGCTCTAAAATTAGCTACAGCTTACTTTAACGTGTGTGTATAATGCACAGCCCAGCTTTTAAACGGAGCTCCCAACCCGGAGTGGAAAAAGACATGTCTGACAGGAACTTCGGCCTCGGGGGTGGGATCGTCGAACCCAGGAAGAAGGTCCCACGGGCTTTTCCCTCTGCCCACAGCGGGCGAGGAAGGGTTTGTTTGGCTTCTCCGCGGGAGAGGCGCGCCCGGCTACGTTCGCCGCGCGGGCCCGGCCCACTGTGCGTTTGGAGCCGAGAGGCCGGCAAACTTCAGCCGGGCTCAGCGGGCTGGGCCCGGGCGGGGCTCCGCCCTGCTCGCGGGTGAGGGTCCCCGGCCGGCCCAGGAAGGCGTACGGGGGCCTCGGAGGCTCGGAGGCCCGTGCGAGCACCGGGCGGTGGGTACCGGACCAGGGAGGAATGGAGCGCCGCGGCCCAGGCTCCGGGGTCGACTCCTGGGGCTGGGGGTCCGCATGGGACATGGGTCTGGCCCGAGGGTGACCGAAGCTAAGGGGCTGTCCCGGGGGTCCGGCAGGGCGTCCGCCCGAAGGACCCCGCGCCGAGCCGTGACCGAGGAGGAGCGGGGTGGCTGGGGGAGTGGGGACCAGGGGCTCCGGGGACACGCCCGGCCCGGCCCGGCCCATTCCAGGGCTCCGGGCAGCGCGGCCCCGCCCGGCCCGCCGCGGCCCCCTCCTCACCTGATGTACGGGCTGGCCGCCGCTAGGATGTTCTTCTGCACGGGGATCTCCTCCCCGTCGAGGACCAGGTGCGCGTCGCAAAAGCGGGACTCCTCGCGGAAAGAGCTGAGCGCTCTCAGCAGACGCGCGGCGTGCTGAGGGTCGGACACAGCGCTGCCTTCGGCCATCTCGGCGCCGACTCGTCAGCCGTCTGGTCCAGCTGCCTCAGCCGCCCGCCAGACCCCTGGAGCTGCCCGGCGCGTGCCCAGTCTGCACAGCCCGAGCGCGCGCGCCCGTCCGGCCCGGCTCTCTGCGCTCGGAGAAGCAGCGGCAGCCCCCAGAACGCGCCTGCGCCATCGGCGGCGCAAGGGGCTGGCGCCTTTAAGGAGCCGAGGCGTTGCGTCATTTCTCTGCGACGTCCCCGCGCCCTCGGTCCCTCCCTCTCTCCAGCGATTGCCGGAGGCGGCCAATCAGAAGCCTAGTTCCTCTGGCGGATCAGCTGGTCGAGCTTCCCGCGCCCTGGGGCTCTCAGCTGCGGGGAGCAGTCGCTGCCGCGGTGAAAGGTGTGCGGGCACCTGGGACTCCCTGGCTCTGCTCGGGGCCTGTGGCGCCGCGAGTCTGAATCCGAGCCTTGCCTCCTCCACTCAGTAGCTGTGTGGCCATGGGTAAGGTGCCCATCCTCAGTTTCTCCATCTGCAAAATGAAGGTGATGACTTCTTCGTGTTTTTGTGGACTCGTGTGAGCTCACGCGTGTAAGCGAGGGCGCAGTGGGTGTAGCTTTTCTTATTGATGAAAGGAAAGGCGCTTCCTGGGTAAGAGCACAGAGACCGGAGAAATGAGCTTTTGTTTGCGGGCTACGGAGGAGATGTAGCAGATGAAGCGGGAGAACTGACAGACCTTATATTTTGCAGAGCCTCCTTGTCGGTGGTAAAGAGGTTGGCCTTGATCCCGCAGGGGTTAGGAACTATGAAAGGGTTTTGAACAGATCACCCAGCTGCGTGAAGAATGCGGTGCTAAAGGCAAAAAGATGCTTAAATATTGCAGTAGTTGAAGGGACCAGGGACCTAAATCGAAGGATGGTGGTGAATGTGGTTAATAATGGACGGCTTTAAAGGAATAGAATTGTGAGGGAGAAGGAGTCCAGGACAGTGTTCTGGTCGGGTAACCGCAGGGCTGTTGGTACCTTTCAGGCAGATAGGAAATGCCAAAGGGCTGGAGGGTGTGTGTAGAGAACCGGATGCTCAGATGTGACTAGGGTCCCACCCCAGGGTGTGAACATCAAAGTTGTGACAGGAAGCAGCTTTGGGTCAGCTCAGTCAGGGCAAGCCCCTTTGGTCTTAGGTTTCCCTGGAGGTTAAGGGCACCTGAGAGTGTGGAATGTAGCCACCATTTTGTTCAAACACCACGTTGTTTGTACAAACATTAGTTCGTTTGTACAACCCTCAATAAGCTTCTAAAGAATTAGCAATTTTTTTGAAGAAGTAGCGATTGAGACCAAGGATCTGAAGAATGGTCAGCATTTCAGATAAGGCAGGAGGGGGTTTTCACTGGATCAGTTCCATCTTTTTCTTCAACCAACCGAAAGGGTCCAATACAGCCTTGAGTCTTTACCCTGAACCAGCTATGGCTTTGGAGTCACTGCAGGAATCAGAGTATATAACTCTGGCAGAGCCGCTGGCAGAATAGATGGGAAAAAGGAAGTTAATAGTGGAAGGTCTAGACATTTCCTGTTCCTTCTTTAAACTCAGCATTTATGGGTGAAGTATAAAGATATCTAAGATTCGCTTCAAAATAAAATGAAGGGATGGAGGGAAGCAGCTGAGGGTACTGATGAATCAAAACTGTATATGAGTTACTAATTGTTAAAGCAGGTTGTGGGTACATGGAGTTTCATTGTACTAGCCTCAGTATTTTCGTGTATGTTGTAAAATGTCAAAATAAAAGTAAAACAAACAAACAAAAAAACCCGAGATAATCAGCTCAAACTTATCTTCTCCATGATACCACCTGCCCGGTATCCCCTGGGAATGTTTGACACTCCTTTCTCCAAGCTGTTGTTGTACTTTGAACATTGCTCTGGTAGGTAACTTATTATAAATGGGTTTACTTATCCATGTCACCGGCTAGCTTGTATATTTTAGTGGCTTGATTTCCAGGTGCTAAGCACAGTGCCAGGCTGTAGTAATGCTCACTCAATGTTGGATGGATGGAGAACAAAATTGTGACTACCCGGCACTTAATAAATGTTTTCTGAATTTTATGTTCTGTTTTTAGTTTCTTTGTCTTTGTCTTCATTCCCAACTAGGTTGTTGGGGTCAAAGGTGATGTATATGACAGAGTTCTCTATACATTATAGATATTTGATAAATACTTATTAATTGCACAGAATGCTGGTCTGATCTTCAACTATCAGGAGGTTCCAAAACAAAACAAGGTTCAAATAAGAGAATTACCCTCAGGTAACCAGTTTCTCTGGAATGGGAGTGTTGCCTTAGTTGAAATAACTGGAGGTGACCGGGGATTAGTCAGGTAGGCTCTTCCTGGTAGAGGTGAACCTTCTCTGGCATTTTGACAAAAGGAAGGAAAGGGTACGCTCTGTCCCACAAAGCAAATGGTGTCACACTTTTTCTTTTTCTCCCATGCATCTTTTTCTCCCAAATGGAAGGAGGAGCTAATGTTGAAAAACTGGGACATTTGACATGTGGATCTGAATTTTCAGATCTCTTGAAAAATCACTGGATTTGGCTCCACTGGGCCCTTATCCCATGGAGCAATCAGCTAGAGCTGAGGGGCAGCTTCCTGCTCTGGATGGGGTGTTCCTCAGCTCCTTGTCACCCCCTGACCCCACTGGGTTAGTTATGCCCTGCCTTCTGTGCTCATTTACCCAACTGGCTACCTCTAATTATGCAAAAGCACTCGAGCGGCATCTATTAAGTACCAGGCACTATGCAAGTCCCTTGGAACATGAGTGAATATAACACAGCTCCTACCTTGGAGCAAACCAACCTAGAAACCAGTTAATTACAGTGCGGTATGTTCAGCACAGAAAGGAACATGGCATAGCACAGACATTCTGTGCTATGGAGACCTTCCTTGAAGGTCCTGTTTGAGCTTGGTTTTGAAAGATGAGGGGTGCCTGCGTGGCACAGTGGGTTGAGCCTCTGCCTTCAGCTCAGGTCATGATCTCAGGGTCCTGGGATGGAGCCCCTCATCAGGCTCTCTTCTCAGTGGTGAGCCTGCTTCCCGCCCCCCCCCCCCCCGCCCCCGCCTGCCTCTCTGCCTATTTGTGATCTCTCTGTCAAATAAATAAATAAAAATCTTTTACAAAAAGAAAGATGAATAAAGTTATTCAGGTAGGTGGGCTGTTGGGAAATATTGCCAACAGCAGGGCTGTTTCTGAAAGCATATATAAGGTCTTCTCATCTGCTCTCTGTTGCACAGGTGACCCTCTGAAGCCAGCAACTACCTTTTCCCTGATTGGTGCAGGTCTGTCTGCAGCCTTCTGCCCAGATGCCCCCAGGTAATGAGAAAACCACCTTGGTTTACTGAAAAGGAAGTCAGCAATCAAAAAGATGCTAAGTTTTCAATAAAGGGTTGAGGTCAGCTCAGGTGCCCCAAGAAAACTCAGCCTGGTGCCGTAGGGAAGGAAAAGGGCCCAAGCGTGAGAGGAAGGATCTGTGGGGCAGAGCATGTCCTCCTGTCAGCTGCAGGAGCCACTCCTGGTCAGGCCTTGGACTGTTCTGCAGCCTTTCTTGTTATTGCTCAAATGAGCCACCCTTGATACTGTTTACAACCTTCAGAATGGTGTATTTGGTGTTATTGTTTCCCCACATTCCATAGATTTCAGATCTCAGCTGTTGTGAAACCAGTAACTTGATATCTGGTAGGCTCCCAGCCATTTCAGTTCCTGGTGACTGTAGCTGACCCCTTCTGCCTTAGTGGCTAAACAACCCCCAGAGAAAAGATTTTCTTTTCTCTCTCTCTCTCTCTCCCTCTCTCTCTCTCCTAAAATTCACAAATACTAGCAGTTGTCATCGATTCAACAAATATTCAGCACCTGACATATGATATGTTGTAGATACAACAGACAGAGTTACTTCGGTGGTATCATCGTAGGAACTTTTTACTCTCTTTGTGTTTTCTGATCATGATCATTTTTAGAATCAGAAAAAAATTTCCAGTTGCAAAAAGGAAAAAAGCCAGCTTCATTTTGCTTTGAAAAATGAGCCCTCATAGAAGAGAAGAATCACCTTGGAGTTTGGGGTTTTGTTTTTTAATAAATGTTGGAAAGAGGAATGAGAGTCCAGCAAAAGAAATAGTGCAAATAAATAACTTAATAGTTTGGAAGCTCTTTCGAAAACACTGAATCTTACATTCAATTTATTGAAGAGAAAACTGACGCAAGATGAGTCAAGGACTCAGTTAAGGTCATACATGCGACCTAGTCCAAGCAGAACACACGGGCCCAGAGCTTCTGCCTTCCAGCCCTGTAAGCTTTTCCATCACACCAAGTTGACTTTTCGTAAACATTAATTTGGTTGAGAGACAGTCTCTTCCGATTCATTTTAAGGCGGTCTTCGCATATTTTATGGGTAAATCTGTCATTTGTCCAAATCTATTTATAGCTCTTTTCTCTTGGAAAATCTGAGCTCTTCCAAATTGCTGAGTCAGAGAGCATCTCAGTATTTGTAACTCTTGAGCGTTGATTCCGTGTATTTACACGTTTAGAAAAGTGTCTTAGAAACCAGTGAACTAATTAAGTTGTAATGAAGATAGTGACTGTTTCTGACCCAATCTGTGCTGTGCTCCCCAGCACCCAGCCCAGTGTGTGACACACAGTAGGTACTCAACAAATACTGAGTGAATAAATGTTAATAATTAGTGAGAACTGAATTTTCCTGTCACTTACTTCAGATGATTTCTGTGATTCCCCCCACCAAACACCAAGCAACAGCCTGCTAATAACTACAAGTGACTATCTAATGGGCGTCTGCAGCTCAACATGTCAGAAATTAACCTCTTGGTTTATCCCTTAAACGTAATCATTCCCCAAATCAGTGGCAGCATCATTCATTTAAGGACTGAAGGGGCAGAAACGTAGAGACATCCTTGACCTCTGTGTCTCATACCGCTCTCACCAGCAAACCCTGCAGCTCTTCCTGTAGACAGTCTCCTGAATCCAGCTTCAACGGCTTTGACTTAAAACCTCTGCCAGTATCACCCTGATAGAGCCGCTAATTAACTCACCCTAGACTCCAGCAATGGCCTCCTAGTTGCTCTCCTTGCTTTTTGTCTTGCTCCCATGTGAGTTCTTTCTTCCCATAAGCTAACGGATCAAGTTGCTTCCCCATGTAAAACCTTCCAATGGCTTCCCTGTGGCTTACAAAGCCCTATATGAGCTCTTACTTTCTCTCTGACCTCAGTGTGCAATAATCAAACTGGCCTTTTTGCTCTTCTCTGAGCAAGCCTCATGTATGCCCAGCTCAGGGCCTTTGCACTGGCTGATTTCTGATCCTGGAAATCTCTTTCCTCATGTTCTCATAGCTTGCTCTTTCATTCTGCTTAGATCAGTGCTTAAACATCAACCTTTTTAATGTTTGATTTAATTACTTAGAGCATGAGTGGAAGAAAGGCAGAGGGAGAGAGAAAATCCCAAGCAGACTCCACACTCAGCATGGAGTCCAACGTAGGGCTCAGTCTCACAATGCTGAGATCATGACCTGATCCAAAATCAAGAGTGAGATGCTCAAGTGACTGAGCAACCAAGGAGCCCCAGCAATGATTAGGTCCTAGTCGACTTCCACCACAAAATCTAGTCTCTTCCCCTCCTGCCAGGTCCCCTGCAAGTCTGGGTTGATGACCTCTCTGAGGCTTTTTCCTGGTGCTGGGCTCTAGGTGACCATAATCTGTTTTCTGACTCCCTCTAACACTCCCTTTTCCTGCTCTAGCTCTTGAAACACCCCATTTCAGTCCTTTGATTTCATGCTCCATGCCTTTAATTTTATTGTTTTAACATTTAAATTCATTCTTAACGTTTTCTGAAATATGTTAGACCTCTTCAGCAAGTTTCGAAACTAACACTGTAATATATTTATTGGCTATCAAAACGTCTTTATTGAGGTATAACATACAGCAGAGTGCACTAATGTTAAGTGTATGGCTCAGTGAATTGTTCCATGTGAGCACGCCTGTGGAATCACCAGCCAGATCAAGATAAAGAACATTTCCAGCAACCCAGAGGTTCCCACAGACCCATGTCCGGGCAGTATCTCCCAGAGGAATCCTCTGTCTGCTATCGATTGGTTTTTCCTATTCTTGAATCTTTGTGTCCAGCGTTTTTCACTCTACAGTGTCTTTGAAATTCTCCCATTTGGTTGCTTGTAGCCACGGTCAGTTTTTATGTAAATGTGACTACACCGTTGTTGACGGTGCCACTCTGTGTTTATCCATTTTCCTGTTGATGGTGGTCTGGATTGTTTCCCGTTTGGGGCTATTGGAATAGAGCTGTTATGAACAAGTCTTTGGGTGGGCTGTTGGCACTTTTTTCTTGTGTCGATGTGCCCAAGAATTGAACTGCTGGGTCCTAGGGCGGGAATATGCTCAGCTTCAGCCAACGCTGCCAGATGGTTTTCCAAAGTGGTTGCACCAAATTCTACTCCCACCAGTCATGCGCGAGAGTTCCAGTTGTTCCGCATCCTTCTGTAATCGGTGGTGTTGGTCTTTTAGTTACACCCATTCTGGTGGGTGTGTGGGGGTATATGTACACATGTATGTATTTTAATCTGTATGTATGTATGTGTCTATGTATTTATGGAGTGTGTGTGTGTATGTATATTAAATCATGTATTTATGTGCTTGTTCGAGTTGTCCCTCATTTTTAAAAACTGGTTCTTCGAAGTGATATTTAGGAGTTCTTTATCATACGAATGGGAACACACATTTCTTCTCTCTCTCAGGGGCTTGCCTTTCACTCTCTAAATAGCATCTTTGATGAACAGACATTCTTAAGTTTGTTGAAGTTGAGTTTATTACTCTCCTTTTATGGCTAGTGCTTTTCATGTTCCGTTTGAAAATCTTTGCAACCACAGTGCTATTTTCCTATGCTTTCTTCTAGAAGTTTTTCTGTTTCCCTTTCACATTTAGGTTCACAGCCCATCCCAGCTACATGCATTTACTCAAACTCAGCTTACAACTCAGTTCACAACTTAAGTTCTCATTTACTCATTCCTGCTTGTCATCACTTATTCATCCCTCATTCACTCACGCACCGAGACTTGCCCGGCCCTTGTGAGAGACGAAAAGCACTTAGAGTTGACATTTAAGGAACTTGTTGGCCAGTAGGGGAGAGGGGAGACGTGCACACACACAATATCTAGAAAGTCGTAATTTAGTTGGAAAACGTGATATGGCCTGATGCCAATAGAGTACCCAGAGTCATTTCCTCTTTGAACCTAGCAGATAGGCGCATTCCTTACCTGCCAGAGACCCCATCTTTCTGACCCTTCGTTGGTCCTTCATTTCTTCCAGGTTAAAATTCCAAGTCCCTATGCCTGGCATCTGAGGCGTCCCCCTCTTCCTCTTCCAGACCCCCTCCATCCTCATCCCAAACTCTCTGCACACACCCACCTGAATTCCCGAACAGGACTAGCTGTTCATCCCACCAGCTGTTTGCAGCTGCTTTTTCCTCCTGCCTGGGCTCCTTCTCTCATGACTGGTGCCTGAAAAACTGCTCAGCACTCTACTATCAACTCTGTGAAGCCTCTCCTGACTTTCTTTCTCTTTCGTTGTTGTGGCCTTGATTTCTCCCTCTGGAGTCTGATTGCTGGGTTCAAACCCTGCTTCTTACCACTTTCCAGCTCTGTGCCCCTGGGCATGTTACTTAAACTGCCTCTAAGCCTCACGTGCCCTGCTGGGAACAGTTGTGGTTCCTGCTGTACACCGTTTTGTGCAGAATAAATGAGCTTATCCAGCTACAGTCATTTAGCACAGTATCTGGCCCACAGTAAGCACTCAATAAATGTTCACTTTGAGAAATAGTTGCACCCATCACGTAATGACATTTACCTATTAACATACTGGTCTTTTCACTCGACCCAAGGTTTCTTGAAATTAGAAATTACCTCCTTAATTTTTCCACAATTGCCTTTTTTTTAAAGGTTTTATTTATTTATTTGACAGAGAGAGAGCGCACAAGCAAGGAGCGTGGAAGAAAGAGAAGCAGACTCCGGGCTGAGCAAGGAGCCCGATGTGGAACTCGATCCCTGGGATCATGACCTGAGCCAAAAGCAGTCGCTTAACCAACTGAGCCACACAGGTGCCCCACAATTGCCACTTCTTGTGCCCACCTGTGTGCAGTTCCCTGTGTGGAGGGCTTTTGGTCTATCACCCCAATGAACCTTTATGACAACCTATAAGATAAGAATTAGGATCTCCGTGCTGTGGCTTAAAAAAACCAAGGCTCAGAGAGCTAAATACCCCATTCTGCATCCCTCAGCTGATTCATGGAGGAGCCAGGATTTTGACTCCTTGTTTCATTGCCAAGTTTGTTAACCCTTCATCATGTACCCCTGCCTCTCACTGCATGGCCCACACAGACATAGCGAGTTCAGTGAATATCTGATGAATCGAATTCAATCTAATAAGCCCAGAACCTACCCATGTTTGTCAGAAAGGGACATGGGTTTATCTGTGCCACTGAAGTTCAGAATGTGGCCCTCAAAGGCCAAGCAGTCAGAGACTGAGACCCTTCCGGCAGAATAGATAGCATCTAGAGCAGGTGACTGTGCTTTCAACTCTTCCCTCTTGGGAAACACTCGTTTCATCATCAATAATTTGTACTTTGCTACTGCAAGGTGTGCTCTCTAACTGACACAATGTTGCCTTTCCAGAGGAACAGGTTGTCACTTTTCACAAAATTTGTCCTATTTAATGACACTTTTTGTTTGGTGTCTAATTACCTACCATTTCTTCTATTGCTGCATTACAGTCCCAAGCTTTTAAAATGTGGTGCCAAGAGTCTAGGGATGATCCTTTCCAGGCAGATTCTGGAAGCCTGGCCTCCCCAGCTCAGTTATAAATGTCTTGAGAGCAGTGATCCATCTGACTCTCCCACGGCGCCTGAACTTGGTTAGGCAGGCATGTGATTAGTATTTGCCAAATTCATGTGCTTGTTTCATGTTGGATGCTGGACTCAGTCTCAGGAGGGAGGAAGAAGAATCAGATTCAGCTCTTGCCTTCCAGGAACTTCTACTCCAGTGTAGGAGATAAGTCTTGAAAATAATCGACATCTGACATGGAAAATGGTTCTTAGGGTGCAGATTGTAGCAGAGCTACCCGGAGCCGGGGGAGCCCCTTCCCAGAGCATTACTTGCACTTAAAGATTGCTGGGAAATTCTTTGCTATTCAGACGAGCATGGGCATAAGATGGAGTGCACTATAACATGCACATGCAATGTAAGGTAAAACGCAGATTTCAAGGGGCTCTCTTTGGTAGACCTGTCCTCCGGCCTTTCTTCTGGGAGGTAGCTCCCCTCCCTTCTGCCTTCAGGAGTATTTTGGTAGGTGATGCTGGTGAACATTGCCATTGCAGCTGTCAGAAGTAGGTTTTCAATCAGGCTCTGCTCTTCCTAGGTTTTGAGTGAGTAACCCGAGTTCTCTGAACCTAAGTTTACTCATGATGGATGGATGGATGGACGGATGGATGGATGGATGGATGGCAGGCAGACATAGTAAACAATCCAGTCTATTGCCACATTATCAAAATAAGGCATATTATTTTCTTTATCATTAATGCTTCACAACTCTACAGCATTTTATACCTTTGAAGAACTTTCATATTCACACACAAAAAATAAAAGAAAATAGAGCAATCCCAGTTCTACCTGTGAGAACAATTGGGGCCTCATGAAATGCCCAGAGTCTTGTGAAAATTGAGACTGGTCAACCTGAGATTTGAACCAGTGCCTGGCTCAGCATCATTAACACAATAGCTTGAGGACTTGTTGAGGTTTGGGGTGGTGAGAAGGGGGCATGCCTTTCCTCCCTGAGCTGTGTGCAGCCTGTTAATTTGAGCTATATAACCTGAGTCACAGACTGACAGAATCCTTACAGCTGGGGAAGTGCAGAAGTTCTCCACTTTTCCTGTTGAGAAGTTGATTCAAGCAATGAACTCTACTATCCTTAAGAGCATACACATACGCAAGAGTTCACATGCAGTTTTAGGAAGCTCATGGGCACCTTGAAGCCCTTCCACCGTGCCCCCTTAGGTGCTCAAGACCTCTCTACAGCCAACCTCTTAAGCCTGACCAACTGCAGAAACCGCAAACTCGTTACCTCCAGGAATACTAGTTAGAAACAGTATAACTCAGTATAACAAACCCCAGGAACTTCAGCAACTTACCCTCCCATCTCTGCGTCATCTGAATTCTCAAAAGTTTATCCTTCAGTATATATCCAAAGCCAAATCATCCATTGTCCTCCCAGACTTTCACAAGTCTTGGTAGAGATAAGAATTGAGGTTATGTGTATTTTAGACATCAAAATTGCCAGTGTGTTAATGGAATGGGGTGGAGACCATGAACAGGCTAATACATAGGTTGTCTAGAATTGATTGGCCTCACCACAGGCAATGCCTTCGTTGTTATGAAAGTCTCGATCGAGCACAAAAGATAAAGAACCAGACTCCCAGCTGAGAGAAACTTGGTGAGGTGATGCAGGTCCTCTGTTCATTCAACATTCATGTATTGAGCATTGGCTATGTGCCCAGCACTGCTCTAGACCCCTAGGAGACATGTGAGACTAAAATAGCAAAGTCCTTGCCACGAAAGTAATCCTTGCGTTTCCATCCCAGTGAGGAAGATGGACAAATACCAATAGCTGTAAGAAACAAGTACGTTGTATGGTGTGCTAGAGGCCAAAAGTGCTTCGGGGAAAATGAAGTTAAAAGGGATAATAAAGGGAATCACGAGTGTGTGTGATGGCGGAGTTAAGTTGCAGTGTTAAATTGGGGTCGGGAAGTCCACACTGAAGGTGAGAGCTGAGCAGGACCCGAAGGCGAGGAGGCCATGTGTGCTGCTGTGGTCATTCCCGAAAGGGCTGAGCCAGGGTGATGCCGGTGGCACTGCCCGATGTGTGGTTTGTGCATTCACACAGCAGGTATTTACTGAGTGCACTAAGAGCCAGGTGCTTAGGGTAGGCTGGATAATGGTCCCCAAAGATAGCCAAGTCCTAATCCCTGGAACCCCTGAATGTAACCTAGATGGCAAAGGGACTTTGCAGATGGCATAAAGGTAAGGATTTTAGATAGGGAGGGTATTCTGGGTTATCAGGTATGCCCTAAATATAATTAATTATAAGGGTTCTAATAAGAGGGAGACTGCAGAAGGAGTATGCGACCTTGACTGCAGAAGGAGGAAAATGTTAGGATGCTGAAGCAAGAGGATCATGGGAGACGTGGTGTGAGACCCGGAGCCAGGGGATAAGGAAGCTGGAAGAGGCAAGGAAACAGACTCTCCCCTGCAGCCTCCAGAGGGAAGCTGCCCTTCTGCACCTTCATTTTATTCCTGTAAGACTCATTGTGGACTTCTGACCTCCAGAACTGTAAGAATAAACCTGGGTTGCTTACACCATGTCTGTGGCGATTTGTTCCAGCAGCCACAGGAAACAATCCAGTGCTATTTCAGACAAGGATATGGTGATGAACCAAACTGACGAAAATCCCTGCCGTGCGGACTTCCCATTTGTGACCACTCATCCTTGTGCCGGGCACTGGTCTCCACCCTTGGTACGTAGTATCCCCTTTAGTTGTCACATCAACTCCAGGAGTTGGCTGCTATTTGAACTGAAACCAGGTAACTGAGAGACGCTGCTCTCTAACCATGGCAACCGTGTTCTGCCTGCACCTGATTAGATTGTCGTGCGGTGGCTATTTGGGGTGTGCCAATGATCTGCTTATGTCATGTATGGTGCCACTGGCCAGCAGAGTGGACTGGACCATTCTGGGTGCCTCGGAGGCTGACCCTTTCCTCTTTCACCACAGCAGGAAGACGACCTTGCCCAGAGAGAGGAAGAGCAGCCTTCATTCAAGGGTTTACAAGTATCATCCTCGGCTTGAGTTGCCCGCCTAACCCCAGCTAACTCTGATTAGGACTGAGACTTTAAGAACACTGATGTATTTAATCTTCACTGTCGCCCTGTGAGATAAATTCTATTACTATCCTCGTTCTACAGATGAGGAAACAGAGGCAGAGAGAAGTTAAATAACTGATCTGATTTGTCCCAGGCACTGTACTAAGCCCCCAGGTGTTGAAGTGAGTAAGATTCAGGCAATAAAAATGGTTAAGCAGCTGGACTTTGGAGTCTTAGGAGCCATCTGTGTGATCTTGGGCAGTCGGTTAACTGTTCTGAGACTCAGTTTTCTCATCCATCCAATGAGAATGGTACCGAGATCTCCCTCAGGGCATTCTGAGGATTGTGACATAAAGTGCTAAGCACAGCGCCTGGCAGAGCATCAGTTGTCAATACATGTCAACCGGTGTTGTACTGTTGTCAGAGTAAGGAAAGCTCAGCTCCTGCCCTTACCAGAGAAGATCCACAAATGAGGCACATGTTCCTCCCATGTTCATTCCCACAAACCCTGAACTAGGCTAAGGTCTCTAGCCTGCTTAAACCAAATGGCAGACTGAAAACAAAAATCAGGGAACTCATGCTTTTCACTAGCCCCAAAGCCACTGACCAGCTCTCCTTCCTCCTGGGATGGGCTAGGATCTCTAGGAAGACCAGTCACCCACAGCCTTCCTGGAACACAGTGGATATACTCAAAGAAAATACGAGAAAATCCCACCAGAGCTTTTGAGTCCAAATTAAGCACACTTATGCTGGACTTACCTGGAACTTTGCCAGGACCCAGTGATGAAGATGGAGGAAGCTAGTAAATTTCCATGGCAGAGGAGCCATGCACTACTGACTGACCCTGCCATCTTGGTTTCCTTGTTTCCGAACCAAGGAGTTGCTGGGATCAGCCAAGAGCTGCCTACAGTTTCTTCTTGCTGGTTGAAGGAACCGTCTTCTAGGAAATGATGGAGGGAAAGGTGATACATTTTTTTTTTTTCCTGCCTGGAAGATTTATCAACCCTAAAAAGTGACTTTTATGCTGGGACAACTTGATATCCGCATGCAAGAGTGAAGTAGGACCCCTACCTCATACTGTAAGTAAAAATTAACTCAAAATGCATCATAGACCTAAATGTAAGTCCTAAAACCATAAAATTCATAGAAGCAAATGTAGGAGGAGATCTTTGGGACCATAGATTAGGTAATGGTTTCTGGGATATGACATCAAAAGTAGAAGAAATTTTAAAAATTACATAAATTGGACTTCATCAAAATTTTAAAACTTTTGTACTTCAGTGGGCACCATCAAGAAAATAAAGACTACACACAAAATGGGAGAAAATACTACAAATCATACATTTGATCAGGGATTTACATCTATAATATATAAAGAACCCATACAACTCAACAATAAAGAGACAAATACCCCCGTTCAAAAATGGCAAAAGAGGGATGCCTGAGTGCCTCAGTTGGTTAAGCATCCGACCCTTGATCTCAGCTCAGGTCTTGATCTCGGGTTGTGAGTTCAAGTCCCCATTGGCCTCCATGCTGGACATGGAACCTACTTTTTTTTTTAAAGTGCCAAAAGATTAGAGTAGGTATGTCTCCACAAAGAAGACATACACATGGCCAATGAGCACAGAGAAGGATGTCCAACATCATTAGTTATTAAGGAAATGCAAATCAAAAGCACAAGATACCACTTCATTGTATCTGGGATGGCTAAAATGAAAACAGCAGACAATAACATGTCAGGAAAGATGTGGGCAGATGGAAACTCTCTTTCTGGTGGAATGCAAAATGTGCAGCCACTTTGAAAAGCAGCTTAGCATTTCCTCAAAATGTTAAACCCACAGTGATCATATGACACAGCAATTTCACTCCTAGGAATATACGTAAGAGGAATGAAAACATATGTCCACATAATGTTCATAGCAGCATTATGCACAATAGTCAAAGAGAGGAAACAACCCAGATGACTATCACCTGATGAACGGAGAGACCAAATGTGGGGTATTAATACAATGGAATATTATTTGGCCACAAAAAGAATGAAGTGTCGATTCATGCAAAAGCATAAACAAACCTTGAAAACGTTATGCTACGTGAGAGAAGTCAGTCACAGGAACCCCATACCTGTGTGATTCAATTTATATGAACTGTCCAGAATAGATAAATCCACGGAGATAGAAAGCAGATTTGTGATTGTCTAGGATGGTGGGGTGGGGGCACAGAAGGAGGAGAGACTGCTTATAGGGACATGGTTTCTTTGGGTGATAAGAATGTTCTAAAATTAGTGGTGATTGTTACACAGCACTGAATATACTAAACACTGAATTGTATACTTTATATATGAGTGAATTTTATGGTGTGTGAATTAGATCTCAAAAAAGTATTACTGGGGCACGTAGGTGGCTCAGTCAGTTAAGCGTCTGACTCTTGGTTTTGGCTCAGGTCGTGATCTCAGCTTCATGAGACTGAGCCCTGCGTTGGGCTCTGTGCAGAGGGTAGAGTCTTCTGGAGAGTCTCTCTCCTGATACTTCTGCCCCTCCCCACCTCTTTCTAAATAAATAAATGAAATCTTTAAAATATAGAATAAAAAGAATGACTATCCGTCCTTGATCGTCCTTGAAGAGGCCACTGGAGATTTCTTCTGAGTAAGGGCCAATCCCATTTCTTACGTGAGTACACATAAATTGGGGATCAGTTTGAAACTTGCCCTTTCTGCCCAGCTTCTACCCCACAGTTCAAGTTTTCTAAATTTACCGACTTCTGATTCCAGGCCTCAGCCCTGGAATTGCCCATTTCCCCTAGTTCCCTGCTGCCATCCTTCCCCTGTCAGCCAGACCTGGTTTTCAAGGCAGCATTGGGGGTCCCCTGGGGTGTTCCCTTTTCTTACCACCATTCCACTGAATGGCGTCGGTCTGTTTCCGTGGTGTCTGCATCCTTCATGGCGCCCTACGTTCCCTGAGGACAGCTAGTTGTGCTCACCATTAAATGCCAACACAGTTTTGGTTATCACTGAATGGATGAATGAGTGAGTGAAGTGAATATATTCCTGGAAAAGAACAAGTGTCTGCCCAGAGTGGAAAGATATGGAGGAGGTAGAATAGGGGAAGAAGAGGAAAGGAGGATTTGGACAAAAGTTATATTACCACGTACCCCCTTTTTTTCCTGTGGCCTCCAGCCACTTTGACCATGTGAGCCTCTTGGATTCTCTAATGGCTTCTCAGTTTCTTCTGAATCAAACCAAAACCCTAGGCCTTTCAAAGAATACCCAAAATCTTGTTTTTCTTTTCTCTGGCTCAGAAATACCAAGTTGGGAATCTAGCCAAAAAAAAAAAAAAAATTGCAGTAATAATCACTTGAATACAGAGCCGGGGGGGAGGGATGAACTCTAGAAACATGTGTGCAAAAGTTACTGATTGACATTATTTATAATAGTCAAAAATTGGAAACAACCTAAATGTCCAGCAGTAGGAGAGTATACATCATGTCATGTCCCAAAGATGAAGTAACGTGCTCCCTTTAGAAGATTTAGTACTTTCAGAAAATACCTGTATTATATTTGGTGAAAGAAACAGGTTATTAACTGGTGGGTACATTACAAACCAATTGCTGCTATGTACGCTGTGCACAAAAATATTTTAAATACTGAAAAAAACCACACTAGAATGATTTCAGGGGTTTTCTCTTGATAGTGGGACTATGGGCGTCTTTCTCATTTCTTTTTTTAATGTAACCAGGTGCTCGACAATGAACATATGTGATTTTTATAATCAGACACACACACAAAAATGGCCTAATTCTCTCACTCTTTCAACTGCTCTTTCTTGGGGAAGTCAGTCACTCTCCACCTGCTTTGTTCAGTCAACCCACACCTGTCCCCAAACCCTACTTCTGAGCTACACCATCACCCTGGAAGGACCAGCGCTTTGCCAGGTGCTCCCTCCGAACACCTGCTCCTAAAGGTGTTACGTGAGCTCCTGAAGGCACATTCTTCTGGGAAGCCTTCCCTGATCACCAAGAGGAAAGAAGGCTGGCTAATCGCCACTCTGCCCAACACGGTGCTTCCACATCTCTCTTGACTCACCTTGTCCAAGAACATCCCAGCCTCTTTGCTGGTGCTTGACCTCAAGGGACTATTTCCTGATGTGACCCAGCAGCTGGTGCCACCGACTCTGTGTGTGTGTGTGTGTGTGTGTGTGTGTGTGTGTGTGTGTCTGCACCTGGTGGCCAGGCCAAACACCTAGAAGGAAGTTGAGCTGTAGAGGCCACAGGTCTCATCCCTGTTGCTGAGGAAGCTGGTAATGACTCTTCTGTCTGCGTGTCCTGATTTGCCATGGGAAAGACTTCTCTCGGCCATTTAAAAACCACCCAAACAGTCTTTAAACAACTTAAGAAGTGATCAAAGGTGTTGAACTTAACCTGGACCGGCAACCTTCTTTTTTTTTTTTTTTTTTTTTGACCAGCAACCTTCTTAATGGAGTCAGCCCGACGGCCCGTAACTTTGGAAAGAAGTGAGTGTGAACCAGTAATGCAGATGTAGCTGGAAAGACTTAGATGTTTCGTGAGTTGATCTGTCCAAGTATACATCCAGCTTATTCCTGAACTGGAATCAAATTAGAAAAACCTTTGAAGCAACAAGTTGGTGGGTCAGCAAACACGTGAGGGCTTACTGAGTACCTGACACATCTCGGAGCACTTGTGAAATGCTGTGGCTTTATCAAAGCAGTAAACAAATCTGAGTGATTGATTGTTCCTGTAGAACTTCCTGGTCATGTGTTACACCCACCTGAAGCATAACAAGGAAGGCTTGGAGGGGAAGCCGCACCGTCTTGTGGGGCCTTCAAGAAAGGCGCTTGCGTCTTAGCGCCTGTGGCCTTTTGAGCTAATGGCCCTGGCCTGTGTGTCCCGAAACACGATGGCATTAAGGATCAAGATTAATTGGGCATCCTGTCATCGACCTTCGGTGTTTTTGAAACTGAGGAAAAAAGATTTGGTGTGCCAGGCATCCTCATCAGTCTGGTATCTCACCTGTCATCTCAAAGAAGGTAAACAAACCACAGACATATTTTTCTTCCCCGCAGAACTGCGCCCTTTTTCGTGAGTAGGTCTGGATCTGTTTGGCAATCAGAATTGAGGAGAATGGGGGTGGGGGAAGCACTTCTTAATTCCACCCTCTTCTCAAATATCTGAAGAAGAATAATGAGTAGGTGCGTGTCACATCTGTCGCCTGTCTTCCACTCCTGCTCTCTGAATGCAGACCTCAGTCACGTTTTTCTTAGGCCACCACAGCTGGCATTTCCTCCCAGTTGATCTCATGAAGGCTGGAGGTGCTGGGATCCCAAAGGAAGCAGAGACGGTCTTCATTCTGCCATTTCCGGGGGTCAGGTTTCTGTTTAATGTGATCTAGAAGCCAAGGGTGAAATGGAAATGCTGGGACAGGGGAGCGGTTTTGAGCAACTGAGAGGGAAAGAGAGAGCAGGGATCAGGAATGGCAGGGAGAGGAACCTGCATGGGGAGTCTTGGGTGCTGTCATTGGGTTCCCAGTAAATTGTCTTCCTCGTCGTCCCAGGAGATCATTAGGAAAATATCCATTTCTTGTTGGTACAGTATCAACCAACAACCAGTTTTTTGAAGGAATTCACTCATGCATTCACTCAGCAAATATTTATTGAGAGCCTCTTGTGCATCAGGCAGTGTTCTAGGTGCTGAGGATACAGTAGTGCACAAAAACATGCCCAACACAGAACAACGTGGATGAATCTCCAAGCAATTCTGCTAGGAAAGGTCAGTCCTCGAAGGCGATTTCATTTATATAACAATTTGTAAATGGAAGATTTTTAGAAATGGTGCTTGCCAGGGGCTAGGGAGGGGGAGGGTTATGGTGGGAGGAAGTTGGTACAGTGGTAAAACACCATCACACGAATCCTTGTGTTAATGTGCCATTCAATATCTTGACTGTGGTGGTGCATACAGGAATTTACACGGATGATAAAATTGCACAGACCTAAATACACATAGCAAAGAGTACCAGTAAAACTGGGGAGATCTGAAAAAGATCTGTGGATTGTATCAATGTCAGGATCCTCCTACTGTACTATAATGCTGCTATTGGGAAAACCTGGTAAAGTCCATGCAGGATCTCTTTTGTATTATTTGTTAGAAGTGCACATGAATCTACAATTCCTCCAATAAAAATGTCCAAAAAAACACCCCCCAAACAAAACCCAACCCCCAGACCTGATGGAGCCTACATGTGAGTGGAAGCTGAGTATGGCTTCATAGTGGCCAGAGGGCAAAAGCCAAGACTATCCTTGAGAGGTCTGCCCCCCTGGGGTACTCCATGCAGTGTCGCCAGAGATCCCTTCCTATCCTCGAGACATGTCACTGAATCCGTACCAGTGACCGAATGAAATTCAGATTTAGGGCAGGAGGCAGGTGCAGAATAAGGGTGGACTCCCAGCTCCCCCAGCCCTATGACATGGGTGTGTTGGAATTATCCAGCTTGCTTTGGGGTCTCTAAACCAGGTACCCACTACACTACAAAGATGAGACCCAACTATCCATGGGGCCCCCAGTGCTCACAGGGGACCCTTCTTGGCCTATTCCTGGCTTCCACCATTGCCACACCTATTTCCTTTCACCTCTGTGCAAACACCTAGCCCATCCGGGCAGCACATTCAGCTGGGGGAACCTCCTTTCCCGTACAGACACTGGCAAGGCTCTCTGCCCTCGTTCTCAGCCTTAGGCAAGAGCTCCCCATGCCAGCCCAGGCCTGGGCCTCAATCCTGGATTCTAGCACCCTGGCCATGGCAAGATGGGTCAGCGTCCAGCCCCTCAACCTCGTCCTGCAAAGGGGATGGCCCACAGCAATCTGCTGTCCCGCTGGGTGTACAATGGGGCATCTAGCAGGCTACAAACTGTCCAGCTCCTCTATTTTATTGCCTTAGGAGAACTTCAGAGGAAAGAAGCCATGGAAAAATTAAATAAGGTTGGAACAGACTTTAAAGTCTTTATTATTTTAAATTATGCCATGCCTTGCGTGGAATGACCCCAAAGCAGTATGCCTTCCTGGCCAAATAATTTCCTAATGGCACGGTGGAGAAAGCTAGAATTCCTAGATGCACAAGCTAATCTACTGGAAGGAGGAAGAGAAGGGGTGGCAGGAAGGAGCAGTGATAAATGTTTGCTTGTTTCTTTGAGATGTCAGTGGTTGCTCATTCTAAGGATGACTATGTGACTTAGTACAATTTCTAGTCACTGTCATTGTCATAAAGGAAAGGGCTTTCTTAGAAGGGCTTGAGCTAATCAATAAATACTTATCCACTTTTAAACAAGGTCTTTTTGGCCAACATAAGTTGAAAGAAAAGATACTGACAAGCACTATTTCCACACCTTTGTCTCAAAGCAACCACAGAAAGAATAAGTGCAAAATGAAATGAAGGACCTCCCCTTCGCCCAGAGAGGAAGCAAACCTGGAGTCATGTGGGATCCTGCCAGTGGAGCCGTTCTGCCCAGGGCCCAGGGCCCAGGCTCCACCCCAGTCAGGCCTGCGAGGCCGCGTGGCAGTCTGGAGCTGAGTCCTGCTCCTCCTGGGAAAGGGCCTGCCTCCTCGAGTCCCAGTCTGTGTCTGGGATGAATAACCCATGGAGATCCAGGTGCATCTCTACATCAATGGATGCACGAGCCAATTCTGTAAAACTTTTGGCATCCAGAATAAGCAGAAAAGGCAGCTTTTGGGGATCTGTAGAGACGATGGCTGATAGGATAATCCCTTTGGGGAAACAAAAAGAGACACTTTGTAAAAGTACGGACTTGAATTTCCTCCAGCTGGGGGGATAAGTTTCTCAGCTGTATCTCCCTATCCTCTTTGAAGTAAGTATGAAATCAAAATAAAAGGAACACGAATTTGAGATTCTGTGGGAGCAGAAGGGAAAGGTCAGGGAAGTAGGAATCAGAGGACCTGGTTCCAGTCTCCCGGGGCCAGTCCCTTTACTTCTCTGAACCTTAGTCCGTCCATCTGCAGAGTAAGGAGAATCCTCCCTGACCTCACAGGTTGCTGAGAGAATTTCTTGCATGGTGAATAACGAAAGCATTTTGTAAAGTACTGCATGCATTGGAGGATGGTTATTTGCCTACTATTTAGATAGTCTGATTATGAAGAATCAGTTTTGATGCTTCATTGAAGCTAATATATGACACTTAGCTAAACTCAAATGAGCTGCACTCAACGACATTTGAATGAGCCCAATCCACTTTATGCACATGAGCACACTAGCAGCCTCAGCCTTCCCTTCTGTAAAATGGACATATTCTAAGTACTCACTCTCAAGAGATTGAGGATTAACGAAATAATGCTGTAAACTTCCAGCAACTACTTGCGATTCCTCCCAAGACCTCCTGGGTCACAGGGTGGTTGAGCATAGTTGAAGTCACATTGGCTTGGATTAAAATCCTAATTCTGTAGGCACTGGGTGTGTGGCCTTAGGTAAATTACACCATTTCCTCAGCCTCCGCTTTGGTGAAATGAAGACAGTGCTACTCCCTGCCCACAGGAGAATGTAGGGGAAGCCCTGGGCCAGCCCAGAGGGAGGCCAGCTTCAGCAGGAGGTGCTACCAACAATCTCCCCCCTCAGAGATGACAGTACCATGAGGTCCCCTGTCTGGTGTGCCATGCCATGCGGGACCAGTAGGAAGACAGGGCCCAGGCAGAAATCCACTCCTTCTCACCTAAGGGAAGCAGCTGGCAGCTCAGTGGCACAGCCCCACTCATGGTTCTGGTTGCCCTCCTTAGCATCCCCAGGAGTGTGGGCAGGGATTTTGGGGGGCAAAGGCAGAATCAAGGAGGGAAAGGACCATTGGGTCCTGTGGAAATCTAGAAAAGAGAGGGAGGTGGGCCACAAATATGCATTTACAGGTGCTCCATGCAAAAAATACATGCTTAGAGATGGTTAAGAATTCAGCCCCAGCCATTGCAATGGATTTTAAAGTGGAAAGGAAGTGGGCTTTTGTGTAGTAAACAACTTAATTGTAGTAAGCAACTTAAACCTCCCTAAAGGGAGGTTTGACCTTTGATCCTAGGAGGTGACCTCTAAGCCCTTATAATGTCCTGCCTCAAAAGAGTGTCTTTATTTACCTGGGGCCAGCCTGATGATCTGTCTTAGCAAAATGATTTAGATGTCAGCTTGACCTTCAGAGGGTCTGAAGGCTAAAGGTCAACCACATAGCCAACCAACCATGACTACATGACCAATCCCCTAGAAAGCTCCAACATGAAGGCTTGAGTGAACTTCCCTGGTTGGTGACATTCCATGGATATTGTTGGAGGGGTTGAGGTTGGCCGTGACCTCCAGGGACAACCAGACACTCCATGAATGGAATTCTCCTAGACTCTGTCCCATGAGTATCTTTTCTTTCAATCTGCAATCCGTTCACTACGACAAACCGTAACCATGAATGGAACAGTTTTCAGTGTGTTCTGTGAGTCCTTCTATCGACACCTAGGGTGGATTTAAAGACCTCTCACCTTGCAGTTGGTATAAGAAGTGAGGGTGTTTTGAGGGACTCCTTAACCTCACTAATTTGCACTCAGATAGACCTGGGTTTCAAAGCCTGGTTCCACCACCTCTGTGATATGGGGGTTGGAGAGGGAGGGTCACTGCCCCCAAACGACGTCTCTGTTTGAGAGGTGATTGGAAGCAGAGTGCGACAGGCGGGCTCCCCTGCCTGGAGTCTTACCATCATCCTCATCCTGGGCACCCGGTGTGGGTACAAACAGGGGTTCTGCTGGCCAGCAATGCTCCTCTCCCCATTTTAAGGATGACTTTGTGAGAACATCATATTTCAGTATCTGTACATCCAAAGAGGAGAGATGTGTGAGTGACTTGTTGGAGAGCATGCTCATTCCCTGGGAACCAGCAACATCAGTGCCCACAGACAGAGGGGATCAAGCCCCTCCAGCGTAGACTCCAAATGCCCTCTCTCTGGGGTCAGTGTAACAGCAGAAATGAAAGCAGCGAGCTCCCTCTTGCATCTTTAAGCAAAGGTCCTCCTGTCATCCAACAGCTGACACTACATACTGAATTTTTAAAAAAAATAAAAATCCTGACTGAGCTACCCAGGCACCCCAGGATGATTCAGACTTTTAAGGATGACTTCTTGACTTTAAATATCCTAAGAAACACTCATTAAAAAGGCCTTTCATGTATTGTTTTATAAAACATTTGGAATTTTATGGATGTTCAAAAATGGTTGTTCAAAGAAACAAACAAAAAGCCTGAATTTATCTGGTAGTTGGTGCTACACTGCAATTTTTGTATGTGTTAAATAAATGAATGTATTCAATGCAAACATTTAAAGTGTAATATAATCCTTTCGTTGTTTTAAAAAGTGGCAAGTCCCTGGATTCTCTTAATCCCTAATAGATGTGTTTCCCCTTGGGGTGTGGGATTAGTGGGGTGTGTGTGTGTGTGTGTGTGTGTGTGTGAACCCTAATTTTTTGCTTTTTACATTTCTGCACTGCTTGCACTTTTTAGAAAAGATATTCCATTTAGTATTAAAAATGAAGATATTAGAGACAAGTGATGTCTGTACACTTAACATAGTCCCTGGGATATAGTAAGTGTTCAACAAATATTATCAAGTAACATTAACTAAAGTTTCCAAGTTTCAGCCCTCTGCTTGAAAGGGTGAGTTCCTTAAGGGCAGGGACTGGGATCCCCCTGTCCACTTCCTTATCCTCACTGCCTCCATGCTGTAGCACACGGTTGGTGCTCAATAAACTTGTATTTTTTTTTTCACTAAATGTATCGAATAAAGAAATCAATGGATGACCTACAGTTCTGACCTCTTTGCTGAGCTTCGGTCCATCAGAGAGGGCTGCCTGTCTTGGATGGCCCATCATGGTTTCCACTGTATTCCATCCCAAATGGACTTCACTCTGATCTGCCCTCTGCCCCAAAGGGACCTCCCTTTTCTGATCGAGGTCACCCAGTCTGAGAACCTAGAGTTTAGCTTTCCAGGCAGACACAATCATTGCAGGGCGAGCCAGCCCAAGTCACATAGGGATCAGTACCTTGGTTGGGATGGGACTCCACTGAACTTCAGCAGCAAAGACATAGCGGTATCGCTTCCCATTGTGAGCGTAATTGATCCGAGGCAGCTCTAAGCCTGGAGAGAAGGACACAGCTAATGAAGCCCCCATCGCTGCGGGCTGGGAGCATCCACCCTTCATGCCGTACTCAGTATCCTGTCCACAGAAACAGCTCCCAATCCAGGATCCCTGAACTTGCTTCAGGCCCTGGATTAGATCAAGGTTGGTAACAGTGCAGGGGGAGGAAACCTCTGATAATTACCCTGGCTCTATTAGAAGGTTCAGGAGCAAGGAAAGATAGACCTAGTTTTTTAAGTGTATAAGCATCTTTAATTATCCAAGATAGAAATCAAAAAGAATTGTATGATTAGAATCAGAGGCTACTGCAATTTTTTTTTAAAGCTCCTTAAAAAAAAAAAAAAAAAAAAGTAGGGCGCCTGGGTGGCTCAGTTGGTTAAGCGACTGCCTTCGGCTCAGGTCATGATCCCGGAGTCCTGGGATCGAGTCCCATATCGGACTCCTGGCTCTGCGGGAAGTCTGCTTCTCCCTCTGACCTTCTCCCCTCTTGTTCTCAGTCTCTCTCTCTAATAAATAAATTTAAAAAAAAAATCTTTAAAAAAAAAAGTACTCAAAAAAAAAAAAGTACTCATGTGTGTATGTACATGAGTAGGGGTGTGGAAAAAAAACTCTGAAGCCGTGGAAAGGGGTGTCCATGGGGAATAGTTAAATAAATCTGGTGAATTCACATAGTAACCTAAGTAAAACTAATGTTTACAAAGAATTTTAATAACATGGGAAAGTGTCCATATCATAAGACAGTGTAAAAGGCCAGTTCTAGTATTATCTCCACTATGTGACAAACGTAGAGAAAAGGTTCAGAAGCATTGCTGGGGTAATGACTTCCTTTTAGTTTATATTGTATACTGTAGGTTTCTCATTACATGAAATTTTTGTTATGCTTATTACTCTTGTAATCAAAGAAAACCCTAAAAATTTTGTCCATGTACATGCATATATATATATATATATATGCCTGTTGTGTCAAATTAAATTTCTAAGTCTGAGGGCTGAAATGAAAATTCCCCCTCTTATGGAATATTCCAGGCAGTCGGAGCCAATTACTGGTGAAAATGTAATGTCCAAAAAAAGAGGAAGCAGGCGTGGAAAATCTGCCACACAGAGGCCTCCTGAAAAGGACCCAAGGCACGAGAGGTTATCAGACTTGGGGGGGAGTGCAGGGGAATGGGCTGTTATCAGGTTATCAGGTTATCAGGCTTGGGGGAGTACAGGGCTGTTAAGGTGGGAAGATGTCCAGGCCCACAAGAGAAGTAATCATGAAAATTTCAAGAGTCAGATCACAGTGACTATGAGCTGGTGGACCACCCACATATTGAAATCAGAAAAAGGTGCCCACAGTTGGCCCCAGAATACCTCTGAGACTTCCCATGGTGCTCCTGGACCACAAACCTGGTCTGGGGACCACCCCTCCCCTTATCAATCACCCTGTCAATGATCAGCCTAAGGTACTTGTTAAGTAAAATAGTATTTATCCCTGGGAATTCTGTGAGGCTACTGAAACCATGGTCTTGAAGAATCTTCAGGATGTGGAGAAATTCTCAGGCCATATTCATTCAGTGGAAGAAGCCATTTCAGAATATTCTATATGGTACACTATATATGCATTTTGTAAAACTATAAATGCAGAGGTTAAGGATTTTTGAGTCCAAGAGACCTGGGTTCAGATCTTGGCTCTGCTGCCTATCTTTGGGCAAGTTATGGAATTATTCTCAGTTTTGCTGTCCTCAGCTCTAAAACAAGAATGACATGTGCCAACACCTGCATCCCAGAGTTGTTCTGATAACTTCTACCTTGTGCTGGACTCTCATTATAGGCCAGGCCCTTGGGGAAGCACTCTATGTGTGTAAACTCATCTAATGTCAAGGATAACGGGATGAGACTGTCAGGGTGAGGTCTGGGAAGTTCTAGAAGAGGGCCTGACATATGCCATGCAACCAAGACATGACAGAAAGACAATAGGTATTTCCAAAGGGTTGCCACGGGTGGAGGGATCATAAGGGATCTATCTATTGCCATACTTTTCAGCAATGCCCAAGATTGCCACAGTAAGCAAGAATTCCCTTCTCGGATACAAAAAGGTCACAGTGTTTTAACTCTCCATCTGCCCATACCATGTAGCCACTGAGTAGAGATGCAAGTCAGTGCCTTAAGAACTGGGACCAAGGGGCACCTGGGTGGCTCAATCAGTTAAATGTCTGCCTTTAGCTCAGGTCATGATCCCAGAGTCCTGGGATCGAGCCCCATGAGGGCCTCTCTGTGTGGCCGGGAGCCCGTTTCCCCCTCTTCCTCTGCCTGCCCCTCTACCTGCTGGTGCTTTCACTCTCTCTCTCTCTCTCTCTCTCTCTCTCTCTCTCTTTCTCTCTGCCAAATAAATAAGTAAAATCTTAGAAAAAAAATTTTAAAAAGAAGTAGGACCAAGATCTATATATTCACTTCCAAAGCCTCCCAGTGCCTGGAGTGCCACACGGAACCTGTTACAGGATCCTAGGATGCTGTTTTATAGCAGTGGTTCTTATGGGCAAATCTGGGGTTGTCCTAACGAAGTCCCCAGGACAGTTTCCTTCCAGATGCGTGAACCTGGCAGCAGCCAGTGTGGGAGCAAAGCAGAGCCGTGCCCGGCCACCCTCTAGCCGAGTGTCCTGGACAAGCCCACTCATTCCACACCTGTGCTGAGCACAGACCCCGCTAAGCCACACTTTTGTCACATGCTGGAGATACACTGAGGCTTATATTCTAGGGCAGTGGTTCCCCATCGGGGTGATGGTGCCCCCGCTGGACACTAGCAATGTCTGGACATGTTTGTGGTTGTTCCAGTTCAGGGTGTGGCTACTAATGGTCAAGGCCGGGGGTGCTGCTCAGTATCCTACAGTGCCCAGGACGGCCCCCAGGAGAGCATGACCCAGCCCCAAATATCAGGGGTGCCCAGGTTGGGAAGCCTTGCTTTCATGGGTGCAACTCTTATTGGAGGGGTTCACACTCTGTGTGGAGCACAGCCTTTCTGAGCCGTCTCCTCCTCCATCGAATGGGGCTGATGCCCCTGTTCTGCGCCTGTTCTGAAGGTGTAGGAATGGAAATGCAAACACACTGTCTCTGTACAGTAAGCCAGCGTTCAATAAATCGGAGCGTCTATAGCGGCCAGCCATGAAAACCACCTGGTCCAACGACCAGCCCCGCACCGGTGCCTTCCTGGGAGCTGTCTGAAGATGTATGAAAGAGAACTGTCTCCGATTGCTTTTTGCTGGGGCGCCCCCAAGAGCCTTCCTGTTTGTCCCTTGTGCGGGCACAGCTCCTCTGCATCAGAAGGAGGTAGAGAGAGGCCTCGGGGGAATTCACAAAAGCCTGCCCCTTCCCTAGGCATCTGCAGAGAGGATGCATTTTACCTTCATAAAGCAACTCCGGCTGGCAGTAGACTTGGTCATCTTTTTCCTTCAGGGCTTTTGCTGTTGTAGATGCCAGTTTGATTAAATTTGAGCCCACTTCTGCATTCTGCATCAGTTTAAAAAAAAAAAAAATTGAAAAATGGTTATCCAGAGCCAACACTTGGTTTACTGTGTACGGCATAAAACAAGTGCTTCAGTGGATGGCGTCCTGTTCTTTAAACTGTAGGTTTCTCATTACATGAAATTTTTGTGCGGAAACCACAGAAAGCAGCTATTATATTGTTGGTGTTTTTATTCTTATTCTCTGAGACCTTGTAACTGGCAGGTGGTAGGAAGGGGGTCCCTAAACTCATGGCTCTTTTCTCCTACTCTGGGGTACCTTATCTTTCAAGGGTGAAATTTTTAAATAAGTTAAAATTTAAATTTATTTATTAAATTAATTTTATTTATTTAAATAAATAAATATTTAAAATTTAAATACTGGCCGATTCACCTGTGTAAGGCTGCATCAGTCATCAAAAAGGTGTTTATAAAGAGTTCATAATAACATGGGAAATGCTCATGATAGAATACTGAGAAAAGCAGTAGAGTAAATTGTATAGGCAGTGTGAGCTCAATCAGCTTAAAAAGAACTTACGCTAAAAACAGCCTGGGGGAAATATACCAATTATTAACAAGACAGCAGGCAGTGGAATTATGGGGACTTTGTTTTTCTACGCTTATCTGTATTTTCAGGATTTTCTCCTATGAAAATGTACCACTGCTGAAATGAAACAAACAGGCAATAAGAATTGCTTGGGAGTGAAGGATCCCTGGAGGGCATCCCTGGGTCTCAGCTTATAATCAGACTTTGTTCAGGGCCTTACCATCATCATGGTAACCCAGGAGAGGGATTTAAAACAATGATTAGATATTTATTGGGCTTCTACTACTCCCTGTTCCCCTATATACCAGCTATGGGGCCTCAAGCAAGTGACTTAGTATTTCTGGAGAGTTCTGTGTCCCCATTTGTATAATAAGGTACAGTAGATGCATCATGCAAAGAGTATATACATCTCCAAGTTATTGTGCAGATTAAATAATCCATGCAAATGGTTTACAAGAGGGTCTGGTTAACAGTCAGTGGTAAATAAATGTTAGCTGCAGCTGATAACATTGTTGTTGTTTATAAGATTGATTTATTTTAGGGAAAGAGAGAGCATGAACATGGGAGTGGGAGGGGCAGAGGGAGATGGGGAGAATCTCAAGGAGACTCTACACTGAGTAAGGAGCCCAGTGAAGTGCTCAGATCTCATGACCCTGACATCAGGACCTGAGCCAAAACCCAGAGTCAGATGCTTAACTAACTGAGCTACCCAGGCTCCCCTATATCATTTTGGTGATGATGATGATGATGATGACGACGATGATGACGATAATGATGATGATGTTACTACCATTGGAGGTGAGTGCAGGTTGGGCAATGAAGGAGAGATAAGACTGAGTTCCCGCCTTCATGGAGTTTACAGGCTGAGAATTACTGTTATGGCTGACTTCTTCTCATTTAAATTTTTCGAAATGGGATTTTATAATTAAAAGAAACTTATTTGAATGATAGCAGCTTTTGTTGGGAAGGGGACAAATTTGCTGCATCCTGGCAGCTGAACTGCAGGGACCCTTCGAGATTTGTTTAGTTCGATCCCTCAATTGACAGAAGAGGAAAATAAGGCCCAGAGAAGGAAAGAGACCTGCCCACAGCCACACAGAGGGAAGGAGAGTCTGGGCCCTTTGCTTCACAATTCTTCTGCTTGGAAGCAAGAGCACTGTAGGCAGAGAGCAAAGCAGGTGCAAAGGCCCTGCGGCTGGCCCATTCCCATCCTGTAGGTCTCTGCTCAAATTTCCCCTTCTCCAACAACTCCATCTGCAATGTTGCCGAGGCATTTGTTCCGAGCTGTAATTATCTCCTGTATGGAGCTTCTTCCTTCTTTTTTATGTTGTCTTCCCTTTTAGGCTGGGACCAGATTTTGTTCAGTGCATGGCACATAGCTCCCAGAAAGTAACTGCTGAATGAATGAGTGAACGTATAACTCAATAAGCTTTCTTTCCACTGTCAAGGTGCAAAATGTGTGCCGCACAGGGTGGTTGTAGGAATTAAATGAGATGTAATGCACATCGGTGGTGTCTTGTAAACAGAAGCTCTGAGTGCATCTACCTGCACCACATCACAAACTGGCAGAGGCTCTGCCTGGTGCTTTGCTAAGTCACCTGACAGCAACAGGCCTGTTGTGCATGCCCTGGGCTTGCGTCGCACGGAGTCTGTCTGCAGAGACATCTTCTAATTCCAGCCCGAAACTGGTCAGACTGGTTGAGGGATAAACTGAATTTTTCCACGCAGCAGTAATGAACATGACTCGGCTGCTTTTGGTGGCCAGCATGCTCAGCTTTGAGAAGAGCTTTCCGGTCCAGATGTCAACAAAATCCTACAGGTTTGCTTTGAAATCCCTCAACTCGAGGGAACTCCCGGAAGAAGCAGCCATCTTGGTAATTCCCCAAAACACTGGCTTTGGGGTTCGGAAGCCCGGTGTGTAAAATCAGACTCTATGGGTTTCTATGTGAGCTTGAGCGGCCTCTCCACAACCTCAGCCCCCATGCCTCCCTAAGCCCATTTCCTAGTTTGTAAAATATGGGGGCAATTCATTACTTTTTGATGAGTGGTGACCATAAATGGGGTTGCTTTGACTGGTGCCTGAAGATTATGGTTACAATTAAATAATAGTTATGAAAACACCTGGTCCAGGGCCTGGCGCATCATATTTAGTAACTCAGAGCCAGACGACATGCGTTCCAATCCCAGCCCAAACCCTACAGATGTTCCTGCAATGTTGGGCACCTTACTTTGTCTCTCATCTGTGGTCACAGGGATAATAAGCAACACAGAGGGGTGTCCTACTGATTAGGTGAGAAGCATGCAAAGCATTTCACAGTTTCTAAAGTTTGCAGGACCCAGGACAAGAGTGGAGACCCACCAACCCTATGCCTAAATACACTGAGCAAATTGTTAAGTGAGATACCATTCT
Source organism: Nasua narica (assembly GCA_028533885.1). NCBI lineage: Eukaryota > Metazoa > Chordata > Mammalia > Carnivora > Procyonidae > Nasua > Nasua narica. Next base: position 43,843,435 of record CM052803.1, on the reverse strand, counting down.
CTCCCCCGCCTTGATACAGAGACCTTCATAACTGCGCCGTCCCATATGGTAAACACTGACCACATGTAGTTATTTACATTTAACTTAAAATTAAGTACAAGTAAATATCCAGTTCCTCGGCTTCACTGGCCACAGTTCATTGACCCATGTGGCTAGTGGCTACTGCATTAGACAGAGAATGTTTCATCACTGCGATGGATTCTTTTGCACAGTCTGGTCTGGAAGGATGTGTGAATTCGGAATTCTAGGACTCCTTGGAGTTCCGAGCCAGAACAGGGTGGCAGGATGAGGGCCAGCCTGTGGGCCCAGGTTCTTTCTTCCCTGCCCCCTTTTCTTCCCACTGCCCAGATGCCCCAGCCAGCACAATCAAGCCAGTAAGCCAACCCTAGCCACCTCATGGGTCTGAGGCCAGTACACCAGTGGCATAGCCTGCTTTTAGGAGGAGAGAAGCAGGGGCTGGAAGCAGTCTTGGGGCTATTTGGGCAGAGAATTCAGGGATCCCAGTAGCTGATTCATGGTTGAGGCAGGGGAGGGCACCTCTCTGGATGGGCACAGCTCTTTGGCCCTATGAACTCCTCACTCTGTGAGGAAGGGACACTGCCAGAGAAAGGCTGGATCAGCGCCCCCTCTCCCAAATGTCAAGGTCAGAACAGGGACCCCTCCTGCTGGGGTCTAAGAAGAAAAAAAGGCATCTTACAGAAGGCCTGGCACATAATAAGCTCTCAGTAAATGACAGCTTCTTCTATTACTGGATCTTTGTTTTTGAACTTGGGGTCAAGACAAAAACCAAATCTACTGAGCCAAGAGTTGAAACCACCTGTTGTAAGTCCGCGGTGCCTCCGCCCATGATGGCCCCTTATGCATGGATAGCTGTCGGAAGGGAAGGCAAGTTCCTGCGAACCCACCCGGAGGCAGCGCACGGAGCCCCGCAGGAGGAGGGCAGGGCGGCCGCCCGAACTGTCTGTACACGTCCACGCCCCTCCCAGCCCAGCCCCACCTCAGACAACCCTGTGCCACCCTGAATCAACAGGCCAAGGGTGCCAAGGGGCCCCACCTTCCTTTGACCCCAGCCGGCCTAAACACAAGAGAATCTGGGGCAGCTGGGAAGTCCCAGATTTTTAAATATACTTCACTATATGAAGTATAGTGAAGTATAGTTCACTATATGAACTATACGCCCACTCTATGCGGAAAGCACTTTCCACCTGGGAAATGTTCCAAATGCTAAAGAGAGACCGTGTCCTTTTAGAGAACCCCCGTCACATTTCTCACCCACTTGTCATTCGTTCATGGGTTTATAGTAGTCAGGAGCTTAATGAGAACCCTTTTGAGTGCCAGACCCTGTGGCGGGTGCAGGGGATAAATGGCCGACAAGGCCAAAGGCCTTGTCAAACTTTCCCAGGGCAGGTGATTGAACAAGCTCATTTACCTGGGACAAATGTCCAGCAAGGAACTTCAGGTGCTATCAGATCATACAAACTCCTCTAAAGAGAGTGATGACCCTGAGGCCTGTGAAGGTTGAGCCCGAATTTGCTAGACTGGCTGCAAATTAGAAGCCCTTGCAGGCTGAGACCGTGCCCCGCCCTTGCCCGCCCTCAGGGCCCAGCCCAGGTGTGGTCTCACAGCCCCCAGGTGAGTCCAGCCTGCAGCCCAGACTGGAGCTGAGGCCTCATGGGAAGAGGACAGGGCTGCAGGCAGAAGGACAGTATCATGCAAAGACCCAGACTGATGGGTGCCAGAGAGAGGTGGCTCTCTCACAGTCTGTCCCAAAAAGCCTTTGCATAGGACGGAATTAGAGCTGCCAGATCCGGACATGTCTGCCATGGCCATCTGCTCAGCTTTTCGATTTCAATATGCAGGAGGGCAACTTGAAAGTGAAGCAAGAAGATGTTTTAAGGGACAATAAATAGCAATTAAACAGCGTGGCCAAAGCTACCCTTCCCAGGGCTCACACTTCTTTGTTAGTTTCAAAGCAGTAGATGGCTCACATGGCAGCTTTTCAAAATATACATGCTGAGCTTCTTAGCCTGGTTCCAAGGAAGCGAATCATTTTTCAAGCACGATAAAAGGTTATAAAATTCCTCGATGTGTGGGCAGTGGGAGGGAGCATTTCCTTTCTCTGTTTCATCCCTGGGCTGAGGTCGGTGTGAGGCAGGGCCGAGCCTCAGGATTTGCCACCTGTGTGCTCTGTCCTACCCCCACTGTTTCCTGGAACCAGGAGACCAAGCAGGGCACTGCGGCATGGCCCAGAGAGCAGGCCACAGAGGGAAGTGCCACATGATGACTTTGTGAAAGGCCCCGAACCACGTGGGGAGGAAGTTCATTCCTTTTTCTCTTCCAGTCTTTCTGACTGGGTCAAGCAGAGAGTCTCAGTAAGGTGCCACTATGTCTTTAACACTTGATACTTCTAGAACTTTCTTTTTAACAAAGAGATTAACTCTTGGCAAGCAACAGTATCTGGCTAGAGCTTCAGACCTCTGCTAATCACCGCTCTGCCCCTGGGGGCTGTGTGACCTTGCGCATATTCCTTAACTTCTCTGAGCCTCAGTTGCTTCATCTGTAAAATGAGGCTAATATGAGGACCTCTCCCACAGGTTGTTTTGATCACTAAGTGAGGCAAGGAAAATAAAATGCTTAGCAAAGTAGCTGGCACATAGAGTGCATTTAGTAAATAGGAGCCATCAAAATTGAGTTGAATTGAATTTGCTTTCATTTAAATTAATTAAGCCATGAAGTCAGTGAGTTCTGGAGCCAGGAATCTCTGTAGCCTCCGAAACCAAGCCCAGAGCCTTGGTAGCATCACCCTAATTGAGGATAATGTCTGGCCTAGTGGTCATTTTTAATGCAAGAAGGGGACTAATCAACAGCAGGGTATTAGGTAAGTGAATAGTGATGAATCCTGGCCTGGAACCGTCCCGCAAACCTTTACAATGATGTCGTAGAAGAATACTGAATGTCATGGAGAGATGTTTAGATATGCACACAAGTGGAAAAAAGCTGTGCACAAAACAGTACATGCATATTCCACCACGAAAAGGGAGGGAGGGCTGGTGTGCGCTGCGGCAGAGATGGACCTTGGAAACACGGCGTGGAGAGAGGGCGGCCGCCGCGGGACAGCGCCTGGCGCCCATCCTGTGGTGTGTCTGGAAGACGAAGAGCCTCAGAGACAGGAGGTGGACGGGTGCTCGCTCACCGGGGGCTGGGGAAAGGGGCGGGGGAGGGGGCTAGGTGGAGGCGCACAAGGTTTCTTCCTGGGCTAATAAAAAAGGTTTTCAAAATCCAGTTGCTGGCACAACTCTGTGAAGTTACTAAAAGCAGCTGTATGGTGCACTTCAGATGTATGGTGTGTGACATTCTCTCTCAATAAAGCTGTTAAAAATTCTCCGTGATTTCCTTCTCTAAAATTAAGCAATATATAAAATACACATACATATATTTCTAAGTTTTAGGGAAGTCCTACTACACAGAATCTTTAGCAGCTTTGTCGAGATATGTATCAGTAGGCACGTGTATTATCTACACACAAACACAGACACATCGACACGCGCGTCAGTACGTCCGCCTGTCTATCTACTGAGAGCGACAGAGGGAGATGTGAGAGGCAATACAAATATATTCATAATAGGTTCATCGGTTGTTTTTCTTCCTTTTTACCTAGTTGGTATTTTCTTAGGTTTCTATGACGAATATGCACTTTAGGAAAACCAATGAAAACCTGCTTTGTCTTTAAGAACAGCTCACTTTGGATTTCAAAGTCAATCAAATGAGTGCCACAGTCACTCCCCACTGGGGCTCACGACTCCCCAGGAATGAAACTGGCCCCCTTCCGAGCCGTTACCTTGTCCACGTTGAGGGGCACGGCGAACCTCCTGAGGGTGGGGATGGAGGTGAGCCTGCAGTTCTCCTCAAAGTCCTGGTTCAGGTTGGCCAAGTAGAAGAGCTGGTAAAGGCTGCTGTCCTCGTAGGTGATGACGTCAAACAGGAGGCAGCCGTCCTCCTCGTAGGCATTGACGTGATGAAAGACCACCATGGGGTCCGTGTAAAACTTGGTGGGCAGAGTCTTCCTGGTCCTCTGGTCGATGATGTGAATGTAAGTCTGAAAGCAGAGGCACACCCAGGGGTCAGCTTCCCCTCTGCCGGCCCGGCACAATGGCAGCGGGCGCAGGACAAGACCCAGCCCAGTGGTCCATGAGCACATCACCCTGGAGCACCCCCTCCCCCAGAGTTCCTGGCTCTTGCCTGTCCCCGATCGCCTCCTTCAGCTGGAGCAGAGGGAAGCTTTGCTGCTGGCGCCTCTGCATCACCAGGACAGAGTCTGGGGGAAGCCCCTGAGGGTACACTGTCTCTCCCCCACTTGACTGGACTGTGACTCCAGGCTGGGATGAGCTTGCTCCCTGGCAGCGGCCACATGGGGGAGAACTGGCCAGTCCTCTAGCCCCCTTGGGCTCTATCCACAGCCAGAGCCCCTAAAACCCTAAAACCACACCAGCCCTTCTGGGTCCCATCTCCCGAAGTACACCTGCTGCCTGGTTTGCCAGAATGTGGTGGTCACGGCAACCTCCCTTATCCCGGGGGCTGCCGTGTGGAGAGACCTGTTCTGGTTAAGGGGCCCACATGGGTATCTGCTCACACCTCTGGGTGTCACGAGGCGGTATCACTCTGGGTGGTAATTAGCCATATCTGCAACCCTAGTTGCCTAATCCGAAGTATGTGTGGGGTTCTTTCTTTTGGCAGCTCTGGCCTAACCACCCTCCTTCTGAAAAGCAGGGAGGGACTACTCCAGGCTGTTCTTCGGCCACCTCCTCCCAGCTCATGTGCCTCTTTCTCTCCTTCCCCGGAATCCCAGTTTGAACATTAAGTGGGAATACAGAGGAGGAAGGCTTTGACAGCGTGGGAGATGAGGGTAGTGGGCAGGTGAATACAGAATTATTTTAGATCTTTTCTTCCCCATGACCCCAGTCCGTCCAGTACGGGAATTTTCAGAAAGCTGTCTTCTAAACGCATCCCCAAACCCTTCCTAGGGCTTTCTGCCCTGGCCTAGCAAATCAGTTCTCTCACTGTGGGATTCTCTGAGGTCCAAGGAATGTCCAGGGGCTGAAGAGCAAACCCAACTCCAGCTGGCTTCCCTGCTGGCCCCTGGCCCCAGCGTTCACTCCACAAATATAGATGGAGGGTCGAGGACACATCAGACACTTTTTAGGGAGCATTTTTCCAGGAAACACAGACTAAACAAAGGCCCTGCTTTCATGGAGCTTATAAATCCGGTGGGGGAGAGGCCAAGCAGTCAATGATCAGATAATGTGCGTAGGATAGTGAGCACTACTGAGAAAAATGAAGCCAGGTAGGGGATGGAGAAGCCTGGGGCGGGGTCTGTTGGAGACTGGTTTATCACAAAAGGCCTCCGGGATCTGGATGTTTAGCTGGGATATGGATTAACTGAGGGAGGAAGCCATCTGGGGAAGAACACTCCAGGTGGAAGGGACAGAAAATGCAAAGGCCCTGAGGCAGGAATGTGTTAGGCTGGTTTGAGATACAGGAAGTCCAAGAGGAGGCTGAGTGAGCAGGGAGCCAGTGGTTGGGATGTGGGCCTGTGAGGATTTGCAGGCTGGCCAGTGAAGTCTTTGGATCTTATTCTGAGGAAAATGGGAAATCACTAGAATGTTTTGAGCAGAGGAGGGACCTCACTCTCCACCCTGAGAAGAAAGGACAGGTCTTAAACCTGCATAGTGGTGGTTCCCTCTGGAGAGGGGACTGGCGGCAACAAGGGGGAGAACAAGGGAATCGACACGTTACTTTCTCTCCTTGTGTATTGTTTGAATAGAGAACACTAAGAATTACTTGATATTTATCACAAGTAAAAATTTACTCATTTCAACAGGAAGTAAATACATGCACACATATCCAAGCACAGATACATTCACATACGTACTATGTTCATGTGTGCATGTACACACACACACACACACACACACACACTGGTATACAGAGGCATGCACGTACACAACAGGCACACGCACGTATGCACACATCCACACTTGGAGCACTCGGATGTGCCCGAAGATGTTTGGTTGTACCATCCGGTGGAACGCTCTATCACCATGATGTCTAAAGCATCTACGGCACCCTTCCCCGACATTACCCGTTGGCTGCCGGGACGCAGGAAGGGCCTTGTCCGTGGACGGTGGAAGCTGCAGGGAGCCCAGACGTGGGTCAGGACTGAGGAGTAGCCCTTGGCCACTGGGCTGATGATGACGGCCTGGCTGATGAGAGCCAGCTTGCCCGAGGTCACACGCTTTTCAGACAGGGACCGTCTGCTCTACTGACTCATTGACTCGTGGCATCAGCCGCCTCACCTCTACCTGGGACCGTTCTGCAGGACCATCCAGCTTCAGAACTCTCTGGAAGCTTGGCTGATGCTTCTGGGGAGATTGCACAGTAGCTCACAGCCTCACTCCCTAGGAAACCTCCTGCATGCCTACCTCCATGTCAGTCTGCTTCCCGGGATACCTCACTTGGGCCATCCTCGTGCAGTTGTGGGTCCCAGCCAGGCCTTACCTTGTCCTCCTTGTGGAAAGCCAGGCAGGAGGCCCAGTTCACTCCCCGGATGTACGCGGTTGACATTTTGAGGATATCCAGCTTGAAAGGCTGCTCGAGGAAAACGATGTGGTTCTCGGTGACTCCGAAGCTGTGGTAATAGCTCGGGGAGAGGAGGGAGCGGGAGGTGATGGAGCAGAACACCTCCGTGTGCTTCAAGGGGTTCTTCCCCTTCTTGTCCTCTAGAGAAAGGCAAGCCTCAGGAGCAGTGGGGGACCTGGCCGCCCCCAGACAACGCCCTCATCACCTGTGGCTGAGCCTTTCAAACTGACCTGGTCGCTAAGAAGAGCCTTTGGATGAAAGCCGACAAGTAAACCGGGGAAGGGGCGGCTGCCTGGCGGACGCAGGGGCTCCAAGTGTTCCCACTTAGGCCCCCCGCCCTGAGAGACCTGGTGCTACAATCTGGAAACACGGAGCCCTGGAGCCAGGCCTCTGGGCCAGGGGTCTGCCCGACAGCCTGGGGGCCCAGCCCAGCCTCCACCTGCTTTCGCATCAAGGTTTCTTCAGAACACAGGCAGGGGCTGGAGAAGCCTGGGGCTTCTTTATGTGGGGTCCGTGGCTGCCCTGCTCTCGAGCCACAACGGCTCTGCTGCGGAGCTCCAACAGGGACCATGCATCTGCAAAGCCTCAGATACTCGCTCTTGGGCCCTTTCCAGAAAAGCTTGTCAGCCCCTGCTCTGGAACAACACCTCTTCATGCACACGGACCATCGGGGATCATGATCGAAGCGTGGAGTCTGACTCAGTATGTGAGGCTGGGCCTCAGGTTCTGCATTTCTATCAAGCACCCAGGGGATCGGCCGGCTCCCCAGGTTTCGACTTTGGTATTTTGCTGAGGACCAGTGTTTGAGATGCACCTCACAGGGTTTCCATAAATTTCTCTTTGCGCTGACCATTCAGAAACACTTGGAGGTGAGACTAAGCACCCACTGTGAGAAGGGGCTGTTATACCTCTTGTGACAATGCAAGTAGACCGGATGATCTCCATTTTACAGGTGGGAAACTGAGGCATGATGGAATATGGTTGATCATTATGGCCAAAGGCACAAGGTTAAGCCGAGGAGCCATAGCGCTCTTAGCCTGGCCACCTTCCCTGTTACGAGGGATAATGGCACTCATGGAGTGGAGAGAGAGCAGAATGAAATCCTTAGGTAGTCCAAGGAGCTCGCCCTGCATCCAGATGGAAGAGGAGCGCAGTACTTGTTCGTGCTCTTGTTCCGCCGTCAGGGTGACTCACTGCTGGCCAAAAGGCCTCCCCACCCAGGCCTGGGGCTGGTTTATAATGAGTTATCTGCAAGCGTCCCCACCTTTCTTGTGGCCACCTGTGCACACCGTAAACAGCTGGCTGGTGGGAGGGATGCTGTGGGGTTCTTTTCTTCACAAAACAAATGGAGCACAAAGCCAACTGAAATGGAAAGCACCCTGGCCTAGGAGGGAGGACACAGAAGTGAACCCCAGGGAAGCCACCAGCAGGCAGCAGGGCCTCAGTGGGGAGCTGCTGGCATAATGTTGGAGGCTGCTGTGAGCTGTGTGACCGTGGGCCTGTCACCTGACCCCCCTGGGGCTCGTCACCCTCTTTTGTAATATGACATGGCAAACTCAAATGCCTAGACCATCCCCAGGTCTGACATTCTAGGATTCTGGCTGGATCCTCTATTCCTTTATTGGCTTAATTCATGGGAGTTTCATTTAACAAGAATACTCATTGTGCCTTCTGACCTTAGGGGCTCACATCTGCCAGTAGAGACTAGTAAGTAGCTCAGGAGCTTCTGCAGGACTATGGGGGAGGGGACCAGCAGAGATCACAGATGGAGGCCAGTTTTCTGAAACCGGCAGGTCAAGTTGAGCACCCTTGTCATTCTGCCCCATCTCCTGAGCCCTGTGCAACTACCCTCAGAGGCCTGGTCTCCTGGGTGTGGTTCCCAAGAGGGTCCTGGACAAACAAGGGTCAGGAGCCTCCTCCCCTCAGGAACATGAAATCGCAATTGGCCCGGGCTTTGCGCCAGGTTCTTGGCCTTCAATGGAGAAGGTTCAGAAGGCCCAGAGAATGGGGTGGGGGCTCTGAAAGGCTGAAGGTCTGAAGAAGGACGGAGCTCCCATAACAATACTAGGAGCCTGGCTTCAGGGACTGGGAGGAAAGTGAGCAGTACAGCTTTGGCATACAAAGTTATGTTAGAAAACTTAAAAAAAAAAGAATGGATGGAAGGAAGGAAGGATATTTGATGGGCGGGTGGATGGAGGGATGATGGACAGTTGGATGAATGATGGATGGACAGACAGACAGATAGATGGGTAGGTAAATGGTGGTTGAATGGACAAATTAATGAATCAGTGAACTGGAGCCTAAAGAAAAGCAGGTTAGAATAGTAAAGGAATTCCTTCTTTCAAAAGGAAGGCTGGCAGCATCTCTTTTCCCCTGAAGGAGAAAAGTGTGTTCACGGTCATCTGAATCACCCACGAGGGAAAGTGTCAGATGGAGTCTTGTGTCAACGGTGAAAATCAGAATTCTTTGGAGGTAGCCACCTGTGGCATCTGTCCTTCATGATGTCCCCAGAGTGACCTACCTGGCACAGTGGCAGGGATCCTAAAGATCACATATCGCGTCTTCCCCTTGTCCATGATGGATGTGCCCATATTCAGAACGTTTCCGGCGGCATCATAATGGGGATGTGCTGTTGCCAGATTTACAGCCACGTATTTGCGATAATCAACCTGCAAAATGACACCCACCTGGTTTGAAAAATGGGGGGAGGGTGAGACGTGATGAAAAGCACCCGCTTCTAGGTTCAGAGAGATGATGGCAACTTTTGCGTATCTCCTAATGTGAAAATAAGGCAGATGTCACCTTGAAAGAGGATGTTTAACCCTGTGACCTGATAGAGCCTCATGGGTGGCCTCCTACAGCGCAGAGTGGGCAGGGGAGTCAGCGAGCTGTGGGTGTTTTCCGTGGTGTTTGCTGCAACCCTGCCCCCGGCCCTGCTGGGTGTCCTCAGCATGATGGCAGAAGGCCTCGCCACAGAGCAATGACCTGCACAGAGGGGCAGCCTTCGCACTAATCTTAACTGCTGCTTTGGGTCTTTCTGGTTACATCATTTAAGTTCTCCCCTTTTGCATGCCACAGAGGCATAAATCTCCAGGCCTCTCTCATAGGATTATCATAGGATTATTCTGGAAACAGAGAGTTATAAAAACACTTGGTCAAAGTGAAACTTGACTGACAAGCTCAGTAATGACCCCCCCCCCGCCCTCAACAGGGCACTGCCACAGAATAATGCAGGGCTAGGGAACCAACTGTCCTCCTCGTCTCCCCCAGAATAGCATGACCTTCGGCCAAAAGTCAGGCAAAGCTTCATTCTGTCCTAGTATTTCCTCTCTGAGGCTTTGTGGAAAGCATACATCAGTTGGACCTATGCCGCCCAGCTTAAAAGGTGCTGGACATAATTTCCCAGCTAAGAAAATCACTCCCTTTCACAGATCGTTAAAATGTACTGAGAAGACACTGAGGCTTTGAATAGCCAGCTGGAGAAGAAATGAGTGGGTCTATTGATTTTCATGAAAATGTTGACTCGATTCTGCCCAGGAAAGGTATCTGCTTGGGCATTTACTTTTGTCCCCTTGCTCTCTGCCTGAGGCCTCCTTCTTCGGGTCAATACAAGGTAGGGATGCTCCAGTCCAGGCAATCCAGTCCAGTCATTCATTCAAACTCCCATTAAGATCCCACTTGGTGCCAAGACGGTGGACACTGTTATGGGCTGAATTGTGTCTTCCAAAAGATACGTTGAAGCCCTAACTCCTAGTACGTATATTTGGAAACAGGGCCTTCGTAGATGTAATCAAGTCAAAATGAGGTCATTCTGCATGGGGGTGGCCCTAATCCAATGATTTGTGTCTCTAGAAGAGACTGGAGTGGTGCATCTGTAAGCCAAGGAATACCGAGGATTCCTGGCAGCCACTGGAGCCTGGAAGAGGAAAGCCAGCATCTTCCCCTGGAGCCTCCAGAGAGAGCATGGCTCTGAGGACACCCCGCCTGTAGATTTCCAGCCTCCGGAACCAAGAGAGAATAAATCTCCATTGTTCTAATCCGCCTAGTTTGTTGTACTTTGCCTCAGTAGCCCTAAGAACCAACACAGAGATGAAAGGACACAGTCCCCACCCCAAGGGAGCTTAGAATCTAGTGCTAAGTGCTGTGCCGGGGAAGCTCGGGATCCAGTAGCATTAGGGGCTGCCCCATGAGTTCCTGCAGGCCACATGGCCCAACCCAGGGGGTCCCTCCCACGAGCCAGGAACTGATGCTGGTTGTAGTAGATTCACTGGTACCTTCTCCAGGGTTTCCAGAGTCTGTGGGTTGATTTTCCTGATGTAATTCGTCTCTGTGGTCGCATAGAAGTCTTCTCCACACTTCATGATGTTAATCAGGCAGTTGTCTGTGAAATCAGGGATGGTGTGGGACAAGTAGGAGAAAGCTCTGTGGAGGAAAACAGATCAAGAACATATCAGTGCCTGTGTCTATTCAGCTGAAATGTTCTGCTCAAGATGGCTTTATTTTTCCTAGCATTTAAAATTATCTACTTCAATTAAGGGGGAAAAAAAGTTCCAAGTCCCAAAGGATCACTTGAGGAATATGGAGAACTTGGAGATCAGGATGCCTAAAGATACCCCCATGTTGAATTAGCTAAAAGTGAGTCCTCTGGGACAAGAGGCCACCAACTGAACCCTCCTGGGCTCTCAAAAATCAAAAGGTCTCCCACGCCAGAGACACAAAGAGCTAGTAGGCTGTTCTGAAGTATTTTAAGAAGTTCTACAAAAATCATATGTACCCTTCCATAAAGCTCCCCTAAGGCTAGCAAAATAGCTAATCCTTGCTTTTGGAAGGAATGAGAGTCCACAGTGGACACTCTGAATTTGTCCAGGAAATTAGTTGTTTAGTTTAGTTTAGTTTAGTTTAGTTTAGTTTAGTTTTCTTTAAAGGAAATCAGACAAATAGATGAGAGAAAAACTCCTTAGTTTGATCAGAATGTATTGCATCCATGTATTGGTTAGTGCTCCCCCTGCTGGCAAATGGTGAAGCAGCAAAGCCGCCCTACGTGTGGTTTAGCGGGGCCTTCCCTCCAGCTTCCTGCCTGGCTCCTCCCCCTGCCTGCAAATGCAAGATCAGTGCTTGCTGTGTGCCAGCCCCAGCAGTGGATCCTGAACAGGAAAGATGACGTCAGTTCCAGAAAACCAGGAGCCATCTTCCATCGTTGGACCAGTCTACTGCTAGCACATTTCCTAACTCGTCTATATCCGAAGAGTATCAGGAACGAGATACTGACATGGGTCTGGCTGTATCTGGCCAACTGTTGATAATTTGTCAAGCCTGTCATACATTCATAGTCATCAGAGCCCAGATGATTTGAAATGTATTCAACTCAAAAACTTTCCTTATCTTCTTCTCTCATTTGCCAGTTTCCCACCTCACAGATCCTCCCACTTTCTCTACGCACATACAACCAAAAATAAATCCAGATTTCTTCCTGCTTTTTTACACAAAACATAGCTTATCATATGCTCTTTCTACACCTTATTCCGCCCTGTGCCCCCCACTCAACAAGGTACCGGGGAAATCTTTCCATTCAGCACATAGGGAGCAACCTCATTACCCACCCTGCCTTTTTTTGCTCCTGCCTGGTATTTTCTTGTACGGTTTCACTCTTATTTATTTAACTATCCTCCTGTTGATGAACATTTGGGTTATTTTCAGTTCCTCATTATAACAAATGACGCAGCCGTGGATAACATTGTACATTTGCCATTCCAGATGCGAGCAAGCCTATCTCTAGACTGAAGAGAACGTGCGTTTGTAATTTTGAGAGATAATTCCAAATTGCTCTCCTACCAGCCATATGGAAAAATACCTAATAATGTGTCAGATGCCCTTTGCCTCTCTTGCTATCAGTGATCAAGAACTGCATGACACAGAGAGGCAAAGCCTGGCCAGGTAAAGGTCTTCATGTACCCTACAGAGAGGATTGTCAGAGGAGGGGACGCTGGTTGTTTTGACCACCGAGGATATCGAAAAACATGACCAGATTCAAAATGGACAGTTACTTGGAAAATATGTTTTTGCAGGGGTCCGGATAGGCCATCGTTCCAAACTCTGACACCACAATCCTGTTGGCCTCGATGTTGGCTTTGTAGGTGTCACTTCTTAGGTACTTGCTCCTGTAATAGACCTCACCTGAAAGACAAAACGCAGAAACATCTCAGACTGACACCTTTACAGAGGTTTAAGGTCGATTTCAGGCATTGTAGGGGAATTACAGAAGGAAACGTGAATGAGCTAGGACAGTCCCCTTTAGAGTATGCCGGATACAAAGAGCATTTGCAGTGAGCTCTCACATACATTTCCTCACTTGAGGAATATGGCAAAAGGTAAGGATCCCTGTGAGTTCCATTTTACACAGCAGGGGATGAGGCTCAGACGTGTTCAGTCACCTTGCCAAGAGTCGCTGACCTGGCCCATTGATCATCTCTTCCACACCTGCTAGTATCCCTCCAGGGGAAGGTCCGGATTTGGAGGACGAGTCCAGAAGGACTCATACTTGGGCTGGGTTTCCTAGGACTTGGTTGAGCCTTGAAAACCTTCCACTGGCCATTTCAACCCCTGGAATGACATTCGATACCTACTACAACCAGAGAGTGACCTAGTGCCCAACTGCCTGTATGGTAGAGGGTCGGTACCTGTGTGCATGTCTAATTCACATAGACACTGGAGAAAATCTAACTCACTGCATAAAAGCAGGGCCTCCTGGCCAGGTCATCAAGACCAACGTGAAAATGTATGTATGGTTCTAGTCCTATATTAGGTACCTATGGCTATTGTAACAAATTGCCACAAACTTAGTGGCTTAAAAAGACACAAATTTGTTATCTTACCATTTTGGGAGGTATAGTCTGAAAGGATCTTACAGGGCTAAAGAGCAAGGTGTCATCAGAGAATCCATTTCTGGCTTTTCTAGCTTCTAGAAGTTTCCTGCATTGCTTGATTTCTGGTCACATCTGTCTGACATCTGATTCTATTGTCATGTCTTTTTTGACTCTGACCTCCCCTTCCCTTGCGGTGACCCCTTGATTCCACCGAGCCCACTGGATAATCTCCCCACCTCGAGGTCCTTAACTTAGCCACATCTGCAAAGACCTTTTTACTTTGCAGAGTAACATGATATATTCATAGGGTCCTTCTGGAAGAGAAAAGGGATCAGAGGTGGGGGAGAAGAGAGGAGAGAGCTGAGGAGGCCCAGCTGGGAGCGGATGGATCAGGAAAGGATTCCTGGAGAAGGTAGTACTTGAAATAGCCCTTGGAAGATGAGTAAAACTACTTGCCCATCATAGATTAGGGAGGTGGCAAGTAGGAGAGAGAGTAGCACATTTCCATTCACTCTTCCTTGAAAGTCTAGAAGCAAAGGCCTGGAGATGGGAAAAGCAGCCCACCTCCTGCAGCAGCTGAGTAAGATGGCCTTCAGCATGAGGCAGGGGCTGGGGAGCAGCAGGAATGGGATGAGGTTAAGGGGCGAGGGCCCTACTGCATATATGAGGCCTTCAAACAATTTGATGGACAATTTGAAACCTCTAGGTTTTAAAATTTTTATTTAATTTTGTTGTTAATTAGCAAATGACATGTTGATTTTTCCCCACTCCAGAATAGAATACATTTCTTGCTGTAGTATAATATATGCTTCCAACGCTGGGACAACTATAATATGCAAAAAAGTAGCACCCAGGTCATATCGACATTTCATTTCCATAAAACAAGTTGATCAGAGAAATATCCATGATGTATCCACTGCCATGATGATGCGCTTAGGAAAGAACACTTTGTCTGGTGACTTTTTATATCTAAGAAAGGAAATAGAGCTAAGAGCTAACATTTATTGTGCACATGTGTGCTAAGTACTGTGTGGACGCTTTATGTATATTTTTTCTTGCTTAATTCTAAAATATTGGAAGTATATCGAATACACCAACCAGAAATGTGTTCTTTCGGGGGGGAAAAAAATCAACCTGTCATTTTTTAATTAACAGTGAAATAAGACAAAATTTAAACAACAGTTGAAGGTTTCAAATTTCTTACCAAATGAAGTATAAGGGGCTTAGGCAACTCATGGTCCTGCAACCCATTTCCAGTGAGTAAAATCGAAGCACAGAGAGGTTAAGTACCTTGCTTTAAGCCACACAGCTAGGGAGAGGTAAGCTGGACTCAAAGCTGACACAACCACCACCGTCAGTTTGACCATTCCATCTGATCCTGGTTATTAAAAACACACCTATGGAAATGTGCTACCATTACTGCATGGCTTGCTGAAGCTTCACAAATGGAACCGACCCATACGAACTACATCCTAATTTACAGACAGAACATGAGAGCCCCCTGGAGGCCCCTCATAGCTTGTCCAGTCCCCTGCCCCAAGAGCCACTATCTTGACTTTTAATAGCCTTGATTAGTTTTGCCCTCGGAATTGCGTTTTCATGTCCAGCCCCAAAGGACATGAGTGCCCATCTCATTGGTAAGGACTCTAGCCTGTGCACCTAGATGGAAATAATAGCAACACCAGCGATGCTAATCTTTATAAAATTGGAAGAGACCATGAAAGACCTTCTAGTTCTTTCTCTAGCCTTTGGGAGGTAAACTGCATGTGCCCAGGGGCAGAAAACCATCTATCCTCTTCTCAGATGTCTTTTTACAGGTGACTACTGTGAAAATAACTATCACTGAGATATTTCAGGAGTGGGGGGCTCTGTTCTGGGGCTACCGGAAGAAATAGGGAGGAATGGTTTTGGTTATCCTGGCCCTGGGTTCATGTATTCAACCAGTATCTATTAATCACCTCAGTGGGCCAGGAAGTGGGGGGGGGAGCAGGGTAGACACATCTCTACCCCTGAGGGGATTCAAGTCTCCAGGTGGCCATCAATCCTGCTCTGTCATCTACCGACCATGCACTTGACCTTGGGTCAGAGTTAAGACTTGGTCCTCTCCGCTCTGAGGTGAGAAGCATGATACGTTCCTTATGGAGTTGCTGTGATGGTTAAGACCTATAAAGAATTCAGTACATAGTAGGTGCTCAATAAAAGCTATATATGCTATTGAGATACACTGGGTAGAGTGGGCAGGCTTTGGTTCTGGGGTTAGTCCTAATCTAAGCCTTGTGACCCTGTGTGAGTCTCTTCATCTCAGAGCGAACTTCAGTTTTCTCAACTGGAAATAAGGGATCATATAGTCCTCCCCAGTATAGGATTGGCAGTTTTAAATGAGATGGGGTGATATAAGGAGCTTGGCCCATTGGCACACAGCATGTCTGAATTGTCCAACAAAATCCTGGAGGCAGGAAGACGCAGCTGGGGGTTGGTGAGGCCACACACACTGGTCTTTGGTCACAGGCTACACAGACTTTACTTCACAGCCACCCTGGTCTCCCCCTAAGCCAGCCTGTCCTCTGGTCACTCTCTCTGAGGGCTGCCACCTACAAGTACTGGCAAAGGTGGTTTGCTTAAAATGTTGAATTATGTTCACTTGAAATGTAAACATCCATCCCAGGCTGGCTGTCAGCAGGCGGCCCATTTCCTATAAACAACCAGCCCCAGAGCACGCATGGAGGGCTCAGGGGCCACAGGAAAATGTGTCTCTGGAGTTGCTCAAGGCTGACACTCAGCTCTGAGGCTGAGATTAAAGACCACCACACATTCCCCAGAACCCTGCTCCCTGCTGAGCCCCAATTAGTCACATTCCTTCTAAAGGGACACAAGTAAACAGATGTGCTCCTGCCTGGAATCTTCTAGAACTGGGTCAAGTTTGATATTCCTGGGAGAGTGGGAGATTTTATATAGATATCTATATCTATCTCCATTTTAAGCAAACTTCCAAAAGGCTAGTTTCAAGCTAAAAAAACTTGAAAAACTCAGCTTCAGAAAAGGCTAAGTCCTAGAGAGCTCTTTTTGTCTCTAAACCTTGGTGATGCTGGCTCTTGGAATTTACATGTTCGAATCCTCGTGGGACAACGGCCTTGCCTCTAAATAAAAAATGATCGAATGTGCTGCTGAGGGAGACAGGTTCATTCATCTCTATGCCTGCTCTATAAAAAAAATTTTAGTTTTGAAGTAATTTTAGGGGCATCTGGGTGGCTCCTTCAGTTAAGTGTCAGACTCTTTCTTGATCCCAGCTCAGGTCTTGATCTCAGGGTGGTGAGTTCAAGCCCTGCACTGGAATCCACACTGGATGTGAAGCCTACTTAAAAAAAAACAAAACAAAAACAAAAACTGAAGTGATTTTAGACTTACCAAAAAAAAAAAGAAAGAAAGAAAGAAAAAGAAAGAGCACTCCTGTATACCCTTTGTCAGTCTGACTTCTCTTCCGTTCCTTTAGTTAAGTCTTTTTTGGATTTTTAAAGCCTTAACATTCCCTAGTTTCTACTGAAGGCCACAAACCGTTTCTGTATCTTTCTGCTTTCTTATTCTAGTCCTTTCTTACTGGTATGGCTCTCGGGTTCTCTATGCTGGCTCTACACTATCACTTGGTGCTCTGAAACACTGGCAGAGAAGGCTGAGCCCCACCTGCACAGCACACTGATGAACTGGGTCTTGGGTGGGACAGGGTAGTGAGGCTGGGGGTCCACTGTGGAGGTTTTCTGAAACCTTGCTGTGCTCAGGGCCATCCAGGAAATATGTTACAAACACCAACGCTCTGACAGTGTCCTTCAGGATTATGATTCACTCAGCCCTGGGTGGGGGGTCTCAGGATTTGCAGCTTTAATCCTAGAGGATTCTGATGTAAGAAGTACACCAACCACCTTTTGAGAAATACTGGCTTTGTGTTATCTGTAAATCAGAGAATCCTGCCCACCCTTGCATGTCCCTCTTGGATCATGTATGGTAGTACTTAACATTTTTGGTTTATGTTTTTACTCTTGGGGAGTAGAATGGGGAGCCATTGAGAGTTGTAAAGGAGTTGTAAAGGAGAGACCAGGATGTGCCACACTAATGTTGGCAATCTGACAACCTCAAGAGGATTGGGTTGGAGAGACGAGGAGAGAGGGTAGCCAGGAGATGGGGAAATGGCGCAGAACTGCATAATGCTTAGGTCATGAGATTCTGGATTTAGAGAGCATTGGGTTTATAACTGACCTCCACCACTTCTTAGCTGTGTGCCTTTGGGCAAGTTCCATGGCCTCTCTGGGCCTCAGGCTCATCTGTAAAATCAAGAGGTACCTTCCTTGGAAGCTGTGGTTAGGGCTGAGTTGTGGGTGGGCACGAAACACTTGGGCCAGTGGCAAGCAAGCACTCCCTGTAGTGACTGTTGAGCTCGACTGCAAATGTATTGCTTCCTTCTCCCAAAATACCCTTCACCTCGTTCATGTTATTTGGGCTCCATAAAGAGTTTCCTAGTGCCCCCTGAGCCAGGCCCTATGCCGGGTGATGAAAACACAACAATATGAACAGAAACCCTTTGTTCTGGGGCCTCCCTCCCTAGGCTAATCATTGCAAAGCAGTGTGGGGTATGTACCTTTGACATAGGCAAGATTAAAGAGCAGGACGGGGAAGGGCGGGCAATTGAGGGGACTCTCTGTACTTCCCATTTTCCAGCCAGTTCCAGATTATGCATAGAACTGAGTCATGAACGACTCAATTCTATGTATATATTTTTTAATTTTCTGTACATTATGTTTTGATATCTTAAAAAACCTTCCTGTTTAGAAGAGACTCTCCTTCCCTGGACTAGCCAATTCTTAGAGGTAGCAAAGGGTCCAGTGTGCCTTTGAGATGAAAACTAACCAATTCAGAGCCAGATCGCCTCTCTCTGGCCCATGTACTTCAGGAGGCAATATTCCCCTGACTTCATCACCCCAGGGCCAGGTCCCAAGCAACCAGAGACCACCCCCACAGCTCAAAGCCTGCCAACACTATTCACGCCAGCCAATCCTGAGCTGTTTACTTTGCCCCATCTTGTCTTGTCTTTCCCTCAGAAACTCCAGGACAGGCCACGGCCTATGTGCTTCCCTGCTCCTGTCTTCTGCCTCGGGACCACCCTGGTGCTATCCACTGTGGGCTGGTATGACATGCTGTGCCTCCTGGGACCTGTGAGTAGAAGAGGCTTTGCTCCCAAGCCTCTGTCTGTCTTCTTTTGTGGTCACACCTGACCATCCCATAAAAGAAGACAAAACAGCTACTTACCTTTGATAATGAATTTTTAGTTTGCAAATCTACTAGAAACTTTTGGAAAGTCTAAGCCACATGGAATAACTTTGGTCAAGTGCCTGTTCAGCTCACTCAAGGATTTTGGTGGATGGCAGCCATGCTTCTGAAAGACAGTTCTGGCTTGGTCATCCCCTGCTGGTTCTCTTGTCCCTGGAGTCTCTACGGAAGGATGTGGAAGCCACCATTCAGTAAGCTGTGAGGGCTCCCTTAAGCTACCTGCCATTTCTCAGGGGGATGAGTTAGGGTGGCAAGAGGAGAGCAGGGGTGGTTTCAAACTTGAACCCTAGACAACACAAGTCAGAGCCCAGCCCTACCTCAGTGACCTTGCTCAGGTAAGTCACTCAAACTCTCTGAAGTTCCCATTTCTGCATCTAGAAAGAGGGGACAAGCACGCCTCCCGTGCAACACTGATGTGAGCACCTCAAAGGGACCACAAGGGACCTGACAGTGCAGCAAAGCAGGGCCTTATGGAAAGGGGGAGCCAGTGTACTTTTACTTTCCAGATAAGTGTTGATTTCCCTAGGAATCACTGGTAACTTCTGTCCAGGAAAGGAGGGGACTGTTAAGACTTCAGGCTGTCAGGAAATATGGAACCACCCACTCTGTAGCTGAGTTTCAGTAGTATCTGTTAAGTTTTTGCAAAACTTGTGGTTTTCACACATGGGGTCTCTTTTCATGAAGCCTCAGAGCAATCCACTGGCATAGTGTCTACATTCAAAAAATAATTGCTGACTGGCTTAGAAGAAATAGTAATTAAGCAAAATTAATGATAATGCTTATTGAGCACGTGTTCTGGGCCCGGCATCATACCAAGCTCCTTACACATATTAAAGCCTTTAAATTCCATGGCAACTCTGATAATCTCCATTTTCCAGATGGGGAGACAGACACAGAAAGGGTCAGTAACTTGGCCAAAGTCACACAGCTTGGGTGCACATTAGCTAGGATGAAGATGGGATTCAAACCCAGTGACAATGATGGTGGTTTTCAATCTATTTTGCGCAGACCAGGTGTCAGGCTCTTGCTAGGTGCCCGGCCCTTCTAATGATCATGACAGCTCTCCAGAGGGGATCAGCAAGCTCTTTTTACGGTGGAGAAAACGGAGGCCAAGGGAGATGAAGTGACTGGCTCGTCAGGCTGGAAGGCAGGGGGTTAAAGAAAAATGTCATCAAGCTGAAGCGCTGGGACACGAACTTCGCCGGCATGTGACCCAGAGCCTGCTAAAGCCTCCTGTGACCCATCCCGGACCTCGTTAAGGACTCAGAGCGTGCTGTTGTGACATACACCAGCTCCGCGGCCAACAGCACAGAGTTTACAATCCACCTCGGGCACGAGTCACCTGAACCCAGAATTCTGTCTCATTCGGCCTTTTCAGTTTCCCCTCTGGCAGAGCCACTGAACTGCTTGCTTGAGTGACTGGCTCTCCCTTGCCTGGTGAGCAATCTACTCAGCTGTGCTCTTCCTATTTTGATCTGAGGCATGTCCGACTCCAAAGCCAGTAATCTCCAGCTCTCGCCCACCTTCATGAGAAGGCATATCATTTGGCAGGTTGGACTCTCTGAAAGAGAACCTTGGCTGCTTTTCCAGGGAGGTTCGTGCTTGTGGTTGGCTCAAGAATGGCCTCCCCAAGATGTCCATGTCCTAATCCCTGGAACCTGTGAAGCTGTTGCCTTATAGGACAATGCAGGCATGACTGTTAAAGATTTTGAGAAAGGAGATGATCTTGGATTATCTGGGTGGGCCCAATGCCATCACAAAGGTCCTTATAAGACAGGAGGGTCCAAGAAGGAACTATGATTATGGAAGGGAGGGAAGTGGGGAGAGTGAGGGAGAGAGAGCAGGTGTGAAGGAGGCTTTGCTGTTCTTTGCAGGCACAGCTGAGGCCACAAGCCAAGGAAGACAGGCAGCCTCTAGAAGCTGGAAAAGGCAAGGAAATGGGCTATTATCTCCCTGGAGCCTCCAATGTCTTGATTTTAGCCCAGTTTTGACTTCTGACTTCCATAATTGTAAGAATAAATTAGTGCTGTTTTAAGCTACTAAATTTGTGGATGTCTTTACAGCAGCAACAGCAAAGCAAGCCAGTGCTCTTACCGTCTCTAATTGTGAAGCTGTGGAGCAAGGCCAGGCCATCAAACCAATGGTTGTATCTGGTCTCCCCGACCGTGTGCATTCCAGGCCCATTGCGGAGCAGGGTGCCCTGCAGCCACGTGGGAATCCTGCCTGTTAAGAGAAAGAATGTTTGGTTTCCAGTTTTCACGTCCCAACCAAAAAGCTATGAGACGTGGCCATGGAAAGGAATTGAGGTCACAGTCCCAACATGACTCGCAGCACCCACTCATGCTCAGCAGTCGTTTCCAGAAAGGGTAGGAGATGCCTGGATTGTGCCAGCACTGAGGATACCGAGACAAACCCACGTCATCGCTGTCCTCAAGTGGCTCACCACCCACGGAGCAGATGGATGAAGAGACACTGAAACCACACCACAATAAAGGAAGGCAGTGTGATAGGCTCAGCAGGGGGGCTGCGTGGAACAGAACCTCACCCCCAAGTGGGGTGAGAGCAGGAGGGTGGGGAGGCTGAGTCTTGAGGGGGAGTAGGTATTGGCCTCACAAAGGCACAAGCAAAGAACATTCTAGAACTATGCTGTCCAATATGGTAGCCACCAGCCTCATGTGGCCACCGAGGACTTGAAACCTGGCCAGTCCAAAGAGAGATGTGTTGGAGAGTGTAAAATACACACTGAATTTCAAAGGCTCAGTATGAAAAAAAAACCTCATTAGCAATTTAAAAAATATTGATTACATGTCGAACCTATAATATTTCAGAAATGTTGCCTTAAGTGAAAAATACTGTTAAAATCATCTTCACCTGTGTTTGTTTTGGTTTTTGTTTTTTTATTTTTTTTGAGTGTGGCTATTAGAATTTAAAACTATGCATGCGGCCTGCATCATATCTCTGTTGAATAGCACTGCTTTAGAGGTAGGGTGCTGCAGTAGACACTGTTGGTGCCCCACCCTTGTCCTCTTGGCACTGACCTCTCCCTGAAGGTTTCTTTCTGCCACTACCTGCAGCTCTCTGCCTGAGGGCTTTGTTTTCACTGCAGGAGCTGCTCTGCCCACACACTAGGCAAGCTGGGACACCTTGGAGTTAATGCCCCTGGAAGTGGCTGTCACCCACTGATGGATGGGGAGTTGGACATCACATGTCACCACTTCCTTGCCCTCAGTTGGGACAATATGAGGCATGTTTTTACACTATGTCCAGAGGGCTCAGCTCTGATGGCTCACTGGTCAGTAGCCTGACAATGCCCCTTTTACTGGTTTCCCTCCCAGTGTTTCTTGGGATCATGTCCCAAATTAAACTACTCACATCTGAATTCTTATCTCTGGGGGAACCTGAACCAAGAGATCAAAGACCAGCTCAAAAACCAGCAGATGTGCCAGTTGTTTAGCAAGACTGGTCTGTAATTTTCGAGTGAGGAAGCATAAGTATTGAGGCTGGAGAGCTAAGCAGGGACCGTGCGACAAAGGTCAACGAGACCACACCAAGGGCATGGATCAGAAGGTCAGAAGAAAGGCACAGCTTGGCCAGTTAAAATGGAATGAGAGGATCAGATTTTCGTGCACATGCGATTTTTTTCTTGAGATAAGATTCACATAACAACAAAAAAAAATCCACCATTTTAAAGTATATAATTCAGGGTTTGTTTTTTTTTTAATATAGTCACAATATTATGCAATCATCACCATCTAGTTCCAGAACATTCCATCACCCCAAAACAAAGTCTTGTCCTCCTGACAACCACTAATCTACTTTCTAAAGATCTGCCTCTTCTGGACAGCTCAGATTAATGGAATATGCTCAGATTTGGGGTTTCAAAAGTTGTCTCTGTGTGTAGGGTGTGGCGGGAGGAGGAGACAAGAGGAGGCAGGAAGACCACAGCGAGGATGGAGAAAAACAACAGAGCAGAGAGCGGGAGAAGGTGGAATGGATAGAACCGGGAGTTTGAGTGAATGTGGGGGAGACGAGATGGAGCACCCTGAAGTACCACCACGTCTCCTGCCTTGGGCTATTCAGAAAGACCTAGATGCAGGAGAAGGAGCAGGTGAGGCAGAGCAGAGAGAAGTGAATCTGAGCACAAAGCCCTGGACAGAAGGATACGTATTGAACACCATGTGGCAGGCACCGGTGGGGGTGGGGAGCAGGTGCATTAAGTCATAGAGTCATTGCAGTGACCCTGCGTGGTAGGTACAGGTGGACCGTTTTACACAAGAGAGAAGTGAGGCAAGAAACACTTAAGGAACTGGCCAAGGAGGTCTCAGAGCCAACAAAGCACAGTCCAACATGAAGTCTGGACATGGCCTCTGTGGGCAAACGTGGACACATAGGCACAATCTTTAGTTAACGGTCGGCCAGTGGTTAAGACTTGTCCCAGGAAGGACAGGAGCCTGTCCTTCGCTGTCCACCTGACCTTGGGCAAGTCACAACACCTCTCCAGGCCTCAGCTTCCCCCAAGGAGGAGGGCATGATTTATAGCAGTGGTGCTCAAACTTGGAAGCAGCCAGAGGGCTTGTAGAAACACAGATTGCTGGGCTCCACCCCCAGCGCATCTGATTCCGTGGGTCAGAGTGGGCCCAGGAATTCGTGATTCTAACCGGTACCCAGGTGATGAGGAGGCTGCAGGTGTGAGGTGAAGGTGGGGAGAACAGCTCATCTGGATCCAGGGGTCCACTTGGATCTGTATGTTCTAGGATTCCGGCTTTCTAAAATTTCCAAGGATTTCCATGCAGCCATTAAACATAAGGCTTATGGGCAACACGTTCATGGCATCCCAGAACATAAAAGGATAGGTATCTGAGGCTCTTTTTAAAAATAAAAATTAATAGTAAATATACCTGTGTTTTTGAAAAAAATTTTATCGTCTATACAATCTCTATCTTTTAAAAACTTAAAACACTCCAGTATTAGGAGTGCTTGAGATGGAAATACAGCTGATTTTATTTTCCTTTGTGCTCCCATTAGCATTTCCAAGTTTTTATATATGTGCATATACATAAAACACACACAGAGATCATACATTACCTTTGTAATCAGAGAAAAACAAACATAAAAGCTATTCTTTCAAAAGCCTTCCAAGGCAATTCCTTGGTTGAAAAGCTCCCATCTGACTTTCCTCACAGAGAAATGCTCGCTCAGGAAAAGCCTTCAGATCAAGTCTCTGAAGATGAAAGCGCCTGCGTGCCTGAGCCTGCCCACTCGCCCGTTCTCAGGGGCCGCCCCGAAGAGAGAGAGCGGGAGAAGTAACAAAGAAAACGAGACACAAGGCCCGCTAAAGGACTGTTCTCGTGGAGGGTCCCACTCTGGGTCTGTCTGACTTACGGCTCTGCAGGTACTCGAAGGCCCCATCACACCTGCGAGGAGATAAAGACACGCTCCGCATGCCCCGGCCCCCGCGTGCACACGCCAAAGTGGGAGCCCACGGGCACTTCTCATGCCATCAAGAAAGTGACTTAGGGTGCACAGATTTGCACAAAGGCACCAGCCGTTTGGAACGGGCCACGCTCTGCAGAATCGTTCCCTTGTCTACAGGCCAGCCGGAGCATCCCCAGGCTCTTTGCCTCAGGTAGCGAGAACGACTCTCCCTCTCCCTGGAAGCGGTTTCTGTGTATTGGAAGCACACCTAGGTTTTCACAGAGAATACCTCTGGATTGTGGGTCATTCCCCGCTATATACTGCTTTCTGGATTTTCCAAAAATAACTTACAATAAATATTACCTTTAAAACAGAAAAAAAGCGTATGTCTAAATATACAAGAAGAGCCCGCCGTCTATACGAAACGCTTACCTGTCACTTTGGCCCTCACAGGTTCCAGCCGCTCCTTCTTATTTCTGCCAAATATTATATCCATGGCACGAGGCGCTGAGCAGGAGCGATGCTGACAGTGAGCAGACACTCTGCTGTGTTCCAGGCAACTGATCTTCGGCTCCTTTTCTTTCCTTTCTGCTCTTCTGCAGCTTCCTTCTCATACATCTCTTTCCCTCCCGAAGCCCTGAGAGCCTGGTATCTCTTCTCACACGGTGGGGGGGGTGGGGGGGGTGGGGGGGGTGGGGGGGTGGCAGGCGTTCTTTATCTGCGGTCAAAGGTCAATTCCCCAGCCATGAGTCCTGTCTAATCTTTAACCCTCTTATCATAACCCCAACTCCCTTTCCAGTTCCTCTCTTCTGGCTTAAGCAAGAAAAGCTCCTCTTCTGCCGGGTTGAAATTGTCAGGATAATTCAGTGGGTGCATTCTGCGTAGGTATGCAGCCTGAAATAATCCAACCCAGGAGGTGGAGATGTTTTACGGTCAGAGCAACAGGAGAAACTATCAGGACCTGGGACTAGGGGAGCCGACAGTGTGTCAATCGCTAGAATTCCTTCTGCACATGGTGGGAACTTCTTCAGCAGACAGAGCTTTTTGTTTTGAATAAAGGTCCCTGAGCCTCCCCCTCCTTAAAAAATCGTATTTAAAGAGCAACTTAACTTTTTTATATCTCTTTTTTGGAGAAGTAAACACAAAATGCTTACCCATTTAAACCGTAAATATAGGGAACCAAAAACTCTACTTGAGAACAATGAAGAATTGTAAAAAACAAAAGCGAAAACAAAACAAAAAACAAATGTCCATTGGACTTCCCGGTCTAACAGGAGAAAGGATGCCCATCTGTGATTTCAGAGTCCCCTATATTTGTGCCTCTCGGTGTGATGCCCTTGCCTAAAATCCAAATTCAAGTGGCTTTGAATGTTGGATGATGAGTTAATGGACTCCTCTCTAC
This sequence comes from Nasua narica, assembly GCA_028533885.1. Taxonomy (NCBI): domain Eukaryota; kingdom Metazoa; phylum Chordata; class Mammalia; order Carnivora; family Procyonidae; genus Nasua; species Nasua narica. The sequence continues at coordinate 43,817,803 of CM052803.1, read as the reverse complement.
TGCTCTTGCTTAAAGAAAGCAGCAGCTGTTTCCTTCCCGGGTAGAGGAAGACGGGGTGTGGTGCTGGTCTTTCGTGGCTGCTGAGCGCAGCTCTTGTCAGGTCTGGGCCGAGACCGCGTTCCCGGACCTGGGAGCCCAGTCCCGACAGCCGCCTGGTCTGGCTGCGTGCCCACCCCTGGCTGTACACTCCGCTCCCCCCGCTGCACGCGCTCCCGGGTCCCGTGCTGAGCCTCTCTCCACACCCCCCGATGCGGGATCTCTCAAGGGGGAGCCCAGCCCTGGGTGGTCTTAAACATGTCTTGGATTATTCGGATTCTTGGCAGCTGTTGAGGAGCGCTGGTCCAGGGAAGACGCTGTGCGTTTGGGTTGATACTAGATTCACTTTCTTCCCCTTTCTGTGTGTCTGCCTTATCCTCTCTGAGCCTCCGTTTCCGTAACCGTCAAATGGGGGTGTAATGATATCAAAGTCCCAAAATATTGTAAATCAAGGGTCTAGCAAAGCCACCTGGCCCCAAACAGCTACCAATTATTACCCTTTCTTCCCCATTCGCTCAGAAGGCAGTTCCCTTTGACCCACATTTTCCGTTCAGTCCCGTAACTTGCCAGTTTATTCTTCTGTCTGGTCTAAACATGTGTATCCATGTCAGCATTATTATTCCTAGGTTGTGAAAGCTGTGTCCTCGTGGGGATTAAATGAGAATGTCTGGCATAAACTATGAGCTCAGGAAAAAAAAAATGCACTACCAGAGGCAGGAACTCTGGTGCAGGGGGAAAAAAAAAAAAAGAGCTCAAGGCTTAGAGCTCAGAAGACCCGCTGGGATCTCAGGGCTGCAATTTAAAAAGTGTGACTGTTGTCACAATCACTCTAAACCTCACTTTACTCTGCGAAACAGGCTGGCAATACTTAGGCCACAGGGTTTGTGGAGAGGACAAAGTTGAAATGACGGAAAGGAAAACATGACCGTGTCTCCTTCCTTGTCCGTTCTGTATATCCAGCAAAGCAGTGGCCGCCATCCACACTGAGCGCCTTCTCTGAGTCAAGTGCTTTATAAAGCAAGCATTCTACGTGTGCTAGCTCGCACCGACTGTATAATCCTGGGAGATGGGTATTCTTAGCATCATTCTAGAGATGCTGGAAGTCAGGAAAGATAACCAACTTGCCTTAGGTCACACAGCGACTAGGAGACAATTAGGGCAGCCTAACTCCAAAGTATACACTCTACGACAATTTCACTCAGTGTCGACACAGGATGGATGTTTGCTAGATTTTTGTGGAATGAAGTAGTGGGTGGATGTGTCGATGGGTAGAGGACGCAAGAAGGCCAGTCTTGGGTTGCTATCATTGCCCTGTTATATAATACTGAGAAACCAAAGCCAGCTTTCTTTATTCAGGCCAACCACACCCCGGGGACAATTACACGGTGAGGTCGGGACTTTTTGGTAATGGGGATGATAAATTGATCATAACGATGGCTATCTGTATAAGTTTTCTAGGGCTACCATAACCAAGTGCCACTGGACGGCTTCAGTAGCACGAGTTTGCTTTCTTACACTTCTGGAGGCTGGAAGTCCAAGGTCAAAGTATCAGCAGGGCTGGCTTCTTCTGAGGCCTCTCTCCCTGGTGTGTAGATGGCCAGCTTTTCTCACCGTGTCATTACACGGTCATTCGTCTGGGCACATGCATTCCTGAGGTCTCAGACCTCAAGTCAACTGGGGGTCCTAGGTGGCCTGAAAGCTCTTCTGGGCCATCTCTCCAGGCACCACCGTGCCATCCTCAGGGGGTTGGTTTCTCATCCCTGGGCTTTTTGAGTTCTTCTTATGAGTGATTGCTTTCAACCCAGGAATCATGTCCTTCTGTAATAATGTGCCAAAGCAGAGACAACACAACATGGGGGGAAAAGGAGGCACTTCCTTCTTACAGCTCCCTCTCTGTATGCCAAGGATAATCTTTCCCAGAATCCTCTGAGAAGATATTTCTCTTAGTCTCATTGGCTAAATGGCATTGCACGCCCACCCCTAGATCAATTCCTGGGGAGAAGGAGCAGGTGTACCCCTGATTTTCTTAAGCCCATCAGGGGAATTCCCTGGGCAGCATGGTGCCACCAGCTTCACACAGGGAATCCATTAGCAAGGAACAAAGAGGGGCCGGCTTGGGACAAGCAACCTGCAGTTACAGGCAGTGCAACATACATTCACCCCCACATTCACTTATTCATTCAACATATATTTACTGAGCACCTACTATGTGCTGGAAATACAGCAGTGAATGAAGCTGGAAAATAATTCTGTGTCTTCTTTGAACGTACACTGACTAGTCGCCAAGCTCTGGAGTTATAGAGGCGGTCAACGAGACTCAGTTCTGCCTGCTTCACTCCCAGGCTGTTCTTTTTGTTGGGAGGCAGAATCTTCATATCCCAGAGGACATACATTTCCCAAAGGGTTAGGGGTCCTGCAGTGGTTCCCGGGACAGCCTTCGTGTCGACCGTCCATTCTCCCTCGTCATAAACAGAGATAACGAGCAGCAGCTGCTCTCTGTCAAGAAGCTCTGGCCCCATGGAAGCCTGACCCCTGTTTTCTAGGCCTTTGCTAATAAGGGACGAGTGGGACAAGAGCCGCGCAGGAGGAGGAGCTGGTCTCCAGCCACTCGCGAACACCAGTCCCCGGATGCTGGACACGTGCCGAGTACCAGACCAGGTGTCCGATGAGCCGCGTGTTATGTAATCCCTACACGGCCCTGCAAGGGAGTCACCAGCAACCTTGTTTTTACAGCCTCAGAGATGGGAAGGGGCGCGACTCAGGCCAGCGGCTCGCAGGGCACATCCCTCCCCACCACACAGTAGTGCTTACTGCTTGCTGAAGTCTCTGGTTGAGGATCAGAGGTAGAGAGGAGAGCAAAAGTGAGTATACCACAGACAGGTTTTCTAATGCATTTGCTGCCTTCAAGCGGACTGAAAAGTGGCCAGTGCATCAGAGAGCAGGGCAACGGGCACACAGAAGGAAGTAGCTCACCTCAAACAAGAGGTTTGGTCATTCGCTACCGTGAAACAAACCACTCTGAAACCTAGCAGCTTCCAGCACCTGTCATCGCTCTCACCTCTCTGGGCTCAGTTCTGTGCGCTGATTGGGCTCTGGCGGCTCTGGCGGCTTTCTGCTTTCATCACTCGGGGTTCCTTGGCGGTTGCAAGTTAGCTGGCAGTAGACTGTCAGGCTGGGAGGACTGGGTCCGGTCCTCTCTCCCCTCTCCATGTAGCGTCAGGGCCTGGCCTTGGCTGTCTCCGTGGGATCTCTCCAGCAGGATAGCTGGACTCCTCCCACGGCAGCTGTCCTTTTGACTCCTTCCGAAAGTGTTTCAAGAGAGAGGCAGCAGAAGCTGCCAGCCTCCTGTAAGGCGAACCCAGGATCGGCATCACTTTATGTCACTGTCTGCTGCTAGTCAGTGCAAATCCCAGAACCAGCCAACGGGCAGTGGGGAAGGGCTAAGCAAGGGTGTGAAGATGGTACCTGGGCAGTGTGGTCCCTTGTGGGGCCATCTTCGGCCCTAGCACCCCCAACAGACCCATGTGCATTGGAGGCCCAGCTCTTCTCCTTACTAGGTGAGTGCCTGTGCTGCCTGCCTACATCTCAGACCCTTAGCTGCCTGCTCTTGAAAAGAGGAATTAGAATACCTGCCCCAACAGGTGACTGCAAAGTTTAAATTAAACTGTAAAAACTCTGATCACGTCTGTCGTGGGGCATAGAATAAAGTGGGAGCTTATAGCATGTTTCTGTCTTTTCTTGGGCAAGAGAGAAAAATTGGAAAGATCAGCCGATGCGATAATCAGAAATGTGAATTTTTTGACCCATTACAATGCATAAGTCTCTGGCCTGTCCCTGAAAGGAAAACAGACATCTGTGACCTAGTCTAGGATTTGAAGTTTGCTCCAGCCTGGCTATGAAGACATGTATACAGTAAGTAATAACTGCCTATTACAGCTGCTCTAGAACAAGCCCAGATAGCAAGTATTATGGGAGTTCCAAGGAAGGAAAGTTTGCTCAGGCTAGGGAAGGTTGGGACAGAAGGCTTCCTGGAGGAGGGGGTACACAGCTGAGCCCTTCAGAGTGGGAAGTGTTTGGATAGGCAGAGAGGAGGCCAGTGTGAATGATGGTGCAGAATTGGACAATTCTAGGGGGGAGAGTGAGGACAGACTGGCTTTTCCAGGGACAGAGAGAAATAATGATAATTTTTGTGCCATTTATTGAGAGCTTCCTACGTGTCAGGCATTCTTCCAAGCCTTCGGCACATAGGAATGCATGTCCTCCTCCCAAAAACCCTAAGTAGGTATTCAACCCCATTTTACAGCTAATGAGAGTGCGACACAGAGAGTTAAGTAACTTGTCGGACTGGGGAGCTGGGCTTCGAACGCAAGCAGCTTGACTCCAGAGGCCATACTTGCAATCACTGTTCGCCTCCACTGAGATGGGGGTGGAAAGTGGTTTAGGGCTTGGATTGTGCAGGGATGTAAGAATTTGGGGTTCATACTGTAGACAACGGTGTCCTGAGTCAAGAGATCATGTCCAATGAAGGCATTAATGTGGGAGCTTAGCGTGCTGTCCAGTACCAAAGCCACTGATAGCACATGGCTGGCTATATAAATTTAAAGACAAATTAGTTACAATGAAATTAAATTCCTCATTCATACTAACCACACTTCAAAGGCTCCCCAGACACGTGTGGTTAGTGGCTGCCATACTGGTATGTGCAGACAGAACATCTCTGTTGTCAGGGAAAGATCTACTGACAGTGCTGTCCTAGCAGGAGAGCGGCTAAGAAGGCATTATATATGACCAAGTGGACAGGCGTCGCTATGGCTGCATGACAGACCAGTTTAGATGGTACGCGTGTCAGAGAAGTCCATGGTTGGCAATGGGAAAATGTGAATTAGACCATGTGTTCATTCATTCACTCATTCATTCATCTGTCCCTCAAACATGGAGTGCCACCCATCTGATGGGGACGGCTGTACATGAGAGAGAGGGAAGAGGGGAATGATCACAGACTTGGGGCCTGGAGGCTGGGATTGCCAACAGGGAAACAGGAAGAAGCAGAGAGCCAGTGGAGGACGGGAGTTCCATGGAGGTGCTGCCTGGCGGGTCTCTTCCCCGTGTCAGGTTGGGTATCTCCCGGGCTTCCTCCCAAGTCACACACACGTTTGCACAATCTGTCCATGCTGCCTCCAGCAGCGGTGCAGAGACTGTAGAAGGGGGTTCACTCCTAGAGGGTGCAGGACTTGGTACAGGATCATACACGGTCTGCCATTCGGAGGGTCCGAGACACTCACAGGGCAAGCCGGAAGTCTTCGTCTCCTCCCTTTGGTGGGGAGGAGAGGAGTTCACGGGTGTGTGCCCCTCCTCCGTATTTTGCGTACACCATATCTTCTAACTCAGGTACAGACACCTGGCAGGTACTATCATTATCCCCCCCCACCACCTTTTTTTTTTTTTTTTTATCAAGGAAGCAACTGAAGCTCTGGGAGATTGTGCCCATAGGCCGTGGATCACATAACACACAGCAGAGGTGGGAGATTAGAATGTGGGATCCTCTTACCTTATAATTTGGGGAAGGAGCAAGGAAGAGGAGGCTGCCTTTCTAGAGGCCACTTTTTCCATGGGATGAGGTGTAGAAGTAAAAACTGAACTTGAAAAGTTTTTGTGCTATAAAACAAAACAAAACAAAACAGCCTTATTTTGCAATTCTGTATCTCCTATTACAAAGTCATTGTCAAAAATACGTTAATATTTCCCTTTGTGGAGATAAGGTTATTATATCTAAATTACTTTGCAGTTTTCCAATTAAGTTAGGTTCTAAATGGTGCCTTTAATTAGCCAAGATGATAAACTGAGCAGATAATGTGGAAATCTTGGATAGCAGGGTTCAAGGGGACAGGCAAAGTCCCAGGAGAGGTGGCAGCTGCCTCCCAATGGGAGAGTGACCATGCTGGGCTCCAGAACGCTACCCTCTCCACAGGCCTGTACACGCAGCAGGACACAGGCAGTGGTGGGAGGGCTGCCCTAGGACTCCTGTAGTGCACACTTCACCAGTAAAACGAAAGACCACAATGTACCCCATTAACACTTAGGAGGGTTCATCGATTCCACAAAGGACTACTAGAAGCAGAGACTAGTGTCATGTTGGGTATAAGAGATTGAAAGATGGGAAATCTTAACTCCTGGACTCAATGAACTCACAGCCTAACAGGGAAGAAAAGAAGGCAAATAATAATTATTATAACAACATGCCACACCTAAGAGGTAGAAGGGACAGGACTGAAATGCAGAGGGCATTACTGGTAGAAAAGGAAGTGCCTTCTAGCACGTGAGCTGAAACACTTTAATTTCCACTGTGTCGTCGTGCTCAGGGCCCAGTCAGTGAAGCTTCACAAAAAGTCAACTTAAATAACTGCTTTAGACCTGATGTTTCAGCCTCCTAACTAATCTTTCCGATAGTTCATTTTTCCTCCAGCCCCCCTAGGCCCCGTCCTCACTATTGCTCACCTCTTGGGAGCAGCCTCCTCCTGGCCTCCCTGCCTCCAGGCCCATCCACTCCAATCTCCCCTCCCTGCTGCCACCAGGTGACCTGGCTGAAATGCGAGCCTGATCGTGTCACTGCCCTATTTAAAATCCAGAGTTTAGCACAGTGTCTCGCGTGTAGTAGGTGCTCAACAAATATTTATTGCATGAATGACACATGGCCACACAGTGCTGTCACCATCACATTGGTTTGCTAGGGCTGTCAGGACAAAAATACCACAAATGTGGTGGCGTAAAGAGAAATTTATTCTGTCACAGTTCTGGAGGTCAGAAGTCCAAAATTAAGGCATCAGAGGAACCATGAGCATTCTGAAGTCTCTAGGGAAAAATCCCTCTCTGTTCCTTCTAACTTCTGGTGTGGTTGCCAGCAATCCATGGTCCCTGGCCCCAGTCTCTGCCTCTCTCACTAAGTGGCCTTCTCCTTCTGTGTCTGTTTGTCTCTGCACTCAGATTCCCCTCTTTCTTATAAGGACCCTGTCACTGGGTTTGGACCTACCTTACCCCAGCACGACCTCATCTTGGTTACATCTGCAAAGGCTCTATCTCCAAAGAAGGCACGTTCGCAGGTACCAACGGTTAGGACTCCCAACCTGTCTTTTTGGAAGACACAATTGAACCCACGATAGTCATTAAGCAAAATAACTTCAAAGTAGAAATTTAAAAGGTTACAAATGGACTTATTTTTACAGCCAGGTTCTCCCAGGTTCTCTCTCATTGTTTCTTACTCTCTTTTTTTAGGGCCAAATACTTTGAAACTGTGCTAACCCAGAAGCAGATTAAACTGCTCTGAGGACATGGAAGACATGGCAGTTAACTCCCGTAGGTCATGAGAAGGCTTCAGAGAAGAGGTTTATAGTAGAGCTATTCTTGAAAAAAAGATGCAGGTATACAGACAAGGGTATAAGAAGAGGCATTCTTTTTCTTTCTTTCTTTCTTTCTTTCTTTCTTTCTTTCTTTCTTTCTTTCTTTCTTTCTTTTTTAGGGATTTATTTATTTTAGAGAGAGAGCACGTGCACGTATAGGCATGGGCAGAGGGAGAGGGAGAGAAATCATCAAGCAGACTCCCTGCTGAGCACGGAGCCTGATTCGGGGCTTGATTTCAGGACCCCAAGATCACAACATGTGCGGAAACCAAGACTCGGACGTTCAATGGACTGAGCCAGCCAGGCACCCCAAGAACAGGCATTCCTGGAAAGAAAGTACATGTGCAAAACTGTGGTGGCAGAACACCCCTTGGGGGATAGTGCAGGGGGCTTTAGGATTCTAGGATACTGCCAAGAAATAAGGATTTGGTATTATAGGGCCTCTCCCTGAGACACACTTTCTACTAGTTCTCCCCCTACCCCTATCTCCAACCCCACCCCTTTCTTCCTGGCTAGTCCTTCAAGATCCAGGTTACTAGCCACCTTATAGGAGCAAACAACTTAGCATAGGTGAAAACACGGAGGACTCACCTACATACACATCTAAAAAACCAAGAGAATACCACCCACCATCCCAATGCCTGAGGTCATTATTAGTTGTTCAGAGATGGTCCCCAAGTAAAGAACTGAAATCATCAGGAAAGTGTGCAAGACACAGCTCAGCAGTGCGAAGGTGTTTCCTGGGATTCGATCTGGCAGTCTGAGTCTTCAAGACGGATCAGCAACATGAAAAACCCAAAGATAACTGATCTGGTTTAAAAAGCCCTGAGTCCATAGCAAGGATCATGAAGATGTTTTTGTGCTATGGGCTAGGCAAGGATTCAAGTGCAAGGGGCTTATTGGGGGAGCTGAAGCCAGGCCAGGAAAGGCCAGCAAGGGCGTGGGGAAGTGAAACAGGGAGAGAAGATGTTAGCGGTGCATCATCAAGGCTGTTACCATCGTGGGCAACTGAAGCTTGGTCTGGCTGCTGGGCTGTGAGATGTGTGAGCATGCTTTAGAGTTATCCTGAGGGATCTGGGGGACTGATTCACCAATACCGGCCAGTCAAGGGTGAGAGTTTCTCCCAAGAGGCGCAAACTTCCAGGAGCCTCCAGCCTGTCGCTTGTGTGCAGAGGGAGATAAAGAGCTCTAGGGACTTGCATTTAGAAGCCTAACATGGTAAGTGTGAGGGGCTAAGGTGGGTCCTTGAAAATGCCTGCTACAACCCTCAGGAGAGAACTCAGCTCAGGCTAAATGGCAAGTGCAAGAAGATGTTCAGAGCAGTGTTGACTAGTATTGTAGTGCGGAACACATAATAAACAGATGAGGAAAACCACACAAAGTATCCGGCACTGTGGGAATGGTGTAGTAAACGTCTGTTCAGGGAAAGGAAGTACAGCCCCCACCATGCCAGTTCCAAAGCCCTTCAGCAACATGGGAAAGGCCTACCGTCTAAAGCTAAGTGCGAAGTGTCCTATGAACTAATTATGTGCACACTATCGTTGTGCCCGGCCAAACACCTATTTCCTAGGCAAGAAGCACTTCAAGGAACCACAAAGAAATGAAATTCTATTGGGGTGAGGGGACCATGGGGATTCTTTTGTTATGTTGCCTTTTAGCTGAATGGAGGGCAAAGATTCAATTCAGTTTATGACCAATAAAAACACCAATTTATATAAAGCTATTACGCCCCCCTCTCCTCCCAAATAAATTGCTTGCTCTAAATTTCTTGTCTCAGTTAACTTCTAGGGGAAACCAAACTAAAATAGGTCTGTTCCCAGGACCGAGATGGCTGGGCCACAGGGCATGAACAACTTTATGGTTCTTTTCATGGACTTAAGGCCCCATTCAAACCAAATTCACTCTTTCTGTTTTCATTTGCTGGTCCCAAAAATCAGGGTTTGGAGGCCCAGGCAGCTGGATCAGATCACTGGAAACAGGCTCACACAGGTCCAGCCATGCCCTGCTTCCTTTCTTCCTGTACACAGACGCTAAGGCACATTGGGAGCTGACATCACCAAGATGAATTTCGTGCCCAGGAGTGTGTAATTTATCAAATGTAAAGAATGCAAAAGTGGAATTTAGCCTGCAGATTTGCATTTGTTATCAAATGTCTCCAAGCATGTTCCATGAGGGTCATAAATTAAGCCTTTGCCCAGGAGATACATTATCGCTGTATGAGCCCTTCCACATAGTTTTCTAATAGAAGTCATTAGAAGCTTGGCCCTTAGAGATAAGAGACCTGCGTTCTCTGGTCCACGCTGTGACTCAGCAATGACATCGAGTCCTGCCCTGGGCTACTGGCAGGGCTACTCCAGAGGGCTTGGAAGGGCTTCTGGGAAAGGGATGGGGGCCAAGGGTCAGTCCCAGTGTTGGTCCGAAAACTGGCATCTGTACATGTAGGGCAGGGAGAGACTGAAAAAAGAAGCAAATCACTCCAGACTGGTAGGTGGCAGGTTTAATAAGCAGGGGGACTTAATATAAAAGGCTTTTCCTGGGTGCTGCAAGACGAGTAAATCTCTATACTCGCCGAATCTGGGTTAAAGCTTCTGCCTTCGGCTCAGGTCATGATCTCAGGGTCCAGGGATCGAGCCCCGTATCGGGCTCTCTGCTAAGCAGGGAGCCTGCTTCCCCCTCTCCCTCTGCCTGCCTCTCTGCCTACTTGTGATCTCTCTCTCTGTCAAATAAATAAATCTTTTTTTAAAATTTTTTTTAAGATTTTATTTATTTGAGAGACAGAGAAAGTGAGAGCGTGAGAGGAGAGAAGGTTAGAGGAAGAAGCAGACTCCCCATGGAGCTGGTAGCCCGATGTGGGACTCGATCCCGGAACTCAAGGATCATGACCTGAGCCGAAGGCAGTTGCTCAACCAACTGAGCCACCCAGGTGCCCTGTCAAATAAATAAATCTTAAAAAAAAATTTTATATGGAGACTTCAACTAGGTTCAGTCATGTATACTGTCCAGATGGATTCAACACCATATCACTATCTCAAGGCTATGTCCTTGGGACAGCTTCTGGAAGTGGGGAAGGCAAGCAGAATGCACATTCCAAGGATAGGGAGGGTGTGAGGAGCTTCTAATTGCCTGGGTCCCATTCATAGGTCAACTAGCTGTCACATACTCTTGACCTCTCCCAATACCCAAGGACCTGGGAGAAGGGGCCAGGCTAGCAAATGTTCCTTGAGTCCTACTGCGTGCCACTCATGGGATGGGTAGAGATTAAGAGACTATCCCTTTCTCGTAAGAATAAAATAACCCAAATGTCCATCAATGGATGAATGGATAAGCAAAATGTAGTATATCCATACCCAAGACATTATTTAGCTATAGAAGGGAATGAAGTACTAATATACCCTCGAGTGTAGATGACCCTGGAAAACAATTATGCTGAGTGAAAGAAGCTAGACACAAAAGGTCACACATTGTACAATTCCATTTACATGAAATGCCCAGAACCCGTAAATTCATAGAGACAGAAAGTAGTGGTTGCCAGGGACTGGGGAGGAAAAAAAAGTTGAATTATGTTAGGGCAAGGGAATAATTTAAAGCCACATAATAGATAACAATGTTCTCTAAAGTCTTTGGCCTCCCTGCTGTAAGAAACTATTTGCCTAATGCCTTTTCTTTTAAAATTTTTATTTATTTATTTGAGAGAGAGAGCAAGAGAAAGAGCCCATAAGCAGGGGACAAAGGCAGAGGGAGAGGGAGAAGCAGGCTCCCCACTGAGCAGGGACCACCCTCCCCCGCCCTGGCCTGGGATCATGACCTGAGCATGACCTGAGCCAAAGGCAGATGTCCAACCGACTGAGCCACCCAGCTGCCCCACTTAATATCTTTTTTGAAGGTTCTAGAGTCCTATCACGTTGTGTAGTTGCTTTGCCAACCTTGAATCACTAATGTGAGACCAGTCATCCAGCACTGTGCTTTGTTGTAATAGTGCAAAGCATACACTTGGTGTCTTCCCATCCCGACCCAAATGGCCTATCTAGGTGTTTTCCTAAAGAAAAAGTGCCCAGGAGAAACTCTGGCGTTAGTAGTTAAAACAATTTTTCCCACCACTGAAGCAACTTAGTAATTGGGTCAAGTTCAGTTAATTTGGAAAGTTATGGGCCCCTGGGTGGCGCAGTTGGTTGAGCGACTGCCTTCGGCTCAGGTCATGATCCCGGAGTCCCAGGATCGAGTCCCACATCGGACCCCAGCTCCATGGGGAGTCCGCTTCTCACTCTGACCTGCTCTCTCTCACTCTCTCTCTTTCCTAATAAATAAATAAATAAAATCTTTAAAAAAAAAATTTGGAAAGTTATCATGAAGAACAAACATTACTCAGCAAACAAGGAGCTAAGGTGGGGAATATATTAGTTCTGGAAAACTCTTCATTCTGCTTTATTCTATAAACTTTTACTGAGTGCAAAAAAAAAAAAAAGGAGTAAAGTAGTGAAGTAATGGTCTGAGCTCCAAGATGGAGGAACCTTAAAGACCCTACGCCAATGTGAAAGGAGCTGGTCACAAAGACCACACACGTTATGTGGTTCTGTTTATATGAAATGTGCAGAGCCTGCAAACCCACAGAGCCATAAAGGAGATTAGTGGCTGTCAGGAGCTATGGGAGGGAGGTTTGGGAGTGAATGCCAATGGGTGAAGGCTTTCCTTTCTGGGTCATGAAAATGTTCTAAAATCGATCATGGTGAAGATTGCACAACTCTGTAAATATACTAAAGACCACTGGCTTGTATATTTTAAATCGGTGGATTGTATCTACCTTAATTTTTTATCAAAAGAAAGAAAAAGGAAACTCTGAGGAGAGTGGCATATCATATGAGGCAAGTTCTACAAAATTCACAAAGGAACTGACATTTGAGATAAGTCGCAAAGGTGGACAGGGCAAGTGTAGAGAAAAAATGGTTCCTGGCAGAGGGAACAGCTTGGGCCCAGAGAGGCATCAAGGAAAGTCACTAGCAGTGAACTATGATCGAAAGAGCTGGAACTTTGAGCTTTAGGGGGATGATGGACCCATGAGATGTTTTTAAAAAAGAATTTACTATTTTTGAGCAGGTAAGACATTCACATAGTTCAAGATAGAAATTTTCAAAAAATGTGGCCAATGAAACAAAAGTCTTGCTCCTTCCTCTGTCTCCCACTCACCTAGCTCCCTCTACCCCTATAGTGATTAACAGGCAATCACTATTGCCAGTCTCTTATAAGTCCTTTGAGAGATATATTCCACAAATACAAATAAATGTTCATAAATGTTTCTGTATAAGTTGGATTGGACCATCAACAATGTCTCATACCGTGCTTTCAGAATTAGCAAAAATCTTAGATATCCCTCCAAATTTGTATGTAAAGAAGCTCCTTATTTTTTGTGCATATGGAGAATGTACCATGTTTTATTGACCATTTTATTTTTTTAAGATTTTTATTTATTTATTTGACAGAGAGAGAGAGAGATCACAGGCAGGCAGAGAGAGAGAGAGGAAAGCAGGCTCCCTGAGCCCCGATGCGGGGCTCAATCCCAGGACCCTGAGATCATGACCTGAGCCAAAGGCAGAGGCTTAACGCACTGAGCCACCCGGGCACCCCTGCTGACCACTTTCTAATCAATAGACATTTAGGTTGTTTCCAATCCTTCTTTCAAATTCTGTAATAAATAACCTTTAACATATGACATTTCGCACGTGTACAAATTTATTTGTAGGTACAATTTCTAGAAGTTGAACTACTACAATACAGAGCTTATGCTTTTAATATCTTTATCTTTATCTTTGATAGATATTGTCCAACTGCCCACAATGGAGGTTGTAATTTACACTCCCATCAGCAACGGGTGAGTCTATTTCCCTGCACTTGGGGGGATTTTTGAAAATATTGTCAGTGGCTAGTTCATACTGAGCATTGTATATAAAACTGAGAAGCCTGAACTTGACATGGACACCCCCACTGGAGGGTTTAGGAAGTGGGTGAGGATAGGCAGGTTTGAAGTTTTAAAAGCTTGTTTTCATGATGATATCAAAACAGTTTTGTAGAAAATCTGTTTTCTCCAGCAGACACGAGTAGCAATGTGATGAGTCAGAGGGGGAGATACTTCCAGCAGGATTTAAACCATGCTGGGGAGAGTGTGATTATCATTTGGGCACAGCTACCGCTCTAGACGACAGCACTAGAGATGAGTGCATCTTGGTTTTTTTTTTTTACCATCCCATCACTCTCCCTTTCCTGCCATTTTTCTTTTATCACATACTTCCCACATGCTGATGGCTTCTTGTGAAAAGAACAACATAAAACCCTAGCAAGGAATTTTTATCAGAAGCTAACAGTTGATCGAATGACAAGCAGACGGGTGAGATAGCAGCTATATGTTTCTCTCGAAGACCATTTTGCAAATTAACTGGAATTGGAACAGGGATTGAACAAAGAGCTGGGCAAAACAAAAATGCAGACACATTCATCTTGAGCCTTTTGTTTCTGAAACAAGAGGTGGTAGCTATTATTTGATGCCAAGAGAGAAGGCAGATGGATGGCAGGTGGCTGTGAGGCAGCAGCATAAGAAGGAAGTGAGCGCCAGCCCCATCCAGAGGCTCCAGCGGTGGCTCAAGGATGAGCGCAGTGGGCGTGGTGCTCTTGGGGCTTGCTCTGAGATTTAGGGCCACAATCTCTAAGCCAGAGGAGGGCAGCTTTTGCACGAAAAGCCAAGTGGCCTTCAGGGACTCTTGCTATGAATTTGTGCCTCTTGGTCGCACCTTCTATGGCGCCCAGAGTTGGTGCGAGGAGCAAGGGGGCCATTTGGTCTTTATTCATGATGAAGACACCCAGCAGTTTCTGCAGAAGCACATCTCCCGGGACAGGGAATGGTGGATTGGACTCGTAGGGAACTCGGCTCAGAATGGAACCACAGAAGGTAGGTGCTGTGAAAGCTTGTAGCTGTGATGCTCACCATTGCTTCTTATGCGGAGGCCCATAGAACAAATTAGCATATCTTAATTATCATGGTGAGGATACGCCCCCCTCTTTGGTTGTTTTGTGGATCAAATGAAACAACTCATGTATAGTACCTGGCGTAGAATCTGGCACTTCACTGACACTGAAAACATTCATTTGTTTGAATGTGCCTAAAACTAAGACTAACTACGACTCCTTCAGTTCTTGCTAGAAAAGTCCCCGGCACTATCCTTAGTACTTCTCATCCATTATCGCCTTCAATCCCTATAATAACTAGTGAGATGATATTGTTGCTTCTATTTTACAGATGAGAAAACAGAGTCTCAGAAAATAATTACTAAGCTATTTTCAAAGCACTTCCATGGAGGCCTTGGGTGGCACAGACAGTTGACCATGTGACTCTTGGTTTTGGCTCAGGTTGTGATCTCTTGGATTGTGATCTCAAGAGTCGTGAGATCGAGCCCCGTGTCAGGTTCTGCACTCAGCACAGAGTCTGCATAAGTTTCTCTCTCTCTCCCTCCACTCCTCTCTCACGCTCTCTCTCAAATAGATAGATAGATAGATAGATAGATAGATAGATAGATAGATAATTTTTTTTTTAAGAAAAAAGCACTTCTACATGTCTTTCCCCATTTCTTACGGATTAAAGCAGGTTAAGAGCTTGGCACCACTCCCTTCACATTAGATAGTTTCGTTTTAATGGTGCTCTCAGAAACTCTTTCTTACCTTCCACTTTGTGAGGTCCCCCTGCTCCAGCCCCAGTGCAGTCCGGTGAGTCCTTCTCTGTGCACCTGTAGGGTCCTGTCCACACCCCGTGAGGATTCTTTCGGCAGGACTTCAACTTTTTACGTGTCTGTCTTCCTTCTTAGACAATGAGTTCTTCAAGGGAAGGAAACACATTCTGGCCATTTTGTTTTCCCAGTGCCTGTGCATAACAGAGAACAGACGAACGAACTTTCAAATTTAATCCTTGCACCTGCCCCACGAGGTACACATTGCTACTTTTATTTTATGGGTGAGGAACTTGAAGTCCAGGGGGAGGAAATGGTTTGCTCCCCCTGGAGCAACCAGATGACGCTACTGGTGAAGGGCAGTGAAGACTCCGCCAGTGTCCCAGCACATCACATCGCCCTGTCCAAGCTACTGGGTTTGAGAAATGAGTCACTCGGTCTGGGCTCAGCCACTTCTATACCAGAGTGGACCGAAAGGCTTAATTAGGGAGCAGTTGGGAAAGCTTGTTTTAGGAAATGCATAGCCTTGGGATTTGAATTCTAAAATGCATCTTCAGGCAATATCTGTTGAATGGTTTCTTGATTTGTAGATATAGCAATTGTGGATTTCTGTATACTGAATGTCCATTCATGTGCAGTTAAAGGCGTTGTGTCTATGCAAAAATCACCAAGAGATACCACATGGCTGTTACAGAATGAGGTAGATCTGTGCAGGCTGACATGAAACCACCCCTAATATCTAATGTTATTTAAGAAGCAAGGGACAGGGTGCCATGTACAATATGATGGCATTTGTGTAAATTGATTTCAGGCACTCATAGATGCTGATATGTGGATATAAATCAGTCTGGATTAATTCACAAGAAACATACCAGTAATGGGAGTGTCCTGTAGGTTAGGAGAGGGGAGATGTTTTCATTTTTTTTTTTTTTAAGATTTTATTTATTTATTTATTAGGAAAGAGAGAGAGTGAGAGCAGGTCAGAGTGAGAAGCGGACTCCCCACGGAGCTGGGAGCCCGATGTGGGACTCGATCCCGGGACTCCGGGATCATGACCTGAGCCAAAGGCAGTCGCTCAACCAACTGCGCCACCCAGGGGTCCCGAGATGTTTTCATTTTATATCCTTTTTCATTCTAAATTTTTTAACCATTTGTATGGATTTTTAAAAATGAATAAATACATTTTTTTGAGTCTTCAGAGTAAATATTTTGTTTGTTTATTTTTAAAGATTTTATTTATTTGTAGGGAGAGAAAGGGA
This sequence comes from Nasua narica, assembly GCA_028533885.1. Classification (NCBI taxonomy): domain Eukaryota; kingdom Metazoa; phylum Chordata; class Mammalia; order Carnivora; family Procyonidae; genus Nasua; species Nasua narica. Next base: position 43,801,408 of record CM052803.1, on the reverse strand, counting down.
GGGAGAGAGGGCACACACAAGCAGGGGGAGCGGCATGCAGGAGAAGCAGGCTCCCCACTGAGCCAGGAGCCCGATGTGGGACTCGATCCCAGGACCTTGGGATCATGACCTGAACCGAAGGCGGCCACTTAACTGACTGAGCCACCCAGGCATCTCCGAGTAAATATTTTATATTTAGTGTTTTCTAGATTTCTAGTGTCCTTGAAATGCCTTTGTACCCCACATACATGCACAGGGCACTTTTTTGAGAGCACATCAGGGTGTTCCAGGGGCTGAAGAGTTCCAAAGTAAGGAAAACTGCTTCCATTTTAACTCAACACGGCCCAAATATATTTGGCAAGGGCCCCTGCCTCTCTATAGAACACCTTTGAACATCCCAAGGCATACTTCTGTGCTCTTTTTTTAGATTATGTTAAGACAGAGCTGGAAGCATCATGTATTGAATCAAACCACTTTGTTTGGGCTCCCTCACGTGGTACCCTGGTTTTTAGGTTGAGTTCTTCTGCCTGGATATTGGAAGGTAACAGCTAGCAAGGTCCCTTCGTTGTCATGGGAAAGAGAGGCATTCAGCCCATCAGCCTTGACTGAGCGCCTCCTGCTCGCCAGGAGCCGAGCTGAGGCCAGCCCCATCCATAAAAAGGGGTTAGAAGAACGTCTCTAAGTCCTGGTGGTCGTGTTCCTATGTCAGGGCCGGGGAGCTGGCTGGACATCTCAAATGTAAGCTACAGCCACTGGCGCAGAGGACAGGCCTCTCCTGCTGCAAACACCTGCGGTTACATCGGGAGAGACGCTTCCTTTGGGTGGGCGGCCTCAAACAACTGCACGCAGTCGTTCGCCTTCATCTGCGAGTTTGGTGAGCTGGTCTCTGTTGTGGGGTCTCCCTCCTTCTGTCTCTCTGTGTTCCCCTGTGTGTCTGTCTCTCTGTGTCTCTGTCTCTGTCTCTATGTCTTTGTGTCTCTGTCTCTGTGTCTCTATTTCTGTCTCTGTCTCTGTGTCTCTGTCTCTGTGTCTCTGTCTGTGTCTCCCTAAATGCCCACCCATCTCTGTCTGTGGCCCTCTGTACCTGCCTCATATTGTCTCCCCAGCTCATACCTCCCCCCCCCCCCCGTCCACTTACCTGCCTACCTGCTTAAGTGGTCTCATTCCCATCCCTCTTTTCCTCTCAGATATCTGCTTCTAGGGGCAAATGCTCAGCCCTATTTACTCCCCTTTTCTAGTCTTCCAATGAAGGAGACGTGGTCCCAGGAGGCTATTCTCACTCATCCTTGATTTCTGCTGCTCTGGCCAGCCTGGGTCTGAGTCCCCACCATGCACCATCCCGAACTCCTGAATTCTCCCTCACTCTGCTCTTGTGTCCTTTCTAGCTGCTGCCCATGGTCAAACCCCTTTGCACCCTGGGGACTCCATCTAAGAGCTGGCACCAGAGGTCTATAGTCCCATCCTATGTGCTGCCTGCCACGTGGGGCCCCGGTGTAGGGGCCTGCTCTTAGAGCTAAGCAGTCCCATGGTCCTCTGACCTTCAAGCCTAGCTCTCAGGGCCCATTCTGGGTTTGGGTACTTACAGAGCCCCTTGCCCCATTTCCCCACTGTCTGGGTTTAAATAGGTGTCATGTAGGCCCCCAGCCTGGCTAATTCTGAAAACCTGTAGCTTCGGGGCCCTGTGGGTCATACAACTTTCCTCTCTACTTATCACAGCCTCCCCAAGCCTCGCCCCCTTCTGCACCCCAACCTGAAGCTTGTCAGAATCTGCCAGTCCCCAGGGTCTGGGGGCCATGCTCCGAGGTCACACCATGAACAGCTAACACGTATCAAGCAGGACCTCCAGGCACAGAGCTGTTCACTCTGTGTGTACTCACGAGAGGTACTCAGGAGTACCTCTGCTGCTCTGTTGTAGGTCCGTTATGAAGCTAAGAACAGTGAGCCTCAGAAAGGGTAAGCTCCTTGCCCGAGGCCACATAGCTGGGAAGTGATAACGATGACACCCGAACCTGGGTCTGCCTATGGTCAGAGAGACGGGCAGATGCAGGGCCGCTGGCTTTGGGGACAGAGGAGGGGGTCACAATCCAGCTTCCTCTGGAAGCTGGAAAAGGCTAGCGAGCAGACCCCCCCTCCAAGAGTCTCCAGAAGGAACCAGGCCTGCCCACCCCTTGATACTAGCCTAGTAAGACCCACTTTGGACTTCTGACCTTCATAAGTGGAGCGTGATCGATTTGTACTGGCTTCAGCCATTGGTTTGGTGGGAATTTGCGCAGCAGCCAGAGGAAACGAGCACAGGTTTTGGTCTCATCCTCTACTCTGTGGCGTCCCCACCAGGCAGACAGGACTGAGTGTGGGTCCAGTTTCCTACTTTCTGGCTCTGCCGGCCTGAGTCAGATTGTTCTTTTCCAGAAAATGGTTACTGAACATGGACCACACGCCAGGAGTTGGCCAGGAGTGGTTGTTGAGCATCTATCATATGCCAGGCATGGGTTTCAGATAAGGCTCAAGGAAGGTACGCAAAATAAAAGAAGATAGGGTCGCTCAGTCAGTTAAGCGGCTGTCTTAGGCTTGGGTCATGGTCCCAGGGTCCTAGGATCAAGCCCCATGTCTGGGGTGGGGGTTCCCTACTCAGCAGGGAGCCTGCTTCTCCCTCTATCTGCCATTCCCACCTGCTTGTGCTTGCTCTTTCCCCCTGCCCCGTGTCAAATATATAAATAAAATCTTGAAAAAATAAACAAAATCTTGAAAAAAATAGGAGAATATAGTTGCCAGTTGTATAGCCCTTACTCTGTATGTATAAACTCATTTAATCCTCCTACAGGCCCTATGTGCTGTGGTGCTGACGCTCCCCCGCGCTGAGGGGGCGCAGAGAAGCTAAATAACCTGCAGAGGGCCACACAGCCAGGGTGTGGCTGGAGGCACCTGCGCCCGGCAGTCTGGCTCCAGAGCCGTGTTCATGCCCACCACATTCTATTTCTCACCCCTGTGGACCCAGCTTCTGCTGTGTCCCTTCATCTCTGTCCCAACCCCTGACACCCTTCTACTTGCCAGCAACCAGGCACTTGCCCGGCTATGACCACCATGATCCCTCCTAAGGTGTCCCCTTCCTTTTGTCCCAGGTGCTGGCCAGAGTCTGGCCTGTGATGGCCTCAATGCCACCATGCACTGCGGCTCAGGGGAAGTCATCCAGATCCAGGACGCCTTCTACGGGCGCCAGACTCCCCATTATTGCACCGAGGGCACGGCAGGCCCCTTGGAGGAAGAATGCAGCTGGGCCAGCGTAAAGGATGAAGTGGCAGGTAGGACCCAACGACAGCTCTGGCTGTGGGGGAAGGGGAGTTCCTGGTGTCTCATACCCAGCAAAGGGATCTGGAAGGCTTAAACAAGCTTCAGATCCAGGGCCTCCAACATTAGGAAAATGGGCCAGTCTCTGCCCGCAGCACTACACAGGGAAGCAAGGAGGCCACGGCTCACTTCCTCGTCCAACAGCAAACCCACCTGGATGGGCAAGGGGGCCACTTTCCTCCCCACTCCACTTGGATGCAAGAAACATTGCTTTCTTTTTTTTAATTTTTAAGATTTTCTAAATACTCCAAACATATATTATATGTATTATATAAAAATATTTCAGTGAACTCCCATAGACTCACTACCCATCATTGTTAAATTCTAACATTATGCCATATTTGCTTAACATCCCCTCATTAGAACAGTGAGTATGGCTTTAAATTTTCTCTTATCCACTTTGATACATGTACTGGTTTATTCATTTAGTCTCTTGTATAACTATACCATAATGTGTCTCTTTTTCTGTTGAGAGTTAAATGGGTTGTGTCTTAATCCTAGCTATTATGAATAATGCTGAAACACACATTCCTGGGGGCATCTCTTGTTCATATGGGAAGGTTTCTCCATGGCCTTGTTTTTCTAAATCAGATTAAATCTTCCTCTGAGCTGCATTTGCCTGGTGACAAGGGCTCCGTTTCAGGGATGATGGGGGCTCCCTGCACCCTCCTGGGGGTGCAAAGTTCTCAGAAACCTCTACTGTCCAGGACCCAGGGGGTGGCCTCCTCTCAGCTGTGGTCAGTAGTGTCGGACCTGCAAGGTGCCGGGAAGGCAGGTGGTCTGTTGCTTCTGGGCCAAGTAAGGACACAGCAGTCTATGTCCAAGCTGGAAGTTCTGGGGCCTCGGGCGAATCTCCCCACATGTGCCTCTCGGCAATTCGCTGAAGGGCTCTGCCTCCACCCAAAGGCCCTGTGAAGATTCAGGGAGGAATGTCCTGTACTCCCAGAACCTGGCAAGTAGCCTCGTCCCCAGTTTGGGGAAGCTTGCTGTGTCTCCCGGGAAAGTGATTTGTTCTCCTGCCCTCCACTTCTGGGCTGCATTCATTGTCCCTGGTCCCCTTAGGGCAGGTAGCGGGGAAGGAAATGCTGAAATCAGCCACTTGGCTCCTGCCCACTCTCCTTGTCGCTCTGGCATCCCTGAGGCTGTGGCCCCTGTCGGGGGGGGCGGGGGGGGGGCAGGGGGGGCCCTTGGGCTGGATGGGCTGAAGGGTGTGCCTCCCCTAAGGAGGCCTTGAGGGGACTCAGTGAGCTATTTCAGCAAAGGCCCAGATGTAAATTTCCAAACTTTGCAGCCACACCCCAGAGAGCACCTTGGAGAGGTGTCCTACATCCTTCTGGGAAGAGTCGTAGGAACAGAGCTGGGCAGGATCCCAGGGGCATCTGTTTGTATCTAAGTGCCACGCTCACTCATTCATGGTCAGTTGGCCAATAAACATTTGTTGAGCCCAACATTGTGCCAGGCTCTATCCTGCACTCTGTTGATAAAGGGATGAATCAGATAGTTTGTTTTTCAAAGAGCTCGCAGTCTAACAAGGAGACAGATATATGGATAAAAGCAATCACCTAGCACTGTGCTCAATGCCACAAGGAAGGAAGCAAAGGTGCTGTGTATTTACTCATGTAAAACTTATTTTGTACCTGCTATGTGTTGGGTACTCTTACAAAATCTCTCTCTTGGAGATTGTAGTCTAGGGCTGTGGATGCACATAGTAGGGGTACAGAACTCTGATTGAGGAGTGTATCAAGCTAGGTTCCATTAGGAAAACAGAAACCATGCCAGGCCTTTCAGCAGAGGAAATTCAATGCAGAAAACTGGTTACCCAGCATGGAAGTGCTAAGAAGTCAAACAGGGGACAATGATACCATCCTGAGATTAGCAGCAATGGAAAGCCACTGCCACTCCTACAGGCCGGAGGGACAACTGGAGAGGATGGTCTTACCAAAACTGAAAGTCAGGGCCATCCAGCAGGTACTAGAATCATGGTGGAGGCTCCCCTTGGAAGTGAGGACCATGAGGGAGGGCCTGTCCAGAGAGAGCTGCAGTCAGAGAGAGGATGAAAAGACAGGATGAAAAACACTCTGCCCTCTTATGCCTTCCTATCTGGGATAGGCAGAGGTATGGCCCCCAAGATTTGCCACCCTAATCCCTGGAACTCTGGGAATAATGCGATACCATGCCTGTGAATATGTTTATTTACATGGCAAAAGGACTTTGCAGATGCATTTATGATTCCTAATCTGGATTATCCAAGTGGGCACAGTTTAACCACGTGATCCCTTAAAAACAAAGAAGTTTCTCTGGCTAGAAGCCAGAGATGGGGCTGATGGAGAAGTCAGAGTTGAAGTGTGAGACTGATCCGAAACCGCGCTGCTGGCTCTGAGATAACAAGGACCAGAGAACAGCCTCTAGGAGCTAAGGGTGGGTCCCAGCTGCCATCCAGCACGGAAATGGGAGCTCAGTCCTACAACCAGGCGGCACCTGCCTGTCCTCCTCGTAGGTGTCTCTGTAGGCGTGTAACTCATCTGCCTGGGCAGGAGGGAGAGGTGTTGGGATGACCTGAAGTTTCTGGCCTGGGCTCTCCATGCTTCTTTTTCTTGTGGGCACCTGGACAGGATTCCTGATCTTTCCTCTCTTCAGCAGTTTTCAAAATGTAAGTTCCCTCTTGAGGTCACCTGACTGGATGCTACTGAACCAGTGGTTCCCAAAGCAGGGTGCCTGGGCCAGCAGCATCAGCATCACCTGGGAGCTTATTACAAAAGTAAATTCTTACACTGCCTCCCCCCCCCCCATGTCAACTCATTCAGAAGCACTGGGGGTGGGTTCTGGAAATCTGTCTTCCAGAGCCCTCCAGAAGATTCTGGTGTATCACAAAATTTGAGAACCCCTGTGCTAGACCCTGAGCTGCTTGAGGGCAAGAATCCCACCTCTCTCTCCCCATGGTACTTAGGTCAGTGTCTGGTCTTCAGTGGATACTAGCAGATATTCCTTGGGCGGATGGTGAGTGAATGAATGAATGAATGAATGAATGAGAGGTCATTCATCTCAGTCTGAACCTGTCCCTTTTCGCCTTTCATACTGCTCCTGCTCCTGCTGGGATTCCGGCACTTCCCAGGCCAGTGCCAGGGGCTACAAGTATGCCAGGTGGCAGCAGACGGGACCTACTTTGGAGACCTGTGCCCCACGAAGGGCAGCTACCTATGGGTGTGGTACCAGTGCCAGGAAGGTGAGTCCTCAGCAAGAAACAAGGACTTCCCTTGTTTCTCCACCAGGTCCAGCCCCACTTGGAGCAGAGGGAGCAGCCTCCCATGGGGGCCGATCTATGCACTAAGAGACTTCCTCACTCACAGCTGATTCCCTGCACCCCACCCGCCCGCCCCCACCGATGTGGCTTAGCCTTGTGGGGCAAAGAGTTTGAGGCTCCTATTACAGAAATGAGCTGTCAAGCCAGAAGTCAAAAATATATATATATTTAACTCCTGGGACCCTTCGAATTAAATTTCATGGGCGACCCAATAAACACATCAGACAAGACCAGCATTGCTTGACTGAAAGACGTCAAAAGGTGTCTCGCTACCACACCCCACACACACTCAACCACCACCCTGCCCATAGGCTGCATTTTAGAACACACAGGGACTTTTAAAAGCTACAAATTTTGGGGGCGTCTGGGTGGCTCAGTTGGTTGAGCAACTGCCTTTGGCTCAGGTCATGATCCCGGAGTCCCGGGATCGAGTCCCATATCGGACTCCCGGCTCTGCGGGAAGTCTGCTTCTCCCTCTGACCTTCTCCCCTCTCATTCTCAGTCTCTTGCTCTCTAATAAATAAATAAAATCTTTAAAAAAAAAAAAGCTACAAATTTTGAAAGCCATTAAAATAGCCCATATTACTACACTTTATAAAAGTTTTATAAATTAAGAAGGAAGAATTCCTCCCTTCAATTCTATAGTCCTACTCTCCTTCAGGAAACCACTGTTAAATGTTTAGAATAAGTTCTTCTCTGCTTTGTAAACTGTTTTCATAGACATGACTGTATGAATGTATATACATAAAATATAATCATGTTAAATATATTAGTTTACAGCTCAACTTTTTTTTCTTTATTTTATAATACAGCCTGGACATCTTTCCCAGTCACTACCTTATTCTTTTAATGGCTGCAGAGTATCCCATCATTAGATTATGTCAGAATTTATCGGACCAGTCCCCTGCTGATGGACATTTAGGTTGCTTCTGATTTTTGCTGTTAAGTATCACTCTGTAGTGCTCATTCTTGTGCATATATCTCGACATGTGCCTGATTATTTTTAGAGGTGAGATCCTAGTAGAGGGAATGCTGGGTCCTAGGGTATATGCTTTTTTAAATGTTAATAGAGATTGGCAAATTAGACTCCAAAATGGCTGCACTGATTTACATTCCCACTAACAGCATGCATGAGTGCCACCTTCCCCTATGCCATTGTCCAGGGAATTGGTCACAATAGCACCTTGTACTGAGAGCGTGAGTGATGGTGTAAGGAGCTCTGAGGGGAAGAAGTGACGCAGGGAATGTTGGGGTCCCCAGGGGCCATCCAGGAGAGCAGGGTCTGCGGGTGCAGGAGGGAGGACTGCACAGAGATGAGGAGAAGACTGGTTTCACCAACAGCATTAGTTTGCTAGGCATGCTTGGGCAGAGTAAGAGTGAGCGGGATGTCTTCATTCTGTTTTCTGGGAAGAAGAGGCCATGGGTTTTGGCAGTGCTTTCCATTTGGTGGTTTTGCTAATGGACAAAGGGTGCCCTTTGGAGATCCGCCAGTCGCAGTGCGACTGTCATTGGACCAATGTGTTGCTTTGGCCAGTGGATGTGCTAGGGCTGGAGACCCCAGACCAAATTTTCTGCCTCAACTTTGATTTCAAATATTGTAACCTCTTGAGAACCAGTGTGTTCTGATCACAGTGTTTCTGATTTGTAAAAGGTGAGACTTTATCCAGCATTCCCCAGCCCGTGCTCCCCGCCACAGTGCCCAGGATGGCCTAGCCATGGTCCAAGTTTCCTCAGATAGCTGGGAATCAGGACGGTGACAACTTTCCGAGCAGCTCAGGAAAGTTCTTTTCATTTGCATTCAGCTCCTTCTATCTCTTCCTTCCTCATTTGTGCTTGGAAACGGAAAGATTATGCTGCACAAATTAGCCCAGGGCTGTATGAAACCCTGGCAAACCACTTCCCATCCTCCATGCTAACTTTGAAAGCTCAGGTTTTATAAAATTTAATGTGCACTAAATGGCTTACAATGAATCATTGGCCACCTCAGCCCAGTAGATTTCCCTAAAGGTGCTTGGCCTTTTGTCTTTTTAAACATGAAAAAATACATTTAGACAATCAATAGAATCCTGGTTAAATAAATTAGGGTACACTGTGCAGCTATTATAAAAAACAAGGCAGCTCTAACTGAATTCATTCAGAACAATCTCCAAGATATACTAAATGAAAATGGAAGGTGTCAAATAATGAATATACATCATGTGCCATTTGTATAAATAGGAAAATATGGATGTGCTGGGGAATGTGTAGATATCCCTGGAAGGTGACTCTGGATACTGGTAACAATGATTGCCTCTGTGTGGGGGGGAGGTGTGCTGAAGAAGCAAAGGGAATTAAAAATAAATGAATTAAAAATAAAATTCAAAAGAACTTTAAAAAGTAAAAATAAAATTAAAAAGCCTTTTAAAGCCCCACCTAATGATGAAGGACAGGTGGATAGAAGAGAGCAAGTTTTAAATAGAAGCATCCCATTTTGCTTTCTGATGGCACATGGCATTTCCCTTTTTGATCTGTAGGCCTCCAGCTGATGGTGTCCAATGAGACTTTCATCTTTGACAATGTCACCATCTCCCTGACGTGGCTCCTCTCTCCCTTCATTGGAAATCTGTCATGTGTAATCAGTACAGGGGATGGCCACACTTTCGATCCCTACTACCCTCCCAGGTAAGAGGAATATGATACCTAAGTCAGGATGTTATCAGTCAGTTTCTGCTGCATAACAAAATATCCCCAAACTTAGTAGCTTACAATAATATTATTTCTCCGGCTTCTTTGGATCAGGTAAGTGGCTTTGCTTATCTGAGCCAGTTCACCTCGGGGTGGATGGCCTCAGAAGTCCTCATTTGCATGTCTGGTGGTTAGCTGAATGTTGGTTATGGGTGTGTGTTACTCCTCACACAACAGGCTAGCTTAACCTTACTGGCATGATGTCTGAGGGTTTCTAGCAGCATGTGAGAACAAGGCCTAATGTGCAAGCATTTTTCAAATCTCTACTTGTGTCACATTTTCTAATGTCTCATTGGCCAAAGCAAGTTCCATGGCCAAGCCCAGGTTCAACAGGTAGAGAAACAGACTCTACCTGTTGATGGAAGGAATGGCAGAGCCACAACACCAAGGGGCATACACTCAAGAATGGGAGTAAGTGGCACTCACAGGTTTTCTCATGATGGAGGCCACGAAGTCACGAAGAGCTGGGTCTTTTTGGCTTGGCTCTGGGTAGAATCTCCCGAGTCACTGTCCAAAGAGTCGGTAATAAGTGAAAAAGATGCTCACCTGGGTGTGGGAATGTTTTCTGTTGGCAAGAATAATAAAAAAAATAATAGTAGCAACATTAAAAACAGTCCGGCCAAGCAACTTTCACATATAATCTCACATATAAACCCATTGAATCCTCACTACAACCCTACCCAATAGAATAGCCACCCACCACATGAGCTATTGAATACTTGAAATGTGGCAGGTCTTAAGATACGCTGTAAATGTAAAATACGTGCAAGATTTCGAAGATTTAGTTCCCCCCATCTAACCTCCCATAAAAAATGTAAAATATCTCACTAATTTTTATATTGATTATATGTTGAAATGAAAGTATTTTAGATATATTGGGTTAAAGAAAATAAATTATTAATTTTACCTATTCTTACTTTTTCAATGTGGCTATCAGTACACACACACATGAGGCTCACACTGTATTTCTATTGGATAGTGCTGAGCTAGGTAATCATTATCTTATTTTTACAGACAAAACCACTGAGGCTCAGAGGGGTAGATCGGCATTGCCCAAGCCATGCAGCTAGTGAGTGGCAGCATAGTGGTGCAAGCCAGGACTATCTGGCATCAAAACTGAGGGCCTGAAGCCCCCGGCGGATACACACCATGGGGCACCAGGGCCTGAAGGCACTGTTCTCTGAATCCTCTAGGGGAGCAGGGCCTCCCCAGCCCGATAAGAGGCTGAACCCAGTTCATAACATTTCAAAGTCCTACCTGGGCCTGGGGTAAGCTCTTTTCTGCTCCGCTGGGTGCCCAAGAATGTTCCAGAATTTTCAGATGTTCATTGGTTTGGAGGCTTCTTCCAGGGGTCCTCAGTTCAACATGAATCCCTAGGGAAATCATGGAGGCCTTAACTCCACAACATCTGCAGCTCTACCTTGTGGGAGCTAGAGGTTCTGAATCCAGCCCTGTGCATGCTAGGTTTACAGGAAGCCCTGGGTGGGGTGGAGCCAAGAGGAGGCCAGCCCTACCCGTGGCCCAAATCTGGCTGGGTCAGTGCCGGTTTCAAACTCAACGGTCCTCTGTGGTCTCAGGCATCCTTCTGTGTCGTCAAAATAAAATGCCATGTCCAGAAGCTAAAGTTCTAATCCTAGCCGCTGCTAACATGTGCGAGACAATCCCTGGTCTTGGGTTTCCATTTCCATTTCCACCTTCTTTCCCTATTGCATTTATATTGATGACTCCCTTGATTGTTTCACGGAGTAAAATGAAAAATTACATGTGAAGATGCTCTGGGGAAGAAAATGTTTAAGCGACGTAAATAACCACGGCCTTGTTCTACAGGTTTCTTCCTGCTTGCTACCATTTCATTGGTAAAACAACAAATGCTCAGCTACACAATCTTCCAGCCCCCAAATTTTAAACAACTTGCATTTGGTATTAATCAAAATTGACTGTCAGTAGGTCTCTAAGACCTTTAGTCAAACAAGGACACTCCAGTAATAAACAGACAGTAGCTAAAAACTGGAGAAAATGGGACAAAACACTAGTATTTGTCAACTCTGGATGGTGTGGCGAAGGGTGTTTGTTATCTTGCTCTATGGATTCTCTGTGATTAAATTCTTTGATAATTGGAGAGAAACAATAAGCAGTGTTTTACATTTGCAGTCCCTCTCAGCATTAGCTCAAAGCCAAAGCCACTGGAATTTTTTTTTCTTTCCAAAAGAAATAGATAGTGACACCCTCTGCCATCACTCCTCTCAAATAATCCAATTTCATCCATTGTAAAAACTCGTTGGTCTTTGAAACTACCTGGCCACCTTCTTCTATCATTTTTGTTAACTTTGGGAGATATATTCCGGATCCTTTCTTATCAGCATGAGCAGCCTCAGCTAGAATTTTAGGAATGGCATGAATTTTAAGTATACAGAAGTCTCACAACTTGTGTGAATGTCACTGTGCTTTTCTCTCATGTGTTTGCACAGAACCCTGCTTCTGCTTAACTCCTTGTTAAATTAAAACTTAAATCAGACACCTTAGCTCTGTTGTAGACAGATAGCATGAGCTGATGGGAAGAATCCAATCTCAAATAGAAACAGCATGATGAAAGTCAAAGGATTTCTCCTTTAGACGCTCCTTCTCGCCTTGCATTCCTCGTGTCTTGTGTCCATTTGAACGGAAGGCTGTTTTGCTTTGCTGTTTGCTGTGGAAAACTGTCTTTGTTTCTGAAATTTATTATGCGCCTTATGGAACAATTTGCTGAGGTGAAATTTGTCCTTGTCCAGTGTTGGGTAACTCAGCGCCACCTACCGACATATCCGGGGATTGCCGTCATTTTTAGGTCTGTTCAGAGCTGCCTCTGCACACCGCTGAGGCTGCAGGGGAGACTTCCCTGGAAATCGGTAATTCTCAAGACAGCACAAAACTTAAAGAGACCTACATGTACACAGAATGCTGGAAGGCTCAGAGGAATTATGTGGAAGGTGATGGTCACAAAGGACTGAAGTCTTTCGGCGGAATCAGGCAGGCGCACAGGAGGTAGAGCAAGGGAGGTCATGGATGTGAAGGGGCGAGGTCCCCTCATGGAACTTCGAGCCCGGTAGTACAATGGGATATCAGGGGTGTGTGGGAAAAATGAAAGACAATGCTAGAAAACTCAAAAGGGGTCTGCTGATGAATAGCCTTGTTGCCAGCCAATTTAGAGAAATTGTTTTTAGGAGAATATGTAGGTTGGGTACCAGGAAACAGATTTGTGGAGGAGCAGGTTTCCCAGGCGGTACCAGGATGGAGCAGGGGCAGAAATTGTACTGGGACACACTAGCAACACAGGCCCCTCTAATACCCATAGAAAACTCCACAGCTGGGACCTGTCTTGATTGAGGCAAGAGAATGGAACCTTTGTACTCTGGCACTGGGCAGCAGTACAAGGCAAGATGGCATCTTGGGGGAGGCAGGTCCCTTTGGCTGAGGGGCTTTCCTGGAGACGGCTTCAGCTGTGAGTCTTCCAGCACTAACATGCCAGAGTGCTGGGGGGACTGCAGACCTCCGTCTCGAAGCACAGACGCTCAGTGATGTGCATCCACTACGGAGGAGATATAAGAATCTTTAGGCCATTCAGGTACGTGATCTGTGATTGTTCATATTATTGCAAATATTGCTAATAGTCACTTGGTAATTTAAGGACTAAATGAGACTACAAAGAAGAAAAGAACTGGCACAGAGTTGATTCTCAAAAATGGGTAACTGTTGCCATTATATTCATATTACATCGAAGCAGACACTACTTTTATTTCCAAGAAGCTAAGCGGCATAAATGTCATCCTATTATAAAAAAAAAATACAATATTTTGAGTCCATTACATGCCAGGTACTTACTCAGCCATGGTCTCATGTAAACCCTAGAATGATCCAGCCAGGAATGGCTCTCGCCTCGTTATACGCACAAGGGCACTGAGACGTTAGGTTATGCAGGTGACCGATGGAGCCCTGGAGACCTCACTTCCAGCTTCCGACCCTCTCCATCCCACCACATTGGTCAGAGGGCTTTGTTCACCACGCTGACTAGCAACTTGTGAGAGACGTTAAGAAAATGACACAGACCTTGGTATTCATAACAGTTAGACATTATGCGCAAAGATTAAAAATGTGAGCGAGCTTCTCCATTTTCTTTCTCTTTAAAGAAAAGCTGCATCCCATTAATGCCAACTACTAAGCAGCATGTACAAATCAGTGAGTGGCAGTGTCTTAAAGTATTTTTTAAACTTTTTATCGAAGCATAAGATACATGCAAAAAAATGCACAAAAAGACACAGCTCAGTTATTTTTTACAGAGTGAACACACCCATGTAACTAGGACTAGCACTCAGATCAAGAAACAAAACATGACCTGTCTCCCAGGAATCCTCCTCAGGCCCCCAAAGGTACTGATTCCTACCACTCTCAATCAGGGCAACCTGTTTGAAACTTCTAAAATGGAATCATAAAGTGTATTCTTTTTTGGGTCTGACATCTGTTCAATAGTACCTTTTTGAAACTTAATCCATATCGTTGTGTATAACTATGATTTCTATTTTCTCATTACTATCTGCCATTCCATTGTATGGGCATTCTTCGGCTTACTTATCCATGCTAGTGTTTGGTAGTCTTTTTCGGTGGTCTCCCATCTGGCAATTACAAGTTGTGCAGTTGTGAACAGTTGAGCATGGGTCTATTCGTGCACATATGTACACATTTCTGTTGGGTTTGTACCCAGGAGTGGAACTGCTGGCTCACGGCATCATAACAAAATGTTTAGCTGTTGCCTCCGTTGCTTTGTACTCTGAGTATATCCTCTTGCTGGCAGCAAGTTTCTAAAACCACTTTGTTGTCTTCTCCCTTGGGTGAGCTCACTGGGAGCCAAATGAGGAAAAATCCGTTTCTCTGCCTTTTAGTCCTGGGCAATTTCAGTTGGCAGCAGAGTTCAGAGAGCAGAATGAGTTGCTGCTTCCAGGCAGATCCCTGAAAAACAGGCCAGATTTTGCTATTCAAAACCATCCTTCACATTTCTCTAAAGAGTCAGTGTTTTCTTGCTCTGAAGTCTACGTTGTCTGATATTAACAAAGCCTTCTCCAGCATTTTTTCATTTGCTGGTGTAGCTTCTATACTTGTACTTTTAACATATATTCATCATTATATTTAAAGTGGGCTTCTTGTAGATGGTCTTTGGTTGTGTCTTGGTTTTTAAAATCCCATCTCGTACAATAATTGTTGTGTTTAGACTATTGATAAGTAATGTAATTATTGATATAGTTAGACTTAGGTCTATTTGCTACTTGTTTTCTCTTTGCCCTTCTGTTTATTTCCCCTCTGTTCCTCTCCTTCTCTTGTCTTCTTTTGGAGTATTTGAATATTTTTAGAATTCTATTTTAACATATTATTTGGTTCTCTTTATTACTTTTTTTGTAATTTCTTCAGGGATTGCTATATATATTTTCATATATATAGCAATATATATAGCTATATATATATATATATATATATATATATATATAATCTTTCGTTGTCCAAATGGAGTTAATATAGACTTTAGTAAAATATTGAAGCCTTACTGGCATATAGGTCCCTTTGCCCACAATCCTTTATAATTCTCCCATGTAGGACATTTACATACATTGAAAACCTCTTTCAACAGTCATACACATTTAAAGAACTTAAGAGGAGAAAAGTAGCCTATGCATTTACCAAAATAATTAACCATTACTGGTATTCTCCCTTCATCCCTGAAATTCCAAGTTCCCCTCTGATATTTCCCAACAGCTGGAAAAACTCCCTTAACCATTTCTTTTATAGCAGATATCTTGGCAACAAATTCTCTTAGAGGACTTTTTTATTCCTGAAAATGTATTTATTTTGTTTCACTTCCTGGAGGACTTTTCTGCTGGATATAGACTTAAGTGTTGAAAGTTCTTTTCTTTCAACACTTAAAGATGTTGCCACAGTCTCCTGACCACCATGGGTTTCTGAGGGTAAATCTACACTCACTCACATCTCTGCGTGTAATGTGCCATTTTTTTCCAGCAGTTTTTCTGATTTACCTCATTTATCTTTGACTTTCAGCAGTTTGATTACTACATGTGTGGGCATGGTTTTCTTTAACTTTTTTTCCTTTTGGGGGTCCATGGAGCTTATTGAATCTTTAAATGTATGTGGTTTCCCCAGTTGAAGAGGTTTTCAACCATTATTTCCTCAGTATATTTTTTTCTACACCAATCTTTCTCTTCTCACTGGTACTCCAATAACACAAATATTTTATCTTTTGATAATGTCCCACAGATTGCTGATGCTCTGCTCATTTTAAAAAATTTAATATTTTATTAATATTTAAATTTATTTAATATCTGTTCTTCAACTTGGATGCTTTCTCTTGCTCTATGTTCAAGTTCACCAACTTTCCTCTGTCATCACTATTCTGTTATTGCAGGCATCTAGTAAATTTTTTATTTCAGACACTGTTGGTTTTTTCCCTACAATTTTAATTTTTTGAATAGTTTATGTTTCTCTGCTTAGAATGTCTAGCTTTCCATTCCTTTAAAGAGGGTTTACTTTTATGTCATGGACCATGGTTATGATGGCAGATTTCAAGTCTGTCTGATAATTTCAACCCCTGTGTCATCTACAGGCTGATATCTACTATGTTTTTCCTTGAGATTGGATCAAATTTTCCTCATTGTTTGTATTATCAGGCAATTTCAGATTGTATTCTGAACATTTTGACAGTATGTTCTGAGACTCTGGATCCTGTTTAAATCCTCTGGAAAATGGATTGTAGTTTGTTTTGTTTTAGCAGGCAGCAACCCCGGTTAGATTCTGACCACACTTTATGACTTGCCTTCTGTGAGCCGTGGTTCCCATGTCCGTTCAGTTTCCAAAGCTGTTTGGGTCTGCCCTACTCATGTGGCACTCCGGGTGGTGTTCATGTTGCAGTCTGACTTCGACAAAGCCTTGGCTGTGTGTCTTTGGGTCTGTTTTGCACCTGCATAATTCCTGGGTGAGGTCATGGTTTGTGCTGGGTTGTTCACGGAAGTGAGGGTCCTCTTCTCCAGATCTTTCCTTTTCAGGGTTTCCCCCACAACCTCCAGCTCCCAGAGCTCCTTCACCATCGCTCCTCTGGCTAGAAAGATGGGGTTTTCTCTTGGGGATTTGGTGTTTGCATCACCTTAAGCAGTCAGTGCAACTCTGAGGGAGGACAGCCTGGGCTAGGGCCAAGAGAGAAAAAAGAGAACACAAAACAAACACAGATATTTTCCCTGTGCTCCCAAGCTCATTGGATCCCTTCCCTGGTTCCCTGGCTAAGCAGAGGGTTCTTCTCTTGGGGTTTTGGTTTTCTTCATTCTTTGTGCAGTTTCATGACTCAGGCTACCCTAGGGACAAAGCCAAGAGATAAAGGAGGTTTAAAAAAAAAAGACACAAAACAGGAAAATCCCATCTTTATGGATAATTCTTAAAGGTTTCACTTTCTTACCCACCTGTCTGCTGTTGTTTACTTTTCAGTATCCTCAGGAAGGGTATTTTTGAAATCTGCCCAGGTTTTTCGTTGTAATCAATGGAAGAAACTGGTTGTGGTGGGCTTACACCGTGGTGGCCAGCACCAAAAGTCACGTTACTGTTTTCCAAGCTTTTTCACAAATATGGTCATTTGTCAAATATTTCTCAACACCCACTCTGTGCTGGGCGCTGTTCTAGGTGCCAGGTTTATAACCGAGAATTAGGCAGATACTGTCTGTACTGACGACCTAGCAGAGACGAATGAGAGTAATCTAGCAAGCACACAAGGGCTAAGTGTCACCCAGGAGAAGCAATAAAGCTACAGCATTTCCTTCATCGGGAACCCCAGGAAAGCCTCCTTGAGGAGGTGATGTTTAAGCTGAAAACAGAAGCTGAGCAGCGTGAGTGGGAGCAGCGATGGGCAAGAGCCTTCCCAGCAAGGAACAGCACACTTGCAGGCCTTGAGGCAGACAGGAGGTGGCACATTCCAGGAACTGAAGAGAGGTCGGAGTGGACATGGAGTGACAGGGGTGTGGCAGGAGATGGGGGTGAGGTCAGGAAGGCAGGCCATGTGGGTCTTGAAAGTCCCTGTTAGAGATTTTTAACTAGTTTCATTGGGAAAATGAGAAGCAAATTCTCATTTTGTGAGATTGTAACCAAATATTCAACTCACTGGCTGATCACCGCTCTTTCTTCCACGGCTGCCTGCTCCAGATCTCTCTCTGTATCCTTCACGGACATCAACAGCTTGGTTGAGTAGCATGTCTTTCTTCATTTGTTTGTCTTTGCAGAGCAGGGGAGTGTGAGGTGGGTGAGTACATGCGTGCACACACGTGTGAATGCATGTGTTTGTGTGTTCCTAACACTGGTAACATCGACTATTGCCGGCAGTTCATCCAGCAGCGTGATCCACCAGTTCACAGCCCCTGGGGAATTCACTGTGTTTGCCGAGTGCACAACCACTGAGTGGCATGTGATGGCTCAGAAGCGTGTGACAGTCCGAGACAAGATGGGGAGCCTCCGTGTGACCGGGTGCTCCAGCCTGTCCAAGTCAGGAGCCAGGCCTCTTTGCCGCACTGTCTTCGGGGACCCATTGTGGATTCAGGTGGTACTTGATGGAGGTGAGTCTACAGAAATGGTCAAGGACAAGGCAAGCTTGATTTTCCCCAAATCTACCCAGCCAGCTCCCAGGTTTTGGCACTCTTGTATCGAGTCAGTTTTTTAGCTCATTTATTTAGCACCTACTGTGTGCCTGGAACTGGCGTAAGTGCTTTACATGTGCTAGTTTTATCTCCACCTACTACTATGTGTTACTACTATTATGTCCATTTTACAGAAGAAGAAATGGCTGGAAGGTTCAGAAATTGGCTCAAAGTCATAAGCCCAGTAAGCCAGGGACGCTCTCAGTCTTCCAAATGCCCTTTTTTGCATGCCCACAATCCCATCAGAAGAACAGAATTTCCAAGTCACTCCTTGCTGGGAGAACTTGACTGGGACCGGGAGAGCTACCCGCTGGGCCCGCGGCCATGTCAGCGCCACGGGCACTGACCAGCTCGGCACAGTGACGCTGCCCCCGATCAGGACCGCTGGTCAGCCACAAGCACTGCTGCAGTCACAGCAGCTGTTACGGCTCGTGTCCGCTCTGACGGGCCTGTTTCTTTCCTGATTGGTCACAGAGGCCATTCTCGTCGGTCATCGTGTCCATTTGGATTAGGCGAGGTATCCCTTCTGACCGGTCATGGCATCTATGTTGACTGGTTTATCAGAACACGTCCATCCTGTTTGGTCGGGAGGGACCCACGCAGTTTCACGTGTGGAATATTCCTGGATATCATCCCTCTTCTCAATGGAGACCCTACCAACAAAGACCCGTCCTCACCGAAGGCAGCATCTTTCCTGCAGGCACAGATCTAGCCCACGATCTGGACAGCCGCCTGCCGAGGGAGCCTGCATGACGCAGAGCCTCCGAGGTGAGGCCGTGACTCCGTCCGACCTCGCGGCTCCTGGAGCCGCACTCAGTAGTGACCTCATGAGGCCGCCGCGGGTCCTTAAACGCGGGACTCGGGGCTCCTCTCTGCTCTGGTGCCCCTGTTGGCTGAGGGGGGCTGCTCTGTGCACCGGGGAAACCTAAAATAATCTTTCCTTTCTTTGTCATTCTACAAATATAACTGAGTGCCTGCTCTTCGCCAGGTGTGGGCAGAGGGAGCAGTAAACATGAGAGTCAGAGGGCTAACATCACTCTCGGTGCGTCAGCTGCACCACCGGCCTCGCTCGGACGAGAAATACACTTGCTTGGTCTCTACTGGAGAGAATCCTACTTTGGTGGTTTAAATCAGGTTTTAAGAGGCGGCCACAATATTCCACATCTAGTTAGGACAGCTAGCGCCAGCCGGTAAGGGAGCCCCATTGTAATGTGGACGGGCTGCGTGTTCCTGAGGAGCAGAGACCCAGGCAGTCTGCCACGGAGGTGGAAGGAAACGGCTCCCCCTGCGCCTGCCCACCACAAGCCGGGAGGCTAACTGTCACGCATAAAAATCAGCCATGCCTCGGGAGATGCTCCCTCTGTCGCCTTCCTCCCTCCGAGGCCAAACCTGTCAACAACATATTCTCAAATCTTTATTACAAGCCTTTAAGCTTATGGGTAACACATGCATAGTATAAATTAGAATCTGCAGATGAGCAGAGCGGATCCAAAAAAAAAATCCTTCATGTACCCATTACTTGGAGGTAATCGGAGTTAATACTTGAGGTTGGGACTTACCCTTCCACGTGTCTTTAGGGCTACACCATGCCCCTAGCTATATCCAGAACCTCAGAGCTAGAGTCTCGACTACCTTGGTATAGTCTACAGCATGGTTGTTGCCACCATTCTTAAATATTTCTCATCCCACATAGGAACAGGGGTGACTTACACTGTGCTGTCAGGTAACACGAGCCTGGCTGAGTTCACCACGCCGAGGGGCCTGCTCCCCTACAATCTGACCCTGGACCGAGCAGCCCAGCAAAGGATGGGCCCCGGCACGCACCACCTGGAGATCCGAGCCACCAGCAACACCACCACCGCTGCACCCTCTAGAACCATCACAGTCCACTTCATGGAGCCTCTGTCAGGACTACAGGCCTCCTGGGGTTCTGACCACTTGGAGCTGGGACAAGACCTACTGGTCAATGTCTCAGTGGCTCATGGCATCCCAGAGGGACTGACCTTTGAAGCGGCAGGATTCAATGCAACCTTCACCCACCGAGAAGAAAGCCTTGAGGGGCCATCTGGGATTTACCATGTGGCCGTTCCTCTTGAAGGTACGTGGGGTTGGTGGACCCCCTTTCCAAACTTCCCTTGTCTTCCCTTCCAGACTCGGGTGTCCAGTGTCCTGCCGGCCAGTTTCAGTGTGTCCTTGTTCGCAGCATCCAGCCTGGGTCACAAAATAAGGAAGAGACATATTATCTGCCCTCACAGAATTCAGAGTCACGGAAGTCCTCAATTCTGGCACTTCTGACATTTGGGACCGGGTCATACTTTGTTGTGGGGCTGTCTGCACATTGTAGGGTGCTCAGCAGCATCCCTGGCTTCCATCCACTAGATGCCAGCAGCACCAGGCCCCTAAGTTCCGACAACAAGAAGTGCCTCCAGACATTGCCTACTATCCCCTGGACAGCAAATCTCCCCCACTGAGAACCACTGAAGAAGAGCTGGAGTAGTCCAATTTTTCCATCATTTCTAGAGGGGAGCGTGGTTCAGGAAACTAGTCCATGTCCTTGGGGGAGAGACAGAGGTAAAAACAAGGATGGGAGAGGGAAGGAGAAGAGAGGAAGTGTCACGATGCTGGCTGGAACAGAGATAGGGTGACAGACTGGCTGGCACCACCAGGGGAGGAGACCACAGCAGACATTTGCATTTAATCTGGAGAGAACAGAGAGTCCTTCAGGGCAGTGCAGTGAGGTCAGCAGGCAGGACTGTGGTGAGAGTCACAGAGTCTCAGCCCACCCAGACCCCCACCCCCTGGGGTCCCTGTCCCTGGGTGTCAGAGGTATGTAAGAAAGAGGGGAACACTATGCAGGTGTGGCGTTATTATGCCCTCAGTAGCAGAGCTGGCAAAAGAAATAGCAGGTTAAATGACAGATTTGAGAAGAAAAACACTGGAACTTCACCAGATATCAGAGGTCCAACATGAAACAGGGAGAATCCAGAATGAAATGAAATGCAATGGAAAATACGCACAATATATAGGCTATAATTCAAAAGCAAATTAATTTTTGTCTTTTATAAAAGTCGCTTGGCAGGGGATAATAGATAAAATCTTTGCAGGCTCTGTGAGGTTTTGGCTCACTCTTGGATGATAAGTAGTCTTCTCCCCACAAGAAAAACAGATTCAGATGGCTCCAGGGATGAAGAGGGTGAGGATGAAGGAGCGGGAACCAGGTAGGACAGGACCCCTCACTTGGTGGTGCTGGCTCAGTCCTAGCTGGCCTTGCTGTCAGGGCCCAGCAGATGTTTGCAGCTGCCTCTTGTGGGAGCTTCTGTGGGCTTCTGAGGACCCTGCTGTGTCCCTCAGCTCCCGGGACAGGGGACTCTGCCTCCCCCTCAGCTGGCCACATCTGTCCAGCTGCTGCTGCTTCTGGATCACCAACAAGGTCACTCTCTGTTCTCATTCCTGCTACCCTTTCCAGCTCGCCCTTCCCTCAAAACAAACATCTGGTTTGTAGAAAATCCTCACCTTCTCCTTGGCCAGCTACCAGTGACTGTAGTTGTTTCGAAAGGCAGGAATGCATAACTTTCCTCCCTCCCTCTCTCTCTCTCTCACTACACCCTCTGTCATAGACCATCCTTCCAGGGCATGAGCAAGGAACACTTCACTTCCGTGGGAGTCCTCAACCTCGAAGAGCACGCATTCACCTTTCTAAGCATCCCCTCTCATGAGTTTGAGACTTGAGAAGGTAGCACCCACCACCCTTCCCCATGAGGAAGCAGGTATCCCCTATCTCCAGTTTTGTGGGAGAAGATGGATTCTGGCAACCAGGAAGAAGGGCGGGGTACTGGCTGCTGGGTAGGCAACTAATAGTAGCAGTCACAGAGCTGAAGGTTCATCGCAGATGTGTTTACCAGGACTCTTTGAGCAGCAAGGGAAAATCATGTCAACGGGAAATCTTATCAACTCAGAAAAGTCCAGGGTTTAGGCACAGCTGGATCCAGTCACTCAATCATCAGTCATCAGAAATCTGTCTCTTCCCATCTCTTCATTCTACCCAGGCTTCATTGTGGTTCCCTCTTCCCAAGCAGTAGCAGAGTGGCCCCAGGCTTCAATCTTTAACCCTAGAGAAGGAGCGCCTCTTTGTGGATATTTCCAGAAGTCCTGGGGTTGCCTCTACTGGTCCAAGCTTGGTTCGTGTTCCCTCCAGGACCCAGTGCTGAGGCCAGGGGGAAGTGGTATTCAGTTTGGGCAGACCGGAATCACATGTTCACCTGGAACATGATAAAGGGTCAGCTTCACCCAAACCAAGGACTGAGAGCAGGGGAGGGAGGGTTCTTCAGAGAAATGTCACCTGTGGTGCTCTTACCAAAAGGAGGGGCCCAGATGCCCGCATGGGGGCGGGGGGGGGGGGATCATCAGCTGTCCTTGCTACTGTCCATGGCCCTCTTTTTCCACATAGAAATTTGAGGCCCAGAGAGGTTACATGACTTTCCAGAAGACACTCAGCTAATTCATGGCAGGATCAGAGGCAGCAACTACTTCTCTTGACTTCTTCACTCAGGTTTATTGGACCATCTTCCTTCTTAAGATTAAGAAGAGCCTCTGTGTCTGGCATCTTAGCTTTGCTTTGTATAATTCTACAGACCTTCAAAGTTAGAGTCCTGAATGAGAATTCACCGGGAGAGAACTTTTTACAGATCGGTAGTACCCACATCTTAAAATAACCAGGCCACTGGGTTCTGGAGACTCACATGGATCTGCCAGTGCAGATAAAACACATTCCTATCTCAATCACTACACTTTAATCAGACATTAACATATTCACGGTTTAGTATTTTCAGAGCATATCAATTGCAAATACACTTTCCATTTTTTAAACTTATATACTAATACTCTTTACAGATGTATATAGCTGAAAAGCAATGGTCCATAAGCACACCATTCAGTCCTCCTGGACCCTTGAGAAATGGGAATTGCCTTTCTGTAAGGGGTGAGGAACCTAAGATTCAGAAAGAATAACTAACCTTCCGAGGTTCACAGAACCAGTAAGAGGCCAAGAGAAGGACCCAGAAATGTACCATGATGTGCTGAAGCTGGCTCCTACTAGCAGCTTGTCAGAGCTGGTTCCGTCCATCTCTCGCTCTACATTCACTGGGGTCAGCTTGGTAACTTGAAATCTTCCTTAGTGGGAATACTGACACCAAAGAAAGCAGCAAACACTGCAAATCAGAGTTCCCCACTCCCTCCCTCAACTGGTAGTTAAACATTAACAGCATATGGCCACATGTCTGTCTCCAAATCTTGTGTGTTATCTGTACTGGCAACTAGTTGCCTGCCTCATTCTTAACAACCAAAGAGGTGTCTTTAGTCCAATGGTGGACATGACGGTTTGGGTTTTTACCCATTTCTATGGCCTAAATGTTTGCTAAATTTCCCTAACCTATTTCCAAGACAGGTCGATCCCCTAGGGCTTCCTTAGGACACCCCTGACTCTGCCCTTTGCCAATCTTATAAACACTACCAAAGTCTGATGCCTGTTCCCACTGTGTTTATAGCTCCTTCCAGTCTGCAAGAACTATCTGGAACAAATGCCAAGGAAAAGAATGTGAGTATTTGTTTTTTAAACAGTTAGCCTCACAAGAAAAAGATGTCTAAGCACTCTGCTTTAGTTTTGAGTTTGGGTTTATTGGTGCTAATAGCCAGAATACTAGGAAGCATGGAGGTTTCTTCCATTTGAGAAGAGATCCAGAAGGAAGGAAATCAAACCAAGGATGTTCTCCAACCACTACAATATCACATTACAAAAATCAGTAATAAAATATCTGGGATAGGTACACACCTTTTAGACATCTTGGATATTAAAGAGTAAACTTAAAAAACATCAACAGGTCAAAGGAAAAATTCACAAGGAAAATTTTAAAATAGTTTTGAGTGATGATGGTACAACCTATCCAAATTTGTGGAATGCGGCTAAAGCAGAGGGAAATTTATTAGCTGTTAATGCTTAGAAAACAGGCCCAATTTCCTTAGTTTCTAGAGCAAGACTAGAACATCCTCAAGTCCTTGCTGTTGACACTGCCTGTGCATGTACTTGTTCAATAACAAAAACTGTGCATCTACAATGTCCAAGGCTTGGTGTTAGGGCCTAGGGATACAAAGGTGAATAAACAGCCTTGGTCTCTGCCTTCCTGGAGCCTAGTGGGTGAAACTACCGAATAAATTAGCATCTCATTAGGAGTTGTGATAAGTGTCTAACTAGAAGCAATGGGGTACAGTGACAGCAACCTACACAGGGTGGCCTAGCAAATGTGATTCGATGAGGCCTGTTGGAAGGTGACATTCGAGTGGGAACCTGAAAATAAGACAGTCAGTAGGTCATGCTGGAAAATAAATAAGAGCTTTTTGGGTGCACAAATATGAAGGTCCTGGGGCTGGAATTTGGCCTGAGGACTAGGGAGCTGGGGGGGGGGGCATGTAGAAGATTATAGAGAGATGGACAGAGGTCAGATCACATGAGGTCTTAGATACTAAGACAGGGGTTTGGGTTTTATTCTTAGGCCATGGGAGACCACTAGGGGTTCAGTCCTGCCATGTAGACTCTTGTTACACCAGGCTAAGTCCTCTCTGGCTGGCCGTTTAATAGGTCCTACAGAACTTACTCAAGGAGCATACCTTATACCTGCCGGTCTCTTTTCCTAGAACTCACAGGCTCACTCACTCCTCCCTCACGACAGCTCTGTGATCCTGTCCGCTGGGGAAGCTTGCCCTGACACTAGCCACCCCCTCTGCAGAAGTCATAACTGTGCCTTCCTCTGCACCAGACACAGTAGGAAGCATGTCACAACCTCCCCTCATTTAATCCACAGCAGCCCAGGAATTGAAAGCTATCAATCTTCTCAGGAGCAGATGTTCTCAACCTACTGCCTCCCTCTTACACATTCTCATAATCCTCTGGACCCCTCTTTCTGTAGCAGTTAGCACTGAGTTTTGTCTGTTGCCTTGTCCATCTTCCCTCCCAAACTTAAGGGCAAGGCCAGGTGGATCTCTGGGCATCAAGCATGGGGCCCGGCCCAGAGCAGGCTCTGTTAACAGGTGGATGCATGGTGAACCCTTAGCACATTCAGACTAGAGTTACGTACCCTGTGTTTCATCCCTGGAGGGGAGACAGGTGGGTCACACGGGGTCTGTTTCCATTCTACACCCTATGCTGTGGCTACCCTTGACTACCCTTGACTACACCCTATGCTGTGGCTACCCAGACTGCTTGGGGTGGGGGGTGGGGTGCCAACTGTGGATGGGCATCTCACCAGCCAGCTGCTTTTTCTGCAGAGAGACAAAGGGAATGTGCAGGTGTACGTGGAACCTGGTCAGTATGTGGATCCTTTCACGACTGTGACTCTGGGCTGGCCAGACAAGGACCAGGATTTACGTTTCCAATGGTCATGTGGTAGGTGTCTGCAGAGCTCTGGAACTACCCCATCTCCCCACAAAGTTAGGGACCGAGGTCAGCTTTGCTGTTTTTTAACCTTCACACAGCCCTCACTTATGCCTGCCCCTTGCATATGCCAGAGATTGAGAATTCCATGGAAATGGGAGGTCGGGGGAAGCAGTGGGAAACCAATGCAGAGGTAGCCCTGAAGGCAGGCAACAAGGAGAGGCATTATCTGTAAAGAACCTGAGAACAGTAATAAATCCCCAAAGTCAATCTGCTTTATTTTCACCACAAACAACCCCTCATCTGGGTGGGTTCCCTCCTTTCACTTCCTTGCCCTTGATATGTCTCAGGAAGAGAGTCTAGAGGGGAAGAAAGTAGCACCAGTACCCATTATTTAGAAACGGTTGTCCTTCTTTCTATAGGGATAGAGCCTAGCTAGGCAGACATTCTTTTGGAAATAAATGCCATCCCTACTGTGCATATTATTTTTGTTAGCTGTTTTTCGTTGAACAATATATCCTGCATATTTTAATGCCATGATATCTTCTCCATCTTGACTTCACAATAAGTGTAAAATAGACTGCCTAGTTGATGTATGATTATTTATTTACTGGTGCCCTATTTTTGGACATTTAGGTTGTTTTGAATTAGTTGCCCTTATAAACAACGTTGTAATGCAGGTCTATCTTTAGATAGAATATAAATATAAACAACGTTGTAATGCAGTTCTATCTTTAGATAGAATATAAATATAAACAACGTTGTAATGCAGTTCTATCCTTGCAGTTCTATCTTTATTTGCCTCTGTGGTTACTTTCATAAATAAGTTTTGAGAAAATAAATAAATGAAAAGAAATGGAATAGCTAGGTCAAAAGTCACGGAAGACTTGAGGCCTTTCGATATGCATTGGTAAGTGCTCAGGACATCCTTTTGAATGTTAATTCTCATTATCAGAATTCATAGAGGGTGCATGTATAGAGAGAGTTTGGGTGGTTGAGCCGATCGCCTGACCCCAGATCATATCCCGTGAATGACTACTATCCTGGGGGGCGGGGGAAGCGAGGTGCTAATAGATAAACATCCATCAACAGAGATGAAGGGCAAAGGATACGGGGACTTACCGAGCTGGTATCATAAAGCCAGAGAGGACATGAGGCCTCTCAGATGGAGATACAGCCCGCGGGTCCCCGGTGTACCCACAGGGACATACAGCTGAGGACAGTCTCTTCCCAGTGGAATGAGAGTTACACCAGGGCCAAGAAACTGTCCCGGGGGCTCGCCCAGGCAGAGCCGTCTGTCCTCCTGGCCTCCCTCCTGCTATGTGCCTGCCCGTTCGTTCCTTCAGTGCAAGTGACTGGTGCAAATAAAAGAAGCTGACACACCCTGCAGGTCCGCTCAGAGTCAGGCTGAAGCACCACTCATTTCCCCAGAAGCATCCTTCCGTAGCACCGTTGCCGCACCCTGCCAAGTGAGAGTGTTTATCAAGCTCTCTCCTTGGAGCTGCTGTTCTTATCCATGACTCTTTTCTTCTAAAAACCCCAAACCAGTAGGGTCCTCGGATGGATAACAGCGTTTGCCCCCCTCCCTCAGGACGCTGCTGGGCCCAGTGGAGCTACTGTGTTGAGAGGCAGCTGCTCTACACAGACCAAAGGGAGCTGGTGCTTCCTCCGTCCTGCCTGCCACCGCCCAACTCCGCCGTCACCCTGCGCCTGGCCACCCGGAGAGGCGGGAAGCTGGAGAGCCAAGAGGAGCAGTGCCTCTACGTGTCCGCCCCCCTGGAACTCAGGCCTCGAGTCAGGTGGGGGCGAGGGAGCAAACTGCTGTGGCGTTGCAGCCCTTCAGCCACTGTTCCCTGAAGAGCCGACTCGGGCGGGCACGGACGTAGGGGCAGGTCTTACACGGGTGACCCAATAGGCCCAGTCAGTTCTCACAGGGAGTGCTCCCTGGTGGTCAGCAATGACTGGCCCCAACAAATGCAGGGAGATGGTGCACCCCAATGACAACTTCCCGGACGCGGGATCAAGGAAGGTTTCCCTCAGCAGAGATGTGAAAAAGGAAGAGGGACTAGCTTGGAGGGAAAGGGGGCAGGAGATGAAACTGGATGGCAAAGGGAAGGAGCACAGAATAAGCTGGAAGTGAAGGAGACAGGTGTGGCTCAAGTATGGAGGGAGAAAGAGGAGCAAGAAGAAACTGGGAGAAAAGGCAGGGCCTGGCTCTGGTGGAATCTCGTGGGTTATATCACAGACATGATTTTGAAGAGTTCTGGAAAAGTCACCCAAGGGTTTCAAGCAGGCTGGGGATGTGATCATGTCTTACTTCAAAATGCTGTGGTGGCAGGGTGGAGAGCAGTTTGGAGGAAGGCAAGAGAGGGCTCCAGGAGATTGCTTGAGTTCTTGCAGGAGTCAAGATGAAAGCTCAAGGTAGCCTAGTCTATCAACTGGGTCCCAGCAAGAAGATGTCTCCCTCAAACTGCGAATTGATGAGAGTTGGACAGAGGGTCTATGTACAGATGTGGGCAGGGATAAGGGACCAAACTAGGGTTGACAGTGCAGGACTACAACAGGAGGAAGCCACTTTCCTGCTTAGGACTGCAGAGGTAAGGAGGGGGGCATGGCATTGCTAGAACCCCCCGGGAGTTGGGGTCTTGGTTAGAGGAACACAGCCATTGCCAACTCCTGCCCACCTGCTAAGGCTCAGGGCCAGTGGTGAATAAACACCCACCTCGCCCACCTTCGCCGTCTGATCCCCAGCGAATGCCTCCCATTGCTGGACCCAACCAGAAGCCAGAGGGCACAGAAACTCAGGTGACACAGTCCACAGAGATTAGTCTCCTAGTGCCCAGAGCCACAAAGAGTTGCTGGAGAATGTCTGGTACATCTGTGCTAGGAGGGACATGAAGACAGAAGTAGGGAGATTGCTAAGAAGTTAAAACTGAAAGGTCCTGCACATGGACTGGACACACGGCAGGAGCCAGAGTGGACTCTTAGTGGCTTTCAGGAGGGGGCGGGATGCTATAGAGAAGGCCCAGGATCTGAATATAGACGTGTTGGTGCGTGTTCCCTTTCCCCACTCAGGAGTTATGTGACCTGGGACAAATCGCATTGGCTCCCTGAGCCTGCTTTGCTTGTCTGTGATAGGGGATTCTAACACGTTGCTCCTAGGGTCGTGGTAAGCCCTGGATAAGCGAACAACGATGCAAGTCATTTATAACCTGTGGCATGCGTGCAATAAAACCACAGCATTCCTTTATTATTGTTAGAACTAGAAGGAATCATGGAAATATTGCCTGCTCTTATGCCCTCCCCCACTTTGCAGGTGAGGAAACTGAGACTCAGAGAGTTTAAGTGACTCATGAAAGGTAACCATTCTTACAAGGCTGGGACAGAATCTGAGGACCCCAGGCTTCATGCACTTTCCATACCACTGTCTGTCATCGGGAATGAAGTGGGAATTCAGTCAGGCACAAATCATTCCATCTCCATGACCAATGCTATGTCCTAGTTTGGTTGGGGCATGGGCTTTTACTCCCTCTTTCGCTTGAAAAAAGGCCCTCTGCCACCTTTGCAAAGGACCTGAGAAGAACCAGACAAAGACGAGGCCACAAGGCTGGAGCGAACTTTCACACTCCATTCTATCTCCCTCTCAGCTGTGAGAAGAACTGCAGACCAACGAATGCCAGTGAAGACGTTGTGCTCAGAGTCACCATGGGAGGGGACTCCTCAGTGGCCATGGTCAACTGGTATTTAGAGGACAGCTCTCTGGAGGTGAGGACACTGCCAATCGCTCCCGCTCTGACTGACCAGACCTTCCGTCACATGCCCAGGACTGAGCTGGGGGTGGGTCCGAGCCCACAGGGTGGGGGGAGTTCCCCAGAGGAAAACCGGGGCTTTGGTCAGAAGGGAGAATGGACAAAGGAAGCAGAAGCAATGGGCAAACAGCACAGCAGATGCTGCAGGGGCCCCGGCCCGGTCCCTCTTCCCAGGCTGACGCACCCGTCCCAGCCGCTGTGGAGGGACTGATGGACAGTAACCAATGGAGGTGGGGGTCTAATGGCCCAGCGCCCCTGCCTCTGAGTAAGAGAACTTCTATGGTGCAGCTCACACTCCCTGTGGGATCAGGCTGAGGCGGGCTGAGGCTAAGGCTCCTGAACCCACTTCTCTGGCCTCCTCTGCTTCCCTCTCCGCTCTGGTTTTCCCGAGCGGCTCCCTCAGTAAGTGGCAGGCACACGAATCCCCATCTCGGGCTGTCCTTCAAGGGAACCTGATCTCAGACAAACACCTCCACCAGGCTGGAAACTGGGCATCTGGGCTGACTCGGGGACGCAGGTGGTGTCTCTTCTCGAAGGCCCCTGGGGTGAGAAGCCACTGCCCTGCTGAGGTCCGGTAGCCTGGCTGCGGCCTCAGGGGCTCTGGGTGCTGCTCTCTTTCAGGCCGAGCCTCTCCCGGCCGCCTGCAGATTCCGGGGGTTCTGGCTGAGTGCTTTAATCCTCCTTCAGAGCAACTCCTCCACACTGCGGCTGAACAGCTCCTTCTTGCAGACCTGGGGCCAGGCCATCCGGATCAGAGCCACAGGTGGGCAGGCCTCTCCTCAGTCTCCTGCCACGGGTCCCGCCTGCCACAAAAAGTGAACCAAGACACGCCCAGAACCCCTGAAATGGGGGACTTCAGTGCAGGGTCAGGGGCCAGATGCAGGCTCTGGTGTTCATCCCTTTGCCTCCACTTTCTAGCTGGGAGGCAAGGCACTTAACCTCTCTGCGCCTCAGTTTCCTGCCTCTGAATCGCCTTACGCAGGGTGGATGGGGCAGATTGTTCTGGGGTGGTGCAGCCTGCGTGTCCTGCCAGGAAGATTCTCACTTTAAACAAGCCCAGTGCGGTGTGAAATGCAGATTCTCAAAATGACGAACGATGGGTGATTATTCTTTTGGGGATGGATTCATTTGATTCAGTTTTTCTCAAAGTGGCCCACAGACCTCCCACACTGGGACAACCTGGGGTACTAGTTTAAAATGAACACTCTCAGGCTTGCTCCAAACCTTCTGGATTAGGTCTACACTAATCATTTTTTTCTTAAGATTTTTTTTATTTATTTGATAGAGAGACAGCGGGAAAGGGAACACAAACAGGGAGGATGGGAGAGGGAGAAGCAGGCTTCCCCCCAAGCACGGAGCCCGATGCGGGGATGCAGGGCTCGATCCCAGGACCCTGGGATCATGGCCCGAGCTGAAGGCAGAGTCTTAATGACTGGGCCACCCAGGAGCCCTACACTAATCATTTTTAACTGGTTAAAATTCTCTTTATGCCCAGCTCTTCCAGGTATATACCCTTTTTGAAATATCAGGCGGTGTAGGATGCTGGTGCAGGTTGAGGCCTGGAAAAAGCAAGGCTTTGGGCAGGATCAGCCCATTTCTAGATTCTAGGCATGGGCCTTCTAATCTCAGGGGCCTTGAGCAAGTCATTTTGTTTTCCAAAAGACTTCTTCCTCACCAAAGCTGTGAGGAAGCTACTAATATTAGCCATGTTTGGGCGCCTGGTGGCTCAATTGTTAAGTGTCTGCCTTTGGCTCAGTTCATGATCCCAGGGTCCTGGGATCAAGCCTCACATTGGGCTCCCTGCTCAGCAGGAAGCCTGCTTCTCCCTCTCCCATTCCCCCTGCTTGTGTTCCCCTCCCTTGCTGTGTCTCTCTCTGTCAAATAAATACATAAAATCTTAAAAAAATGTATTAGCCCTATTTTACAGATGAAGGACTGACTCTCAAAATGTGAGGCCCCAGGATACCCTGCATCAGGGGGAGCTGTGAGATATGCAGATTTCTGGGCCTCACCCCAGAACTTCCAGAGAGGTCCGAGGCTCGGGGTCAGGACATGGGCCTGGGAATCTGCATGCTTAACAAGCTCCCAGGCGATCCAGAAGCATGGTGGTTTGTGTGACACACAGAGCCCCTCAGGTACCCCCTGTCTTCACTCCCTAGCAGTAACTGGGCGTGCCTATGGAGAAGACACCTATGTGATCAGCTCTCTGCCTCCCCCCGAGGCGCCCATCTGCACTATCACCCCGGAGGAGGGTACCATTCTGACGAGCTTCACCATCTTCTGCAGCACATCCTCGGCCCTGGGCCCCCTGGAGTACTGCTTCTGTCTGGAATCAGGTACCAGCCTGGGGCTACTGCTCTCCCTTCAGCTGCTAGGCTTCACTTCTCCCGGAACAGGGGCCTACTCTGCAAAAAGTACGTTCCATGTGTGAGAGAGGTTTGCAGAATGAAGAACCCCCTACACCTTAACCCCAGCCCCAGGCACCTGGACCCAGCCACACACCTGCAGGAGGGGATGCTGTTTAGATCAACCAGCCTGGGAAGGCCCTGTACTAGAAGTGACTTTTGAGTGAACTTGGATGTGTTTTGAGCTAATTTTTAAGATCTCCTCCTCCCCTCTTCCTCTTCCTCCTCCTTTTTGTAATTTGGTTTACTACCTTGAATTCTTTTTTAAGCCTGTAGAGAGGGAAATTTTGGGGGGATTTTGTTATGGATTCCAGTAAAATTATTCCAAAGTCCTGGCAGCATGTGATTACCTAGAGAGGCCAGTGGATCAATATATGTGGCTGTCTTCTCTCTGAAAGCATGGAGTCCCTGAGCGCCTGCCATGCCTTCAGGAGCTGTGGCTTTCGTGTCCTTGTCATCAGGTTCTACCTTGGTGGCTTTCCAATCTCCCTGGGGACTGGAGATCCCCCCCTAACTGTTCAGTTTCCATTTACCAGGTTCCTGTCTACACTGTGGCCCTGAGCCTGCCCTCCCGTCGGTTTATCTGCCACTTGGGAAAGTAAACAACAACTTCATGCTGACCGTGCTCATTTCTGTCTCCAGTCTCGCAGGGGACAAAGAGCAGTCTCATGCATTGGTGAAGGTGGGTGGTGGCACCTTTTGTTTCTTCACTGAGAAAACTTGTTGACCCAACTGAACCTCACCAAGTGGGTGATTGGGTTGAAGGGAGCCAAGGGCATGACCAGATGAGTTACTGATTCATTCGTTCCTTCGACTAGTATTTTCAGAGCACCTGCTATGTACCAGGCCCTGGGGACACAGCAGCAAACAAAACAGACATGGTCTCTACCTTTGCAGATCCTACATCTCAGTGGCCAGAATAGGGGTAGGGCCCTGGAGGCTTGGAGCAGGAGGACCTTGGATGAGATAGGCCAGTGCCGTCAGACTCTAGAGGAAGGAGGACCCAATTCGGCCATCAGGGGTACAAGGCTGAGACTGGATAAAATAAGGGTAAATTTGAAGAGTGACAGGCCAGATGGAGCAGGAAGGGATTGGGGGCACGATGAGGAGGGCAATGAAGGTAGAGCAGCAACTTGCTCAAGGCTTGCTTTCAGTGGCTGTTGGCTGCCTGCTACCAGTGGGCCCAGCTGCCCTCAGTCTCAGGAGAGACCCCATACCAGGTAAAGCCTTCCAGCCTTGCTCTGGTTTGCCCCGTGAGACTTAGTTTTGGAACAAGACCAAAACCTCTTGTTCCAGGTTTTGGAACAAGAACTGGTGAGCTGAGGTCTGTCTTCCGTGCACTGAGCGTGTTTCTGTCGGTTTCCTGTCAGGTGGGACCTGGAGACACCCATGTCGAGAACATGGCATTCCAGGCCGCAGTGTTGGAGAACATCACCGCCACTCTGCAAGGCGAGCGGGACCCTGAGCGGCTCGTCCAGCTGGCCAGAGCCCTGTCATCTGTGCTAGACCAGGAGTGCCAGGGGCAGGGCTGCGGGCACCTGCTGAACATGGGCATCAGACAGAAGGTGCTCAAGATGGGCCTCTTTCATGCCGTCCACTGGGGCCCCGGGGTCTGTACACAGCTGTTTGGGGGCGGGGGGAGTGGAATTCACGGAGCGGGGAAGCCTCGGTATCTGCTGAGGTGTTGACACCAGCTCCCTCTCTGGTCCTTTCTCAGTAAGTGACCTACAATGATGGCCACTTGCTTTCCCTGCTCTGCCTCACAGAGTCAAAGCCTTCTACGGCAGGAGGGGATTTAAGAGTATCGCTCCAGGCCTTCCAGTCAAAGATGACAAAGCCGAGGCCAGAGGAGAAATGTGGCCTGTCCTCATTCACACAGTCAACGGTCTGGCATTAGACCCTGAATGTCATCCCACGTCTGTCACTTGCCATCTGTTTTGTCAAAGGCTGGTGAATGAACTTCAGTAAGCCTTCATTTTCCCATCTGGAAAATGGGGATAATAAATAGTATTTTCCTCATAAGGTTAGGCCAAACCATTTGAGATTACCGACATTCAACCAGTTTGAATCCAGAGAGTGGCCATCTCGTGTGCTACAACCTGACGTGACAAACAGCTATTGCAGAGAGGGTCATTACTTCCCCTCCTGGTATCTGCCGTATGAATAGGTGTGGATGCAGGTGTACGCGCGTGCATGTGCACGCGCACGCCCACACGCGGCATCACATGCACCTGCTGGGCATGGAGAAGAAAAGAAAGACTTCCCTGGGCCCCTGAAGGGTTGGCATGAAAGTACTTAGCACGGTGCAGGACATGTGGGAAGGACTTAATACAAAGAAGTGGTGGGTGTCATAGTAATTACTTAGAGATAAAGAACTAACATTTATTGAGCACCTACTATATGCTGCCGGCCCCAAGAGCTCCAGGGGTATGTAATTCTCATTAAAACCCTACAAAAGGTAAGTGGTAAGATCCCCATATATGTTACAGAAGAGGAAACAGGGTAAGAGAATTTTTAAAGTCTGCCCAGGGCCACATTTCTAAGAAGGTGGTGAAGATGGGGTTCCAACCCAGACTGGCTCTTCCCCCGTCCACACCCTACCCTCCCAAGCCTCTCACCCCTGCCCTTGTTTCACGTCAGCCCCTCTGTACTCCTCCTACCCGCTGGTTCTCAGTCTTGGTTCTCAGTTCTCAGTTCTTGCATTCACTCTGAACACTACCTATGGCAGATTTCCATTTGGATTTCCTGTGGTCCCTGAGCCCACAGACTATGCAGCCTGACCCAAGGCCTCCTCATGAAATCCTGGAGTCCTGGCAGGAGGCAAGTGTAAAACTCTAACAGAAGGACTAAGAATTTAAGAAGGGCTCTGTTGATAGAAGTTGAGCCTCAGCCTGAAGTGACCAGAATCTAGAAGGGGCAGCTGCCTGGTAGGGGTTCCCTGGTGGAAGCAGTCGCTTCTGAAGAATGAGGCAGTTGACCCACCAGTGGCCCAGGCACCAGGAGAACAGCTTCCAGATCTCTCTCCTCCTGCCCTCTCACCGCCCCCCCCCTCCGAATGAGCCCACTGGCCAGAGAGGCAGGAGCCAGTGGCATCTCCACAGAAGCAGCCTCCAGGACAGTGATGAAGGAGGGAGGGAAGATCTGCAGAGGCAAACATGATTTCTCCTATCAGAACATTCTGACCAGAGTCCCCTCATATACTAGCCTATTCTCTCCTCCATCCAAGCCAGAGCCTGGATGCACCCCGGGCTAACAGCAGACACACCCCAACTCTGCAGCTGCCGGGAAAGGTTGTCAGACAGGTAGGCTGAGGGAGCTGTGAGGGGCAGGCCAAGAGAGGGGGACGGTTCACTTGGGTCTGTGCTGGGCCACATGGTTGCCACTCGCCATATCTAGGTACTTACATCTAAATTAAATGCATTAAAATGAAATAAAGTTTAAAATTCAGTGCTCCATTTGCACTGGCCACATTTTATGGGCTCAAAAGTCACATGTGGTGAGTGGACAGTGCAGAGTTAGGATCCTTCCATCACTGTGGAAAGTCCTCCTTGGCAGTGCCGAAATTATATTCTTAGTTTTTCTCTGAGGCTGCCAAGGACAGCCCCAGCCCGCCCTTGTTAGCGCTCTGTGGCATGGAAAGCACGGTACCCAGAAGCTTCTATACTCCTCTCCATCTTCAAAGCCAGCAGCTCGGCATCTTCAGATCCTCCCCCCGTCCCCTCCTCCCCCTCCTCTCTCCCCTCCTCAAACATCCCGTCCTCACTTCCTTTCCCTTCCTCCTCCAGCCTCTTCTTCACCTCTGCCTCCAACCACACATCTTCTCTGACTCCGATCATCCTACCTCCCTCTTACAAAGAACCCTGTGGTCACATTGGTCCCACCTGGTTCATCCAGAGCCACTCCAATCTGAGAACCCTTAACTTAATCAAAATTCCAAAACAGGGGCAACTGGCTGGCTTAGTAGGAGGAGTATGCGACTGTTGATCTCAGGATCATGAGTTCAAGCCCCATGTTTCGGGGTAGAGAGTACACAAACAAAACAAAACAGAAAACTCCAAAATAATTTTGCTAAAATCCTTTCTGCCCTATGAGGTGACATACTGGTGTGTTTCAGGGATTAGGATGTGGACATCTTTGAGAGGCCATTACTCTGCCCACCACACATCCTACGAAGCAAACAGAGGTCTATAGGCTTTGGAAAACCCCAGATATGCCTGGTCCTTTGCTCTGACTCCACATCTTTCTGAAATGGTTTCATCCATTCAAGCCACTGGAATTACATTTCTTCTCCCCATTTTCCTCCCTCTGCATCAAGGTCAGAGAGCATGTGCTGGGGTCATTGTCTGCGGTCACTGCCACCCTGGGGGACATACAGAGGGTGCAGAGCTTGGCCCAGGTGCTGAGAGAGATGACTCACCCCAGTGAGGAACTCACACCCACGGCCCAGGTAAGTGACGCCCACCTGCTGTCCCAGGCCAAGTCATGTGACACACAAGACTGCAACGGGTAAGTGACAACTCATCCCAGGTCAAAGGTCCCTCAATCACAAGTCCAGCAAGGTTTGCACCTTCTAGTTTTCTAAAGTCCTGCATGCATGGGGCCAAGAAAGAGAAGATATCCTCCTGTAGCCCCTGTGTCTCATTCTGGGTGTCAGAGCCTGTGTACTCACACACCCCACTCCCCCACCTGCCAGGGGCATCTCAAGGGAGTAACTGACTCTAATAACTGAGTGGCATTCAAGTGTGCGCCCAGATGCTGCTGCTAACCTACTCATGTTCCCCACTTCATACATACCCACGTTCCCCAGTACATACCAGACTGATGTCCAGCTGCCAGCTCCTGCCTTTCTTTCTTCTATGACCCCTGCCTCACCAGGGACTCTGCCGGCCCACATCTTAAATCCTTGCCTCAGGCTCTGCTTCTTGGAGGACTCAAATTAAATCACCATGCTCCCAGTGTTATGGTAGCTAAAAGTTAAAAAAAAAAAGAAGCCCTAAGTCAGTAATAGGGAAGAGCTTACCCTGGCTCTGTTCCACCTACTGTCAGGAGGTTGTGGCCCTCACATTCTCCAGCCTGAAGTCAGCAAGGCTGACGTTTATTTCTGGGGCTGTTGACATCACACTTGCCATTGACACACCCATTTGCTCCTCTATCCACTCCACGTGCAGATATCTATTCAGTGCCTGTGTACATCCATTCCTCCACCCTTCCATTTACTTGTCCATGCATTAATTTACTCATTTGTTCAACAAATGCTTCCTAAATGCCTAGTATATACCATGTACTGGGCACAAACTGTGCATCAAGAATCTAGCAAGTGACACAGACATAGTCTCTGCCCTCACGGCACTTTCAGAGTACTGGAGCAGCAAGACTTTACACAATTTCACAAATACAGACATAATTACAAAACTGGAATAAGTGTCTTGTCCATCCATCCATCCACCCACCACCCATCCATCTATCATCCACCCCCCATTCATCCATCCATCCATCCAACCACCCTCCCACCCACCCATCCATCCATCCTTCCACACATCCACAAATCCATCCATCCATCCATCCATCGATCCATCTATCCATCCATCCATCCATCCATCCACCCATTCACCCACCCATCCATCCAACCACCCTCCCACCCACCCATCCATCCATCCTTCCACACATCCACAAATCCATCCATCCATCCATCCATCCATCCACCCATCACCCACCCATCCATCCAACCACCCACCCAACCACCCACCCATCCATCCTTCCACACATCCACAAATCCATCCATCCATCCATCCATCTATCCATCCATCCTTCCACCCATCCTCCCAGTTAGTGAATGTTTACTGCTATGTGCTAGGCATTGTGCAAGGCACTCTGGAAAGACTCAGAAATGGATGAGGCTACTCTCCTGAAGGAACTTAGCAGATTGTAGGAAAGGAGACCCTGACCTCCAGTCAGTGACCCAGGCAGCCTGTGCAATGGGCCCAGATTTCCCCTAGTTTGTCTCCCCACCTGGCTCCCCTCTATTATAGCCCTTGTTCTTTGACTGGTGCAGGGGATGGTCTATCAGGCACAGGCTCATGCTGCCTTTCCTTCTCTTTTGGGTGAACCCAGCGGGAGGCCATCTGGGCTCTGCAGCATGCCAGTGAAGCCCTGCTGGCAGTGAGTTCCAAAGCCCATCCTGAAGACCAGGGGTGCCAGGCAGCCACCAAGGACCTGTTTCAGGCTGTGGGCAGTGTGCTGGAAGCTTCCCTGAGGGAGGGACCAGAAGAGCCTGCAGAGGCCAAGGGAAGCCAGGTAGGTGTCTCAGCCCAGATGCAAACCACATGGCCACAGGCTACCCAGCTACCATGTGCCCAGCTCACACCAGCCTTTCTAGATGGATCTTTCTCCTCATCTTGCAGATAAGGAAACTGAGGCACAGAGGTTAAAGTCCTCTCTGGGGAACGGGAATAAAATTTATGGAGACCAGAGCTTCTGGGAGGTAGAGCAAGGCTCTGGAGTGAGATAGCCTGGCTATCCATCCTGCCTCTGTCACTTTCAAACCTTGAGACTTGGGCAGGATCTATAACTTCCCTCAGTCTCACCCCTTATCTGTAAATCAAGGCATTCCGCCTCATCCCAGATAAGCTACCAACTGGAGAGAGCACCTGTCTAGCCCACAGAGAATGTTTATAGAAGAGAGGCAGCCCCTAGAGTGAGAACAGGTGAGGCACAGTCTCGTGCAGCCCCCAGCAGCCCTCATGGGGTGCAGGGGGAAGGGCCTCCTAGGACGGCATCATGATGGAGCAGAAAACCCTTTTCTTGCTGCTCCAGAGTCCCTTAGCATGTGGGGAACACACACACACACACACACACACACAGAGTCACACTCAGACACTTAAACTCATGCACTCACACATACCCATAGACTAACACTTTCACTCACACACCCTTACAAGCAGTCACTTATACTCCCACACAGTCTTGCACACACTCACAGAGATGCACGTTTATACTCATATCTTCACACACGGCCACACAGACACACACGCTCACACAAACAGACTCCCTTATATGGTCGCAGTCACACACAAAAGCACACACACTCATTTATGTTCGAACACTTACACTCACACAGAACCTCAAACCCGCATTCACATTCAGACACACAGTCACACACTTACACTCAGATACTCACCTACACACAATTCCTTATATTCACAGGTCACCCTCAAACACACACATACATTCGCATCCTCTCAGTCACACGCACACAATCTATGCAGGCATCCAGCCCTTCTTGGAGCCTCTTATCAGCCTTGGCTTCGGCGAGGCTGCAGCCTCATCTGGGGGTGCGGGTGGGGTAGGGGGCAGCCCAAGCCCAGGTGACCCTGTGAAATGGCTCTGGCCGTGGCTCTCTACCTGCCACAAATGAGACCTGGGTTGTGGGTGGCTGTCAGGGGCAGACAGAGCAGCACAGAGGCACATAGTGGGACAGCTCAGCACAGACTCGGGAGCCAGACGCCTAGTTGCTTCACTGTAAGCCCCGGAACTTGCCTTTGCCAATACATGACCTCTGCAAGGCACTTAACCTTTATGTGCCTTTGTTTTCCCGTCTGCCAAATGGGTATAATGAGAATACCTGCCTCCCAGAGTTGTCCTGAGGATGAAAAGGGATTCACATTCCAGAAGGGGTTGGAATCTTCATAAGTGCTTACTTTTCACTCCCCACAGAGCCTGGCACTCAGTAAACAGCAGTGCTGTCCCTTCCTCCCTCCTCTGCCCTGTCCCAGTCTCTATGGAAGGTCCCACACTAACATGGCGACAGTAACCAAAGATGGCATACAGAGACAGGTCTCCAGCAGCATCCCCTGCTTTATTTTCCAGATGGCCTCCATGCCCCAGCTGCTCAGAATTGTGGAGAATGTGCAGGCTGCCCTCCTTCTGGGGGCACTACCTGGGAGCCTCCCAACCACTCTGGCCACCGCCTCCATCTCCATATACACGAACAGGTAACCAGCCACACTGAGGTACCCAAGAAAGCTTGTCCCCTGACCTGGCTCGGTCCACACTCACATCCCAAGACCTTGTGACAGGCAGAGCCCAGAAGACCAGTCTTGGGAGTGGGAGATGTGAGGGGAGCTGGAAGTGGGAGGGCTTCTCACTGACAGAAAGTCTGGGTGTTTGTACAGCATAGTAAGGGAGCTGGTGAGTGCCAAGTCCCATCTTGGAGCCACCCACAAATCCTGAAAATTGGGTCATGTTGGAGCCGTGCAGGCAGGAAGGCCGAATGAAGGGGGTCTGCCCACTTTCAACTGTGTTCCAGGTGCGCCTGGCCAAGCCCATTGTTCCACAGAGCTGTGGGGATTCAAGATGCTCTGGCCTTGGGAATCCTTCATGGAGCACCCGTCTCTCTCTACACCCTCCAGAACCTAAGGATGCCCCCACCTTGCACGCCTCCACCTGACAAGCAGGGGAGGCACTGCTGGGACCCCTGCAGTGAGCGTCTTTCTTTGATTCCTTGTGCCAGTTACCCTCTTGGGGGCCAGGGACAGTTTCCCAAAGCAACATTCTGATCAGAGCTAGGGTCTGAAACCAGGTCCCCAATCTAATCAGATGGGACATCAAAGGCCAGAGAAGATGAGTCTAGAAGCTCATGACATCAGAGATCAAGTAGGTAGCCTGGAGAAGCCTGGAGAAGTGTCCACATCAAAGCTCATTTATTCATCCAACAAAGTATGTGTTGACGACCATGACATGCCAGGTGCTCTTCCGGGCTTTGCGGGCGCAGCAGTAAACAAAGCTGGCTAACGCCCTGCCCTCACAGAGCCTCCAACCCAGTGCTGGGTGTGTCGGCTGCCTCTCTTGCTGCTCTTACTGATGCAAGAACCATCCACGGTGACTGAAGAGCCACCCACTCCGATAGCAATGCCAGGGTTCCCTGCAGTGCAGGAGATGTTCCTCTGACACCAGTTTTCTTCTCTTTCTCGGCACCTCTGTTCTCACCACGTGGCCAGAATACAGCCCCGGAGTTGGCAAGGCTCCTCTGTGCACACCACGGCTGCCGGCTCTGCAACCTTTACCCTGCCTGCTGCCTCCTCCCTTGGCTCCATGGAGGACAGCGCAGAGCCCGTGGACATCAGGGTAACCACAGTAATAACCTCTTTGGGAGCAGCCCTCTACAGCTTATATGGCACTTTCACACGCTCAGAACTGTTGATAACAACACTGTCCATTCCATAGTATTAGTACACCCATTTTACAGATGAGGTTCACTGACTCACCCAAGGCCACAAGCGAAGTGGCAGAGCTGAGATGCAGACTCAGTCCTGCCGACCCAAGTCCATCCTTCTTCCACGGTGCTGTGGAACTTCTCCGGCAGCCTTGGTTCAATTACTTACTAGAAAGAAAGCTCTTCAGACTTCATTCTATAACCAGGAAATGGCAAACCCAGTGCTCCTTTCACTCCCAAGGGAGGGCACATCTGACTCTGTTCCTTGAGCCCCAGAGAAGGCAGACAAGTATTTCTCTCTTAGGGACTTACTGGCTTTGCCGAGAAGAAAGGATTGGAGAGTTTCACGGTCCATTAGCTGCACAGCTCTACAGGTCTGAGTGGGTCCTCAGCCCTGGAGGGCAGACACACACCAGGAAGGCCAGACACAGCTAACATCAGGGTCCTACACTCACCCCATCGGGCCACTTGTCCGTCCCATCTTGGGAAACCTTATCATTCACATAAGGACGCACTCACCTTCCAGCCTTTAGGGGCCTTGGCCAGCACTCCTTGTTCTTGGTTTCAGGCGATGAGTTTCCCAAAGAGCCCCTTCCTGGCCCGGAGTCACTTTGATGTCAGTGGAACTGTTGGTGGCCTCTGTCTGACCAGCCCTAGTGGACATCTCATACCCATGAAGAATCTGTCGGAGAATATCGAGGTAGAAGTTGGGGATGCTGTCGGAAATCCCTGTCACTTCTGTTTTCTTCTTCAATTTGGCTGGGACCAAAGTTGATTAAAAACAAACTGAGAGTTTTGGAGGGGAGGGGGTTGGGGGGGTGGGCGAGCCTGGTGGTGGGTGTTGAGAAGGGCACGTATTGCATGGAGCACTGGGTGTGGTCCATGAACAATCAATCTTGTAACACCAAAAAATTAAAATAAACATATTTGGGGAGGAAAAAAAAGGAGAATCATTAAGAATGGTCTTTACACTATGTTACATACTGTATTTTAACTCAAAACTATAAAAGTATATCATTGTCACTTTGGGTGTACCATCGAAATGTTTCTTTAAATCTGTTGTTTGGAATTTTAATCATCTTCATTATATAAACCACCCTTAAAAGGCAGCCTCAAAAATGTCAGATTTTCTTAAGAATGAAGCAAAAACATAAGCACACCACGGTGCAATAGGAGTTCAGATTCTTTTGAGATTTTAGTGAGCTTTTTCTAATCTTCTAGTTTTCTCACCAATGACCACTAGCAATATTTAGCAATTCATCTTTCCTGTGTCTTCTCAAAACATTCAACTTAAGTTTTCATGCAAATAATTCTTTTCACACTACTACTCTGCCACTCTATGTCACTCTGTGAGAGGTACCGAACATTGACCTTTACAAGCACAAGTACTATGGACATAAGCAGCGTTGGGATCGAACACAAGTGCCTGTTGGTGAGTTCACACCTCAGCTGGCAGGAGAGAGCTGCCATAGGCTGGGTCCTCTGGAAGCAAGTGCTGAGAAAGAGCTTGGGTGCCAGATGTTTGCTAGAGACAGCAAACAACGCCGGCTGCGAAGAGGGAGGAAGGACAGCAGGACTGGGCAGGAGGAGAGGTCAGACTACAATCCGGACCTCACAAAGCCCCAGTCAACCCAGAGAGGAGTGCTGTAGTAACTATTAGCCATCAGGCCTGTATTAAGCAGCCTTATTATTTTCTGTATCTTTTGATATTTTGATATCTTGAAAATCTTGCTGGTGAGAAAGAAACCGGCCCTGCCAGGGCAAGCCCACCCTTACAGACAGCAAAGGGCTTCCTTTGCCAGGGCACAGCTTTCCTATGCAGACTAACCAACCTCAAGTCCATACCCTCAACCAACCCCTTTATCTGGCTCTCACGTGCCAAGCCAACATTTCCCATCCTAAACCATCCTGAGGTTCCAAGTAACCACAGACCATCCCTATAGTCCCAACCCTGACAAAATTACTCAAATGGGCCAATTCTAAAGCATTTACTCTGCCCTGCCTTGCCCTTCCCATGGAGAACCCAATAATAGCCCTGACCTGAGCTTTCCCCTGTACCTGCTCCTGCCCCCTAACCAGGTACTTCTCCTATGGCCCTGCATGGCATTGTGGTCTCCTCGTCTCAGGAAATGTAAGTAATAATTTCTTCTTTCAATGCCATTGGCCCCTCCATGTTGTCACTCAGACATCTCCATAAATTAAAATCACACAGGTAAAGATGAGAAAAGGGTCCCACAGCAGGCCAGTACGTCTGGGCTTTGCACGCATTCCTTGACCACTGGATTCAGGCAGCCCCAGGGAGGGTGTGCTCAGACAAGCGAGGTCTCTGCATCTGGGGCAGACCCTTAAGGAACTGACAGCTGGAGCTGGTCTGTCGACCACACTCCCTGTGACTGGGCGGCAGGTCCTTCCTGGAAGGGGAAGCAGGGTGGACCATGCCCATGTGTAACACAGAAGGCCTCCAGGAGTAAATAGTGCAAAGCAAGCATCAATCAGTCTATTTTAAAAAAGGAACACAGAGCATCACTTAATCTGGAAAGCTAATTAAATGGAGAATGGTTATGAGAACTTCTAATGTACGAGTAATAGCAGAATAGTAACAGCTGCTAATTTTTTAGTATTACTGTGTATCTGGCACTTGGCTAAGTATTTTGTATGCGATATCATTTTTAATATCCTCAATGAGTGTATGTGTTCTATTGATGACAAAGAAACTGAGGCTCACAGTGGCTTGTTAATTGGCCAGAGGTCCCAGGGCCCATAACGGAGAGAGACGAGATCCCAACAGAGCTCTCTCTGCCTCCACAGCCTGCGTTCCTAACTTACACTCTACTTGCTTGACACTGTCATCAACATGACCACTAGTTCACGAAACACCTTTGAGCAAATTAGAAGTCTCCCCTCTTTCTGTGCAGATGCAGCCCCAAGCTGTGGTACATAGTTTGATGAGTGTGGCAGGTGAATAACAGCACCTCCAAGGATGCCCATATTCTCATCCCTGAGCCCATGGCTTTGCCACCTGACATGGCCAAAGGGACTTTGCAGGTGTGACTAAGTTAAGGATCTTGAGGTAGATGATCCTGGATGATCGAGGGGGGCCTAATGTCATCACGGGTGCTTACAAGAGGCAGACAGAGGGAGATTAACTACAGAAGAGAAAAGGCTGATTTGATGACAAAATCAAGAGGCTGGGTGATATAGGGAGGGGCCACAAGCCAAGGGACACGGGCGCCTCCAGAGGCTGGAAAAGGCACGGAAGGGACTCTTCCCTAGAACGTCCAGACAGCATCAGCCTGCCAACATCAGCCCTGAAACTGATTTTGGACTTCTGGCCTCCAGAACTGTAAGACAGCAAAGCCACCCAGTTTGTGGTCATTAGTTAAGCAGCCCTGGGAAACTGATAGAATGAGCGCCGCCCAGAGTGGATCTTAGTTCCCGGGCGCTGACCCTGCTCTGCTCTGTCCAGCGGCCCTGAAGCTCACTGGCATGCCCAGCCCCGCACACCCTTGATTTGATGGGTTTTGATAACAGATCCTGCTGCCCCGGCTTTCGGAAGGACACGGTGAGCCAACAGTGTTAAACCTGACCAGTCCCGAAGCTTTGTGGGTGAACCTGACTTCAGATGGGGCAGCTCTGGGGATCCAGCTGCACTGGAGACCTGATATCCCACTCATACTCAGCCTGGGCTACGGCTACCGCCCCAACGAGACCAGCTATGACGCCAGAGCTCAACTTCCGCCAGTGGCTACCGCAGGTGGGCCAGCTTCCTGAGCTTCCTGGGAGATGGGGAGAGGGCGACCAACTTAAAACTTGAGAATCAGAAACTACAGAGAGAAAGAAAAACAATATGCTACATTCAGTGCTGATATTTTTGGTGTTATTATTACTGCTACTATTGTTATCATTATTTTGGGGGCAACATTAAGTGAGCACTTACTAC
This sequence comes from Nasua narica, assembly GCA_028533885.1. NCBI lineage: Eukaryota > Metazoa > Chordata > Mammalia > Carnivora > Procyonidae > Nasua > Nasua narica. Next base: position 43,756,563 of record CM052803.1, on the reverse strand, counting down.
ATGCCCTGAAGAAATTGACAAGAACTTATAGAACCAACCTCATAATCCTCATTACAACCCTTGGGATGGACACAATGGACACTTGCCAGATAAGTGGCAATGTTCCTCTTGCCAGATAAGAACAGAGAGGTTAAGTAACAGATACAAAGTCACACAGCCAAGAAGGAGCAGAGTCAGAATTTGAGCCCTCCTCTATCTGACTTGGCAGTTGTGCTCTGCACACTGACCTGGGAGTGCCTCCGCTCCTCTGCTCCCAAGTCTCGGTGGGGAGAGGGATTTCCTAGGACATCAGAGGGACCATTGAGGTCAGCTTCCCTGCCAGGTTACCTTGGTTCCTGGTTCCTGGTTGACCTGGATCCCTCCTTCTTGCAGATGGACAGTCCACGTGGATCCTGAACCCAGAGGACCTGCATTTTGGAGAAGGTGTCTACTATCTGACCGTGGTCCCCGAGTCTGACCTGGAGCTGACCACTGGCAGGGACCTCACAGTTGGCATTACCACCTTCTTGTCTCACTGTGTGTTCTGGGATCAGGTCCGAGGGACTTGGGACAACTCTGGGTGCCAGGTAAGGAGAGGACACAAAGAGCAGCTTCGTTGGCTATGTCCAGCTCATTTAGGGTCCCCTTTCACTGCCTCTTGTGGCCATTCTGCACCCCTCCAACAGTGTCTTTCCCTATGCTATTCCCTGTGCCTGGAATGCCCCTCCTCCCCAGTCTAGTTAACTCCTCCTTCAGATCCTGCCACAAGGGTCACTTCCTCGAGAAAACTGTTGCCCTGGCTAAGTCAGATTTCTCACTGTAGGCTCTCCTGGTATATACATCCACTTCTCCACAGCACTAAACACAGCACTAAGCCATTTCCTATCTACTCAGGAGGCCACTGAGACCATGTCTGTTGCCTCAGTGCACCAGGAGCCCCACAACTCAGGAACAGTGTGCTTTGCTGACCACTGGGAACAAATGATCATTAAACAAATGGACAAAAAACTGGGAAGCCTTGCTGACTCTGGGCTTCTGGGGAGCCAGGGTGCCCTCTGCAGGGAACTGAACTCAGAGCTGAGCCCTTTACCTAGGCCGAGTTCTGTGTTCCATGCTTTACTTGCATTACCTCATCAGATCTCCACAACAACCTTTAAGATATAGGGGTATTCCCATTCAACAGGTGGTAAAACAAAGGCTCAGGGAAGTCAACGCATTTATCCCAACTCCCTCGCCTAGCAGGTGGGAGCGCTGGACTCAAACCCAAGTCTGTCGGTCTCCGGAGCTCCAGGCACTGCTTGTTCAACCCCAGTCTCACCAAGCCCCGGGGTGGCACGCAGCTCTGTTAATTGCAATCAACATTCCTACCTCAGGTCGGCTCAGCTCTACCCATGACACGTCCACACACTGGCTTTGAGGCCATCGGAGGCCATCTCTGGGGCATTAGCGCTCCTCTTGCCCCTTCCATGCTCTTCAAATGCTGTTCTCTCCCCGGGGACAACCCACCCTGCCCAGAAAACTCCTATTTACCCTTTGATCTCCCCCTCTAATGCCACCTTCTCAGGAGTCTCCCTCTGCTGGACTTCCACAGCACTTCACATTGTCCCCAAGAACAGTAACCTCTGCATCGAGCTGAAATTTATCACATACCTGTCTCCATCTACTAGCCCATAAATACCTTCTTCCGTTTATTCAACAAATATTCACATGTGTAAGGCAGTGGTGATATAATGGTTAGAAAAACCAGTGAGCTTGCAGTCTAGCAGGGGGCACAGGCAAGAAGCAAACAGCACACATGGTCCAATGACAATGGTCACAAGTCGCGTAAGAAGCCAGGCCCCAGCAGAGCTACAGAAGGGGACTCAGAGACAAGCTCCTTTGGGGTTTGTTTCTGCCACAACTTCAGCTCCCTTGTCAACTCCTGCCCTGGCTTCTGGCCACCACACAGAGAGAATTCCCCAAGCGCCAATTAGAAACGGGTGCACTGACATGTCCAAGAGACAGCGTGTTCCCCACACTCGCAATAGAGACATTTGTACCTCATGAAGAAGACGCTGGGTGTGTTGCGTCCTTCCAGAGCCTACACTCCCAGCAGCTGTCTGATGCCCACGCTGCTGGCCTGGGATGCCCTACAAGGCTGTCCTCGGGGACCCGATGTTCAGAAAGGGGGATGGTGCAGTAGCTGGGGGAATGGGCTCTGCCAGCAGACCGACTTGGGTCTAATCCCATTTCATCAGTACTAGCCAGACGACCTTGGACAAGTCACTGCACCTCTCTCAGCATTCCCATCTGAAAATGGAGATAAAGGTGTGGCTACCACTTACAGTTGGGGTGAGGCCTAGACAAGAGTGGCAGAGAAAGTAGCTAGTGTGGTGCCGGGCACACAGCGAGTGCTCAGAATAAAGTGATTGTTGAACAATCTGAACATAGAGAAGACAGAATTACATATAAAATGGAAATCAAGGAAATAATGAACACGGGGATTGGTGGCGTCTGGGAGGGCGAAGCATGAGGACACACTGAGGAAGGACCATTTAGCTAGGTGTAAGTTATTGAACGTTTCTAGCTTTTGAGTAGATAGGGGGTTTTCAGGTCCTTATTATGTTATCGAAATACACACATACTAATACAAGCATATATGAATGTGGGAGCGTGTCATAGACCAAAAGTTATATGAATCCAATAATGTGCACTTGATGCTCATTAT
>CM052803.1:43588768-43753377 GCA_028533885.1 Nasua narica | reverse complement strand
CGGGGAAAATAAAACTGGAACAAATAAACAAAAGGCATACCTATATTATTGTACTGACATTATTATATGCTGTGGTTTCCTCCTCGTGAGCCAGTATTCTTCCACTCTAGGATAGGGTTTGAGTCTATTTTTGTTTTGGCTTTGCAGATCCAAAAGGTCCATTAAAATCTTCCCAAGACAAAAAGAGTAATTTTTGTCCAAAGAGACGCCGGCTTCCAGAACAATTAAATATTCATTCAGTCATTCTTTTGGCAGCCTCTCGAGGAGTACTTGCTGAGTGCCAGGCAGTTCGATGGCTTAGGAACATGATTTACATAAAAATCCACTCATTGGGAATGTGTAATTCCTCGATTTTAGTAAATTTCTAGAGTTGTGCAACCATCCTCTTAATTCGTCATCCTCAAAGGTTCCCTCTTGACCGTTTGAAGCCAATCCCTGCTCTCATCCCTGGCAACACAACACTGAATGGAGCAGGTTGCCCTTGGAAAGCACAGCCCGCAGGAAGAGACACATTAAACAAGTGAACGACACAAGCGCAAAATGTGAGAACTCAGGGAGCGAACAGGACATGCAGGCCTCTCTGCAGAAGTAGTGCCTATGTTGGCTCCTGGAGCCTGGCACAGGGAGGGAATGCACACTGGGCCCTTGCAAAGGCCCTGAGGTGGGACAGAGCTTGTCATTTTATAGTGATTACAGTGTGGCCCAAGCATGGGGAGTTAGGGGGAGAATGGTTCAAAATGAGGACTGAGAGGTGGGTGGGGAGTGGAGCCTTGTAGTACCCGGGTCAGTGCTGGGATTCTGGAGTGCTACATAGGAGAGAGGCATGATCTATCTTGTGATTTGAGAAAGATTACTGTGGCTGCTCTTAGGAAACCAAAAGCACTGGGTCAAAAGTACCAGTGGGGAAAAGACTATTGGAATGGTCCAGACAAGAGGTGACGTGTCCTGGCAGTGGGGGCAGAAAGAAAGGCCTGAATTCAAAAGACAGGTAGGACAATACACCCCTATCAGAATGACTCAGAGTAAAAGTAAAGTAAAAAGTGCTGACAAGGATGCAGAGAAACTGGAGTATTCACACACTGCTGGTGAGAATGTAAAAATCACTCTGGAAAAGTTTAGCAATTTCTTTCAAAACTAAAAATGGACTCACCATATGCTGCAGCAATTGCATTCTTGGGCATTTATCCCAGAGACATGAAGACTTATTTCCATGAAAAATTTGTATATACATGTTCAGAGCAGGTTCATCTGAAAAAGCCAATGGCCACTCCTGGGAGTCTACCTGAGAGAAATGAACATATATGTCTATACAAAAACCTGTATGTGAATGTCCATAGCAGCATTATTCCTAATAGCCAACACTAGTAACAATCTAGATGTGAATGCATAAACAGACAGGAGTATATCCATACCAAAAAAGAAACTAAATACTAATTACACAACAACATGGATGGACTCCAAACCATTATGCTAAGTGAAAGAAACCAGACACAAGAAACAATGCACTGTAGGATTCCATTTACGTGTAATATCCAGAAAAAATCTACAGAGACAGAAAGCAGATTAATGAGGCAGAGGCGTGGGACAGACTGGGAGTGGGGATTGACTTCACGGGGACATGAGGGAACTTTCTGGGTTGATGAAAATGTTCTAAAACTGGGTTGTGGTGATGGTTGCACAACTCTATAAATGTACTAAAATCATCATATTGTAGACTTCCAATGGGAAAAATTATGAAAATTATACCTCAATAAAGTGACTTGAAAAAAGAAGATACTAAGATATGACAGGACTTTGAAATATTAGTGACCCTCCTTCATCCATCCATTACAGTTTTGGGAACACTGGGATCTGTCTTAGGGTCCAGCAGCACAGCGATGGGAGGGCGCTGTGATTTCAGTACGCGGAGACACCTCCAGCTGGATTAGGGACAGAATTTTGAGCACAGGGATGGCAGGGGCAGAGATGTGGAGGGCAGCATTGGGAAATGGCTCCTGAGGAGGAGGAACGGTGCATCCTGTTGTTTCTGGTGAAAGAGGAGGCTTCTGGTTGCAAAAGTTGAGGCTGGTTCCACTGCCTTTTGGGGGACTGTCATTGTGTCCTTGCTTTCACAGACCCCTCTGCCTTGTTCCGAGCACGAAGATATAGCAGAAAGGACATTTACCAGCCACCTTTGGCCACTGACGTCGAAAAGATGAAAACCACCCATCTCAAGGAACAGAAGGCATTTGCCTATGTCAGAGAAATCTTGGGTAGGCAACCAAGGTCACCCACAAGCAGTCTCCCCACTCACTGCTCATCAGCACAGACTTGAACAGACGATGGTCTAATCTTTGACAGACCCACACTGCCTCTGGGCCTGTTTTCTTAAATACCAACTTGCCCCAGCCCCTCCCCTACACTTAAAATCCCTTGGTGGCCCCACATGGCCCTTAGGATAAAATCCAAACTCCCTTCTGTACCTCTTACCGCTCCTTGTGCCCTGAGCTGTGGTCACACCATGTTCTCCTGCTCCTGGGACTCCTTCCCCCTCTGGACCCCAAGCCTTTGCCCAGGCTAATCTAATCTGCTTGGAATGTGCCTCCTCTCCTCCTCATCTTTTCTTTTGGCTAATTCCTTATTCTTCAATTCTCATCCCAAAGACTATGTCTTCAGAGAGGCTCCCCAAGTCTGCTGACCAGGAGCTTTCAAACATCACTGTGTATCTTAGTCTGGGTTCTCCCATAAGCAGATTGGGGTACAAGGAGTTGCTTTGGGGGGCGATCCTGGGAAACACTGGTAGAGAAAAGGAAAGTATAGAAGAGAAGGGAGGCACAAGAAGGTGTGGAGATGGGTGGGCTCCGTGTGAGAACTGGAGCTCAGTCCTGCTGGGGACCTCTGTGGGGGTACAGAGTACACACTCCGGGCTGTCACACACAGGGCACTGCTGAGGGCTGCTCTCGGGGAGGACATGGAGCCCGCAGCACTCCCACCCTGCCTTCCCAATGGCTGAGCACGTACAGCCAGACAAATGCAGAGAGCAGGGGAGCTTGCACGGCAGTAGCAGCATGTTACAGAATGAAGAGAGCCTAGACGTGTGGGCAGAGCCCCAATTCATCCCAGGGGTTGCTGGGATGCATATCGCCAGGCCCTGGACCCAGAGAGTCTGGGTAAGGCTCTGCATCCCCCACATTCTGATGGCTGGCCTCCTAAACTAAATCTCTGTATGTGAGGGGCCTTTTCATCACACTCACCTGTCCACAGGTGAGCTCCACGAGGGCACAGAACACAGCTATCATTTTCACTGCTCCATCCTCAGCATTGTAACATGGCAGAGCCCCATTTTTAGAAGATTCTTTCCAAGAAATGTTTCTGTAGCATGAACTCTGGGTAGGCCCTCTTTTTAAGTGCTTAATAAATATTAATTTGTTGACTCCCTCATCGCAACCCTACGAAACAATTATTATCCCCATTTTGCAGATGAGGAAAGTAAAGTGGAGGGGTTAAGTCGCTAGTAAAGGGCATACAGATTAGAAGTGGCAGAGCCAGAATTTGAACCCAGGGGGGAAGCTCATGATCTGTGGACTTAAGTCCTTCTTCCCACTGTCTAAGGATTGGTTCCGCTGTCACCAGGGGGGCAAGAAGCTGGTCTACAAGACCTCAACTATTCTGAGCTGTGTGCCATTCCATTTCCTGCCTTGGGCTTGGTGGGATTAGGGAAACCTGCTTGACCAGGAGCTATGCCTCCATTTTCAGCATACCTGGGCTTCCTGTGGATGCTGCTGCTGGTCGCCTACGGGCAGAAGGACCCCAGCACCTACCACTTCAACAGACACCTTGAGCTCAGCTTCACCCAAGGCTTTTCAGCTGTGTTAAGCTTCAAGGAGTTCTTCATGTGGGCCAACACCACCCTCGTGAGCAACCTATACAGTCATTACCCAGGTACTCTCCCCTCGTCCCAGGACACGTGTCAGCCCCCTTGTGCAGATTGCTTTCTAGGAACAGGACTGGGTCACTGTCACCATCAGCCTCACCAACAACCAATAACCACAGGGCCATATGCTTTGAAAGAGAGACCCTCAGAAGGCTGTGTGTGCACAAGAGAGGGGCCCTAAACCTCCCCTGATGCAGAGTAGAGGACTTTCTAAAGGAGAGATACCTGAGCATAAATCGACTAGGCAGAAACAGTATACCCGACACAAGGGACAACAGGGGAAAGGCAAGCCTGGAGTACCACAGCATGTTCCTGGAGTTACAAAGCACCAAGTGTGGCTGCAGTGTAAGGTAGGAGTTGAGGACCAGTAAAAACTAAAGCAAAAGAGAAATAAGGGCCAGATCATGAAGGGTCTCGGAAGTCCTATTTTATGCTTAAGGAAATGAGAAGGCATTGACAGTTTCTCCGGGAGGGAGTAACATAATCAAATTTGCATTTAAGAAGGACCATTCTGGAATCATGTGGAAGTTGGAATAGAGAGTAGTTAGTATGCTGGGGAGAAATGATGGGGATGAGAGGAAGGGGTGAATGGAGAAGCGAGCATTGGTGCAGACAACAGTGAAGAGGTAGAGTTGCTGAGCCTTGTTGCCCATTAGGAGTGGGCATTGAGAGAAAGGGCACAAAGGGTCTCCAAGTTGATGACTAGGTGGTGGGGGTACCATTCCTCAAGAGAAGTTATGCAGGAAGTAGATCACAACTAAGCTGGGAAGATGGTGATGAATGTAGCCTCTGATTGGCCATGAACTACTTACTCTTGACTGTTTTTACACTGGGTACACTGAAGTTCACGTTAACGTCCAGGCCAGGATGAACTAAGACAATTCTGATGGCTAGGCTGACCCACCTGTTTTTCATCTCCAGGCTTTATCACTGATGGGAACTCTAAGCTGGTTGGCAGCGCCCAGATTCGCCAAGTGAGGGTCCGGGAAAGCTCTTGTCCTCTTGCTCCACAGCTGCAGGCTTCTCTGGATGGATGCCACGCACCATATTCCCTGGATATTGAAGACCTGTCAGACTATGGGGAAGGCTGGAATGCCTCCATACCCAATAACAGCAGTGGCATTTCCCAGGCTTGGCAGTACCAGAGCCAGAGCCAACGCCGAGGGTATCCCATCTGGGGCAAACTCGCTGTGTACCGGGGAGGAGGTTACGCGGTCCCCTTGGGGACCGATCACAAAAGCTCATCAAGGTAAGACTCACTTGAGTCATGTATACCCAAGGAAAGCCATTTGCTAGGGTCCGGGTCTTATTAACAGGTGCAGCAAAGCTCATTCATGTCATTGTAGGGAGGGACTGGGGGACTCAGAAGTATTGAGACCAGGTCCCTGGAAACTGCAATCTCAGAGTCCCTGTCCAGCACTCTCGGCCTGGTGGGCTGAGTCTGATGGCCTCTGCTAGAGCCAGTACAGGGATGTGGAGCTCTACCACACAAATCCGTCTACCGCCCACACTTCTACGTAGGAAATGGCTACAGCTCTTAACCTTAGCCAATAATCATGCTTTTATGGGCAGTGAGTTACAGTACCAAGGTAGAACACTGAGTTTGGGGCATTCACTGTTTCTACAGTGATAGAAGCAAGCCTGCTCTTTGAAGGACGACACCTTATCTCTCGAGGTTGCTCACTACAAACACAGCCTTAAGAAAAGGATTTGGTAAAGCCCAGCCAGGACCTTGCATTCCCGGAATACCCAACATGATTGTGCATGGACATCCAGAGCCTATGCACACTGCCGCTCCCAGCACACTCCAGAGTTAGAGAGCCCTAAGTGTGAAACCCTGGCACTGCTCCTGTTAGCTGTGCGGCCCCAGGCAAGTTAGTGAACCCATGTGCACCCCAGTCTTCTCTAGTAAACCCTCAAGGAGAGCAACTGGCAGGGGTCCCCTGGGATTCAGGACAGGAATTGTCAGTTTCAGCATAAGAGGTGTTTTTCTGCCACTTGCAACAACTGATATTCTCTCTTCTATACACCAAGCAGGACGTAGACCCAGTGGGCACAGGGCATAGTTTAAAACAGGTCCAACACTATTGCTGCCAGCAATAACAGCTGTCACTATTACACACAGACACATGACACACTATTGCATTTTCTCTTCACAATGTTCCCGAAGCACTGGTGTTAACACCATTGTAGAGGCAGAAACTGAGTCTGCCTGCCCAAGCCCCTGATTTTCTACGTGGTTCCTCTCACGTGGTGGTCCTCAAACTTTAAAAAGTGTCACACTCCCCTGGAAGGCTCATCGAAACACAGATCCCCAAACACAGATTCCCCCAGAGGAATTTGTTTTGAAAGATCTGGGGTGGGGACTGAGAATCTGCATTTCTACTGAGTTTCCAGATGATGCAGATGCCGGCAGTATGGGGACCACACTTATAGGAACTTTTCTCTAACGTTCAGGAGACCATGGGTGCCAAGACACAGCACCATAGGTGGGAAACTGTGATCACTCCCAGGAGGAGCCCCAAGGCCCTATAGCCCAGGGCATGGAGCAGAGCCAGAGGGAGAAAATTCTACAGGAAGCTCTGGCCTCCTTCCTGGACAGAGAGGAAGGGAGCCACTGTAATTGGAGATGTCCCTAAATAGCCCTCTTTCTACAGAATTCTCCAGTACCTCTTTGACAACACCTGGCTGGACAGACTGACCAGAGCTGTTTTTGTGGAGTTCACTGTCTACAATGCCAATGTCAACCTGTTCTGCATCATCACTCTGACCCTGGAGACAAGTGCCCTGGGTGGGCAGCTTCGCCTGTGACCCCATCTACAGTGTTTTGGAAGACAGACACCCCTCCCTCTGGGCCAGGGCACCTGACCAGGCTGGGTCTTGCTGCTCCAGGGCCAAAGTTCTGGGGTCAATGGTTGTTTGGGAGATTCGGGGATGGGTCTTAGTTCTCCCTGGGCACCCAAAGGCCAGGTTCCAGGGCTGCTCCAGCCTTATTGCTAGTTACCTCCACTTCTCTCTGGCCTGTCTCCCAAGATACCCTGAGGGAACCCAGTTGGGAGTCTGAAGAGAGCTCATCATCTTCAGTTTCCTGCTCTGGGGAAGGTAGGCTGGGGGCTGGCAGTGAAGGGCTGGAGAGAAGGTGACCTGGTAACAGATAATTTCACCTAAAACAACATTTTACAACTTGTACCTCAACCTACAGGACAAAGAACATTTTACATTATTTTCCAATACACATTATTTCCAATTACATTATTTTCCAATACACACACATGCAAATATACTGAGACAAAAAGCTTCAAAAATATTTTTCTTCACTACATGCGATATACGCTGATATTTTGTGTTCTGTTCCATTTCATTCTCCCCATTTCTCGCCTTCCACCTCTTTTAAAGCTATCATCTACCAAAAACACTGACCCAAAGCTCCCTCAGCTAATAACCAATTTTCCTAAAATTCAGCCACCTCTCTTTTAAAATTTAAGCCATTTTTAGTATCAAATTACATTTTTAATAAAACAAATACATACCTGGAGTTCTTTAAATTTCAGAACTGTGTAAAGTGAAAAGTAAAAGGCCTTCAACTTCCATGATCTCTGGCCACCATGAAGTGCTTCTTTCTTTTGTGGGGGTGGGGGTGCAGTATTTGTATTCTTGTGTTCTCCTACTTCTTTTTGCCACCTTTGTGGCCCTTAAGGACCAATTAAACAGCCTGTCCCCAAACACATCTGATTCAATTATGTGTTTCTACAAATGAGAAATGGGTTTCAGGTCTGGTTGGTTCAAGCAGTCCACTGATATCGGCAAGGATTCAGGTTGTTTGTGTCTCTCCACTCTGACATTCTTAGGGTTGGCTTTGTCTTCAGAGGCAGTAGCCTTATCAGTCAAACTTTTTTTTTTAATCATTATAAAATATCATTATAGTACTCCCCCCAAAAGACAAGACACACAAATGGATGAAAGATGATTCAAAAGAAGGCTGAATTTTAGGCATACTGGTCAATAGATGAAATAGTCTTCAGCGAACTCTCTTTAGGTGAAGCAGTTTTAAGTGAGCCAGCCTGGAGTACATGGATGTTCAGTGGGAGGGTGTGCTTTGGCTGGAGGTGACTGAGGGCACAAATGGCTAATACGAGAGGCAGAGGACAGGGAGTGGCTCTTCCCCCTCAGCTTCCTGCATCCCCTCTAATATGTCCATTGTCTTTGACATCCACTATGTGTCCAGTCCCTTGGGTCTGTGGGTCTAAAGGACATTTATCTTCTCTTCTGCCCTCGCCAGCCCTCAGAAGGTCCTGAGTTTGCATCATGTCACTGATGACTTCCAGTCAGAAGTGGTGGCTCTGAGTGGGCAGGTGACCGGGAGTGAATAGAACATGTTTTGCTTCCCAGGAACCTTCTTTGCACATGCGAACCTGCAGAGCCTGAGCCTGTACCCCTTCACTGACAGCTGGCACCCCTTCGTGGTAGCAGCAGAAGCCATCTACCTCCTGTTCCTCCTCTACTACATGATAGCGCAGGTGAGGGGTAGACGGTGTGGCTCCACGGGATGGAGGCAGCAGCGTGCCTGGCCCCTCTCACACACCTCCCCCAGAGTGAGGCCTGAAGAAGGGAGAGGGGAGAAGGGAGCGTTCTGCTAACCTCTTTGCCACGGCACCTTGTGGTCCTTCTGCAGTCCTGAGGGCTGACCCAGCTCAGGGAGCAGTTTTCAGCACCTCTCAGGAACTGAGACTCAGAGGGTGGTCCTTCCTGGGTGGGGAAAGGAGAGGAACTGAGATCTTCCAAAAACGTCAAAGGTAGCTGGCAGTTCACCTGTGGTCCCTGGGAATTAGGAAAAAAAATCCCCTTTGCCACCTTTAAATACCACCATGTTGCAAAATGAAGGTGCAGATGTTGATAATGATGGCGGTTTAAGGAAGCTGGGAGCTCATCCGAAGCTTGATATAGGCCCCTGCCCCTGCCCCACCAAAAATGCAAATCGGACCTCTTGAAAGGGCATCCCCATCCCCAGCTCAACAGCCACAACCACCACTCTAAAGTAAGGATGGTACTTTTGAGTGTTTACCATGTGAAAGACATTGTGCGAAGAACCTTGAGTGGATGTTCTCCTTTAATACCAGGAGAAAAGTTCTATTGGCTCCACTTCACAGAGTAGGAAAATGAAGTCCAGAGACGTTAAGGAATTTATCCAAGGCCAAAATTGAATCCAGAGAGTCTGATCACTGAACTTGACACTCAACGCCTCTGTCGCACCTCAGACTTACAAACCTGGATGCCACGGTGCCTCTGGGCATCACCAGTACAAACCTAGCAGGGCAAAGTCATCAAATAACCACCTAAGAACATCAAAGAAGGCCTATCCACCCCCCCACACCCCCCCCTAGCTCACTCCTCCTCCTCCGGGTTGCCCTCACCCTCTGCCTGCAGCTGCCGCACAACACTCATCTCCAAAGCCTTTAAATCTTTCTCAAAAATGCCACTTAAGCAGCTCTTAAAATCTTCCCCCTCTTCATCCCTTTATAGTGGAGACAAATTTTAGCCTCTTAGCAGCCAAACACAAATCCGTTCTCCATAATAGTAGGGAGGAGGAGGGAAATGGAACAAACCATGGAAGATTCTCTTTAGTGGGAGGAAAAAACAGGAGGGAGGCCTAGAACTTGCACAGCATAACTCCTTTGACGTGTGACACCTGATGGGGAAAGAGGATTAAAAACAAAGTCTCTTGCCAATCTGGAAAACCTTTCCACAAAGGTAGGGAAAAAAACTACTTTAACAAAATTATGCATTTTTAATTGTGGTAAGAAAGATATATAACATAAAATTTACCACTTTAAGCAGCTGTAAATGTACAGCTCAGTGGCGTTACATACAGTCCCACTGTCGTGCAACTCCAGAATGTTTTTCCTCTTACAAAACTGAAATTGTACCTGTTAGACAATAATTCCTAACTTTCCCCAAGGGGGAAAGTTTCTTATTGAATAAGCATGACACTAGACTGTGATGTGCATTCCAGGCAATCCAATAAGAGATTCCAAAGACAGAAAGCGTTCTTACCTTTGCATACTGCAGGGCAAATAGGATCCATTACATATTCATCCTTAAGATAAATAGTAATTAAATCAAGACGATTTATGGCATCATCTGTTCCACTAGTCCACCCTAAATTCAGCTGGTAATTGGGGTGGGCCACTTATGTTTGCTAACTGTCTTTATCAAAAGGAAAAATAAACGTACATGTTCACACTAGGAGGTAATTTTGCAACCTGGAACCAAGTGCCTACCATTTGGTTCCTACCCTCCCAGGGAAACTACGAGTGAAAGGCACTACCTTCCTTTGTGTTCACACTTCAAAGAGAAAGCTGGTCCTTTAGAAAAACATTCCTGAGGTTAGTTTAACTTTCAAAAAGATTTACATACATCTCAAAGGGACAGAGAAAGATTTCACAATTACAAGTTTTCTAAGGTATATGCTCTATGAAAGGGTGGTGGCTCGTTCCCATTCCCCGTTTTTTTTTTTTTTTTTGCATCCGAGATAATTAAATATTTTTCTCGTTAGATGCTGTTACTCTTTTTTTTTTTTTTAAAGATTTTATTTATTCATTTAACAGAGAGAGAACACAAGCAGGCAGAGAGGCAGGCAGAAGCAGAGAGAGGAGCAGGCTCCCTGCAGAGCAAGGAGCCCGATGCGGGACTCGATCCCAAGACGCCGGGATCATGACCTGAGCCAAAGGCAGTTGCCCAACCAACTGCGCCACCCAGGCATCCCAGATGCTGTTACTCTTATGCGCCCTCAAATTCTACAACCCAAGTTGGTGATGAAAGCGGATGAGGCCTGTGTACAAGGCTGGGGAGAGGCCCCAGGCACTCTGTGGCTTCTCCACTGAGAAGCCTCTCCAGGATACAGTAGGCCCCTGCTGGAGGGTCCTCTTGGGTGCTTTGGGGAGCCATGGTAGAAGGGGTGGGGAGGCACAGTTCCGGCTCAGCATGTGGTAGAACCTCCAGCTCCTCTCCCAGGGCAAGCTCATGAGGAAACAGAGGTGGTGCTATTTCCATAGCAAGTGGAATCTTCTGGAGCTGACCATCATCCTGGCCAGTTGGAGTGCCCTGGCGATGTTTGTGAAGAGGGCCATCCTGGCAGAACGTGACATCCAGTGCTACCGGAACCATGGGGAAGAGTAAGTGGCTCTGCCTCGGCCTCCAACTCCCATACTAGACCTGCTTCCTCCAGCTCTGTGGCCCCAGGGTCAATGGCGGGGGGGTGGGGGGGCAGGTGATGGTGTGGATGGTGTGGCTTTTAAATCTTGTTGATCCTCAGAGGATCAGGGTCATTCTTGAAAAACATAACAGGAGCTACCACTTAGATGCAGGTTTGGGCCTGACACATCTGTAGCTGAGAAGGCTCTTTCAGACAAAACAGAACAATATCTTAGTTTTGAAAATCTTACCGAAACATAAGACCACGTGACACCCTGTGAAGGTCCCTGCCCAGAAAATATAGTAGCACACCAGTTTGCCTACATCTGCTACCATTTACAAAGTGTCCACTCTGCTAGGCAAGAGGCACCAGCCCACCAGATGCTCATGAGAATCCACAGTGGCACCTGTTGTTACTACTCGAATGTGGGTTTGCCTCTTGGTGGGTGTTGAGCCAAAACACACAACTGAGCCAAAAGAGTAGGAAACACACAACCAAGCCAAAAGAGTAGGAAAAGGAAGAATTTTACTTGCAACAAGTAAAGGAGAATGCCAAGAATCTTTTCCAAAGCAGTGTCTCCCCAAACAACAAAATTGGGGAAGTTTTAAGGTAAGGGTGAATACATATTCATAAAGGGCTTACGGGCACAATGGGAAATACAGCATGGCATTGGGACAGAAGTCATTTTAGGGCAAATGAGTCCAGGTCAAAGTCACTAGGGTTGGCAAAGGTCAGCATTATCAATTCCCTGGCTTTAGTTGGTCTGGTATCTGAGTACTCAAGGAGGTTTAGATCCTGCAAAGAGAACTCAAGAATGTATATCAGGTCAATCTTAGCTTTGTTTTAGCACTGATTGTCCCTGATATGATTAGACTATCTCCTGGTCTGATAATGGCTATTTTATTATTACATTCATTCACAAGAAGCCTGGGGGCCTAAAATGACTTCCTATTGTCAAGCAAGCTAGGTCTTTCTGTTTCTGAGGGCCCCTAACTCTTTCTGCTTATATTAACACTACTCCATTTTACAAATAAAGAAATTGAAGGGATGTCCGGGTGGCTCAGTCATTTAAGCATGTGCCTTTGGCTCAGGTCACGATCCCAGGACCCTGGGATCGTGTTCTGCATCCGGCTCCTTGCTCAGCAGGGAGCCTGCTTCTCCCTCTGTCTGCTGCTCCACTGATTGTGCTCTCTCTCTTTCTCTATGATAGATATCTAGATAGATAGATAGATAGATAGATAGATAGATAGATAGATAGATAGATAGATATAGATAAAATCTTAAAAAAAAAAAAAAAAAAGAAAGAAATTGAAGCTCAGAGAGGTAGCTTCCAAGCCACAAAGCTAAAAGGTGGCAGAGAAGTAATTTAAACCTAGCTTATGTGAAGGGCTCGGTCAGTAGAGCATGCAACTCTTGATCTTGGGGATGTAAATTCGAGCCTCATCCTGGGTGTAGAGATTACTTAAAAATAAAATCCTAAGGGGTACCTGGCTGGCTAAGTCAGCAGAATATGTGATTCTTCGTCTCAAGATCATGAGTTTGAAAAAAAAAAAAAGATCATGAGTTTGTGCCCTATGTTGGGTGTAGAGATTACTAAACACTTTAAAAGCATTATCTCATATACTTTAATCTTTCCAAAACTTCTTACTAAAAGATAGAATTATGATAATCCCTTTTTTTTCCCAGGTAAGGAGTTTAAGGTTCAGAAAGGAGGTCTGTCCAAGGTCACAGAATTTGGAAATGGAAATGCAGGGCCTCTAATTTGAACTCTGTATTCCTAACCTACATCCTAGGCTGGTTCATTTAGCTCAAAAACCCTCAGTGAGCTCTAAATGGCACAAAAGACGGTTAGGCATTTTAAAAGAGGCAGGAAAATGGTGGTACAGGAGCCAAAGGAGGAAGCAGCCATCCATACCAGCAGCCCCAGTCTGCTCAAAGGGAAGGAAGATTCTGGAAGGCAGGAGATTAGGTAGAAGAGTAGCTTTCATTCAGTCATTCTAAAGGTATATTAAATGCTTTTACAAACTTGAGATCATATAATTTTGTTCCATAGAGATGAAGGATAGTTGGAAGAAAGGCAGGCAGGGAAAAGGCCTACCCACCCCCAAGAGGAAACCACCCTTAAAAGGGTTTTACTCCACCCTTTCCCACCAATAGATGATAAAAACCTGATTGAATGACAAGTGCATAGAGGGTTTATCAGATTAAAACATTGACAGCAAGCCCATCAAGACCCCTAGATTTAGAAACTCCAGTGGCAATCCTCTCCGGTCCCCCTCCCTCTTCAGGAGCTTTGTATTATCACTTTACTATTGCTCAATAGACTTTGCTTTGCTGCCTACCACTCTTTGTCTGGTCTACCTCTTCATTCTTCGAAGTGGTGTGACCGAGAACCACAGGCACCAAAGGAAAAGGAAATCCTGTAACAATAACCTGTTCTCCATCCAAGTCACCAGATATAGGTCTACTCCATTTTACTTTTTTTTTTCTTAAGTAGCCTCCATGCTCAGTGTGGAGCCCAACACGGGGCTTGAACACACAACGCTGAGATCAAGACCTGAGCTGAGATCAAGAGTGGGACCCTTAGCCAACTGAGCTGCTTATGTCATTTTAGTTCTATGTCATTTTAATGATACACCAAAATTAAGACTGAATTAAAAGTGCAAATACAGAAAGAGAAGGGAATGAAGGGCAGGGTGAAATCAGTCGTCCCTGGATTCCAACTCTCATTCTTCCACCACTGGTTATGTCATTAGCTCTGTGACCTTGGGCCAATTCTCCATCCTTCTCTGTAGAATGGAGACAGCAATACTTACCTCATCCAGTGGTCTTGAAGGTCAATTGAGACAATGCAGCTGAGGTACAATAGGCTCTAACTTAGCAAAGAAAATAAATGGTACTTTCATCCTTCCCTCAAATGAAAGGGCAGTGCAGACAGACACTCAGAAAGTGTGAAGGAGGACATGGCATCTAAACCATGGACCCCAAACCAGGAGGAGAGGCTCACAGAATGCCCTCGCTTCCATTTTCTTGACACTGGGAGGATGCCTCCTTTGCTATTCTTCCATAACTCTGCAGCCATTAACCAAAAATGCTAGGTAGTGGTCCCATAACTACCATCAACATCATCATCCCTATCATAGGCATCATCCTTACCACCATCACCGTCATCCCCATCATTGTCACCATCATCACCACCATCACCTCCATCGTCACTATCGTCATCCATATCATAATCATCATCCCCACCATCCCCACCATCACCAGATCATCATTACCTAGCTAGGGAAATTGGACCAGTTCTATCTCCCAGACCTATTGTGGGAAGTGATGGCCTCTGAGATCATGATAAATATAATTCTGCCTCCTGGGCTGAACTGAGCCAAAATGAGCTCTGGCTGAGCTTCTCATAGTCTCTGAGACCTAGTCTTCCCTTTTGGTCCCACAGGGGTATCAGTTTTGGTGAGACGGCAGCGGCTGATGCTGCCCTTGGCTACATCATTGCCTTCCTGGTACTGCTGTCCACAGTGAAGCTTTGGCATCTGCTCAGGTTGAACCCCAAAATGAACATGATCACTTCAGCCCTGCGTCGTGCTTGGGGGGACATTTCAGGCTTTATCATCGTCATCCTTATCATGCTTCTGGCTTACTCCATTGCGGTGAGTGGTCCTTTCGGTAAAACCTTCAGGGCTGGTCTCCTTGGAAGCAAAGGCTTCTCAGTGGTGGGAGGTTGAGGGTTAGAGTTAAGAAGGCTTTGGTACCTGAGGGATATGGTGGAGCTTCTGAGTCCCGGGCTTTTCAGCTGGGAGCTCATAAACTGGCCACCCCAAATGAAAAAGGCTGGAGACTTCAGTTGAATGTCTTACATTCTTACTTCAGTAAGAATGAAGAGGTATAGTCTCTAAGACTGAAAGGGCTGACTACCTCCAATAAAGAATTCCTTTCTGTATCTGGACCCTGTCTGAATGTGCCAGGTCTCCTGACATCCCAATTGCTCAGATATGGACAGAACATTCCCTCTGTGTTGGGGGACTTGGGCAGAGATGGGGAAGTAAGGACAGACACATCTGCAGACTATGTCACTGCTTGATGCCTTACACATGAGGCATGAACTTAATAGGGCCAAAAATCATTTCATTCAGTCCCTTGACACTGAGAGCTTTTTGGCAATCAAATTTTTTGTGTGAATGAAAAAAATGTTGCACTATCAACTCTTTTATTTTCAATTAATGTGAGAAACAAAGACCTTCTGCCACATTTTGGCCCCACATTTGGCCCACAATATGGCCCCAACCTCTCCAAGTCCACATTCCCCATAATACCATGGCTCCTACTTTTCTGTGACCCTTCACCCAATCCTGACCCACTTCTACCCCAACTCTTCTCCCAGTTCTTGCCTTGAACCCATCCAGTCTCACCTTACATCATCCCTGACCACCCAGTGGGGGTGTCCACTCTCTCTCTAACCCTCTCCCCATTCTTCATCCTTTTTCTTTCCTTATCACCTCAACCCTGATACCTAGTCTCTGACCCTTCTCCATCTTCCTCTCTCACCCTGAGAAATGGGGTGAGGTGTGTTGATGCAGTGATGGAGGGTATATGCTAAAAAGCTGGAGTCTGGTTTTATCAAAAATACTCCCCCTGAACCCTCGATTCACATGGATTTATTCAGTCCTCCATCTGCAGTGCAGGACCTACAGGGATACTGCAGTGTCCTCTGAGACCAGAAGTCACCAACTCAGAGCCAAGATAGTGCTGGGCCTCCCTGACCCAATAGTGGAAATCTTTGGGCGAAAGGGTGCTGTGGTGAGGAGAAAATATGGTGCGTGTGTGGAGGGGGGTAAGGCCCAGGCAGAGACCTGTTGTTATGCAACCCAACTGACAGCAAAATGGTTGAGGCCTCAAAGAGCCCAGTTTCATCGCTGAGTCTTACAGCAGCCATCTGAGTGAACATAATAGTGGCCTAGTGGGTGATGCCTGAGCCCCAGAAGTGCATACTCATCCCTTACAGAACTGGATATGTACACACACACATTTGCAGGCCACTGTAGGTACAGGCAATAGGAATACAGCCAGACCAAGAATATGGCTGACCCAGAACACTGACTCTGCTGTCAAATAACAGGCATTGGGGGTGGAGTGGGGAGGTCACTTGGTTTCTTTCTGTGTTCACGAGGACTCTTTCCATAACAGTCAAACTTAATATTTGGTTGGAAACTCCGTTCCTACAAAACTCTCTTTGATGCAGCAGAAACGATGATCAGCCTTCAGCTAGGAATCTTTAACTATGAGGAGGTAATGGGGTGTGGTGGGGTGGGGTGGGGGACACAGACACTGCCATCTACACCAAGCCTTTATGAAAATTAGAAAAGTACCCTTCTCAAATGCCTCCTCCTGGGTGGATGTTACCCCTTGAGTCTATGGCCTGGCAAGCACAGGGCAACTTTGGACAAATAAAATTGTTCCCTTTCCTCTAGGCAGACAGCCCCATAGTAGGGCCCATAGCTCACCCTGGGGATACCTGCTTATAGGAGAACATCAGGCACTGGCTACTCAGCAGAGGGCAGTGCTGGGAGGTCTCTAGAAAGGAATGTTCCTGGCCCTAGCCAGAAATGGTAGCCATATTTGGAAATAGTGGCAGTAGGGAGTAGGGGGTGCTGTCCTTTCTCTCTCCTACCAGCTCTTGAGAGCACTGCCCATTTTCCTAGCTGCCAGGCAGAAGTGGACCTTCCTGGGTCCAGGCCCTCCCTCATCTGGGAACCAGTTTTTCCTCTGAGGGTGTCTAGGGGAAGTGGCCACTAGGACACAGGACTCCTGGGGATGATTCTGGCTTTCTCCCCCACAGGTCCTGGACTATAGCCCAGTGCTTGGCTCTTTACTAATCGGGTCTTGCATCATTTTCATGACATTTGTGGTTCTGAATCTATTTATCTCTGTCATCCTGGTGGCTTTCAATGAGGAGCAAAAATATGATCAGGTGAGTCCCTTTGGCCTATTCTTCAACAGTCACTGACCTTGAACTAGGAAGAGATCAAGCAGCATTAGACATTAAGGGGATTTGAGAGAACACTGTCGCCCAAAGCCCCCGTTTTATGGGAGGGGAAACAAGTCCAGAAGGAGGAAATTATTTCCCTGAGATTACAAGCAAATGAAGAACAGACTAGAATTGGGTCTCCTGATTCCCAAGGTGGCACTCCGTTCATGATCCCAGTGATTCTCAGCCCTACTTGTACATTAGAATCACATGGGGGCTTTTGGGATGCCTGCTGCTGCAGCACTGGGACCAATAAACACAGAGTCCCTGGGTGAATGACTCAAACACTGGTATTTCTGAAATCTTCCCATGTGATTTTAAAATACAGCCAAGGGGACACCTGGGTGGCTCAGTGGGTTAGGGCCTCTGACTTCGGCTCGGGTCATGGTCCCAGGATCCTTGGCTCGAGCCCCACAACGGGCTCTCTGCTCGGTGGGGAGCCTGCTTCCCCCTCTCTCTCAGCTTGCCTCTCTGCATACTTGTGATCTCTCTCTGTCAGATAAATAAATAAAATCTTTAAAAAATAATAATAAAATAAAATAAAATACACTCAAGGCTAAAAACCTATTAAAAAATGATTAAAGCAGAAAACTTAGGCTATACAAACTTTAACACTTCACGAAGCGGACAGTCTCCATTCAGAGAAGTACAAATCAGGTGGAAGGCAGGAAGCTTTCACAGGATAAATAATAAAGAATAAGGAAGAGAAAAATTAAAAAAAATTTTTTTTTAAAAATTAAAAAAAAATTTTAAAAATTTAAAAAAATTTTAAAAATTAAAAAATATATATATATCTGATTGGCGGGGGCCACACAGTCCACCTTGTTTGGCGTGAGACAGAAAAGAAGTATAGAGCCCAGAGGTGGCCTGGTGTGTGGGGACTGGCTGACCTGATATTCTGGGCAGGGGAGCATTTACAGGGACATCAAAAGTTCTGTAAGCTTGGGTTTGCTGTCACGGCATGCCAGGCAGAAGCAGCTCCATCTTGGGCCTAGAAATTTATTTCGACCAGTCATATGGTGACTAGTTTAAATTGTGAGAAGCCAGCAAACTATTTCCCAAAGCAGTTGCACCGTTTCACGTTCCCAGCAGCAATGCACGAGGGTCTTTGCACATATATTCCTAAGAGCCTCTGTTGGGGGTGATAGAGGGAATTTTATCACTCTCATCACAGGGGAAGAAGGAACCTCCTGGGGATCAAGGTGGGTGCACACACCCTTGGGATTCCCAGAAGAAGGGGACTCCCAACACAAAATTGACTCTAAATACTGAAGGGACTTTGGCAGAGACCACACTGAACAATAACCATGGTTTCCCCTTAGAAATAAAGAGAAGCCTCCAAAGAGGATGGTTCTATTCACATCACATGGTTCTTTTTCCCTCTTCAGCTGTTGGAGGATGGAGAGATTGGTGATTTGCTGCTGATGAAAATACTCGGTTTCCTGGGTATCAAATGTAAAAGAGAGGAGCCTGGAAATAGCAGTGAGCAGCCCAAGTAGCGCGGTCAGAGGCCTGGCCTCCTCCCCCTGTATCAGCTGCACCCAAGGGTTAAGCTCTTCATCCACACATAAGCATCTATAGAAGGGGAAGGCCAGAGCTTCAGACCTATGTTTACTGGTGATTCTACAGTCTCTCTGCATGTTTTCCTGTGTGCATAGAAAAGGCATCAAGTCTAGCAAGAGAAAAAATAAGAAAAATTATGTATAGAGATACGTGCAATTGCCACTATTGTGATAGACTATTTGTTCAAATGTATTTCCTTCTAGAAATAAAATGAATATTGTCTGGAGTTTGGGAAAAATAATCTCTATGGACTATTTCATCTTCTTGGTTGGTCAGGGGTTGCTTCTGAATGATTCTAGTTCAGGGTTTCCCAAACTATGTCCAAGAGACCTTAATGGCCATTGTATAAAATTGGCTACAGTTGCCAGAACAAAGTACCACAAGCTAGGTGGCTTAAAATAACGGATATTAGGGCTCCTGGGTGGCTCAGTGGGTTAAAGCCCTTGCCTTTGGCTCAGGTCATGATCTCAGTGTGCTAGGATCGAGCCCCACATCGGGATCTCTGCTCAGCAGGGAGTCTGCTTCCACCTCTCTGCCTGCCTCTCTGCCTACTTGCGATCTCTTTCTCTGTCAAATAAATAAATAAAATCTTAAAAAAAAACAAAACCCAAACAGATATTTATGGTCTCTGTTCTGTAGGAGAGAAGCCCAAAGTCAAGGTGTCAAAGGGGACATGTTCTCTCCCAGTTTCTGGTATTCTTTGGTGTTCCTTGGCCTGAGGATGCATCTTTCTAATCTCTGTGTCGTTACATGGCCTTCTTCCTTGTGCCTGTCCCTGTGTTTCTTTTCCTCTTATAAGTTCTCTAGTCATACTGAATTGAGGGCCCATCCTACTCCATTATGACTTCATCTTAACTAATTATATCTGCAACAACCCCATTTCCAATTTTGATCTTATTTTGAGTATTGGGGGTTACGACTTCAACGTATCTCTTTAGAGAACAAAATTCAACATAAAAGGTGTCATTCCCTCAGAAATGTTTCTAAATCAAAGAAATGTGAGAAACACAGTAGTATAAAAGGTTATACAAGTTCTTTGGTATGGGAATTGTCAGAGTTTTTAATACGCTAAATGGGCACTGTGCGTCTCCTGGGATGAGATGAGCACAAGAGAGAAAGTATATCATGACTCCCAAACCTTTCTGACCCAGGCATCCAGTACTGCAGCATCTCAGTCAGAGCTAATGTTCCTTAGAGAATACTATGGGAATTGCTGATCTACACCAGTGGTTCACAACCTTGGCTACATGCTAGAATCTACAGACTTCACTCCAATACATCAGAACCTCTGGGCTAGGACCCAGGCAACAATAGTTTTAAAGGCTCCCCAGGTGATTCCAGTGTGCAGTCAGACTTGATAACCATGCTCTAAATTCTAAGAACCAGAGATCTAGACAATAAAAGGCTTGGTCTGTGTGACTAAAGGCACATTTCCCTTCCCCCATGCAGGGGACACACTTCACATATTCTCTCCAGCTCACCAGGTCTGGGCCCTCCTCCTCACACACCTGTGGTAATAGATCCTCCTGGCTGCCTGCCCCAAATCCATCTCATGCTCTCCTCCTTGCTATCGGAACCCAACTTTGTTCAAGTAGACCTCTACCCCTTTCCCACGTGACTCATAGGACGGTGACACTGTAGTGACCTAAGGTAAATTCTGATTTGTCTTAATACTCATCATCCATTCCCTTGATGTGAGGGAGTTAGGGAAGTCACATGACCCAGTTCCAGCCAATGAAAACTGAAGTCTCCAGGATACTGCCTGGAAAGGTCTACTTGCTAATTACAAGTGACACAGAGATGTAGGTTCTTATGCTGCCAGATATTGTCTGGTCTGAGCAAGACTCCTGGAATTTTGGCAGTTACCTTGAAACCATGCAGAGCAATCCGAAGATAGCAGAGCAGAAAGATGAGAGGAATGTGAACGCTTGATGACTGACTTAATCAACCCTGGAGTTGAACTACTGCCTTCTATCTGGATGAGAGCTTAAATGTCTTTTTATGACAGGTGAATCAGGATCCCACCCTGACAATAAAAACAAAACAAAACACACACACAAAAAAGCCCCCGGATCCTTTATAAAGAGCCATACAACATGGAACATACAAAAAACCTTGGGGATCTCATCATCTTCTATTCAACTGAAAGCCCATCATCCATTCTTTATTGTGTCAGGTATGAACATGAGCTTTATGTGTGGAGATGTTCATCAAATAACCCATAGCAAGGTATACACACATGTCCCAAAAGACTGGTACAGAGACCTACCAAGATAGATACAGTCTGCTTTGTTTTATTTTAAGATTTTATTTATTTATGAGAGAGAGTGGGGAGGGGTGTGGGAGAGAGAGAGCGTGAGCCAGGGGACAGAGAGAGGGAGAAGCAGACTCCTCGCTGAGCAGGGAGCCCAACTTGGGGCTCAATCCCAGGATCCCAGGATCATGACCTGTGCTGAAGGCAGATGCTTAAAGATTTTTATTTATTTATTTGACAGAGAGAGAGAGAGAGATCACAAGTAGGCAGAGAGGGAGGCAGAGAGAGAGGAGGAAGCAGGCTCCTTGCTGAGCAGAGAACCCGATGCAGGGCTCGATCCCAGGACCCTGAGATCATGACCTGAGCCGAAGGCAGAGGCTTTAACCCACTGAGCCACCCAGGCGCTAAGCTGAAAGCGGATGCTTAATCAACTGAGCCACCCAGGTGCCCCCATACAGTCTGTTTTAAATAGGAAAAGTTCTAAGATCTGGAGAAGTTCTAAGTTCTTCATTTCTCTCATTTTTCCCATCTACTTTCCACTCCTTGACTGTAAATATCAAACTGGCAACTCCTTCAATTGTATTGTTACAAGAGGCAAAAAAAGCTTTAAGAGATGAGTGGATCTCTTCTGATACATTTGAAAGAAAAGACCACCTGCAATTTTCAGGTGTCTGTACCAAATGTGCTATGAGATGACCTTTCAAATCTCAAGCCATGTATGTTACAAAGGTTATCAGTTATGAAAAAAAATTTTTTTTGGTTATCCTAATGCTTATTAGATTTTTAAAAAATGACACATTTCCTACTGTTTTGGTGGAAGGGCATGTGATATTGTCCACAGACTGGTATGTGACCTTGTTTTTCCCACCAAATGCATTAGTCAAGCAAGGAATAAACATTTTAGGGCATGGTTTGCAGTATGCTATGATGGCTTATAAGAAAACAACAATAAAAACAGAATATTGACATTATAGAAGCTAGCCAAGATCTGGAGTTTGGAGAAGACCACGGTGAGCCAGTCAGCTTCCCAAAGGGAGGCACATAGTAACAGAGCTTAAGAGCAGTTGACCTTGAATCCGACTAGAGGTCAAGTTCTGCTATTGTCACCTAATAGCTGCTTAAGCTAGAAATGCTTTCCCCCTTCCACTCTTGGGCAAGTCATTTAACCTTTCAGAGCCTCCATTTCCTCACCTGTGAAACGAAAGTAATACCAATCAGAAAAGGGTTTGGAGAGGATTAAAAAGGTACTGTTTGCACAGTCCCTGGCACATAACAAGGGAAAGGAAAATGAAGCATGACAGCCCTTGCAAGCCACTGCACAGATGCGCTGACAGTGCCTATTTCATGAGTGGGGTGGAAGCTGAGTGCAACAGCATGGGTCTTCCAAACACCCCCCCCCCACACACACACACATCACTTTAAGGTGCCCACCCTGTAATAATGAAGGTGTGGAGCTTGAGGTGTTTTTCACTGTCGTTTCTTTGCTGATTCCTGCCCACTCCATAAAATTTGTGTTGAAGGTAAGGTCTTTTCCCAGAACTTAATTATTTTGTCTCCTTGGATGGGAATATGTCTTCTGCTTTTCTGGAAAGGCCTTGCTCATGTGCCTGACTACTTAAGCAAGGAACTGACCATGCTGGGTTTCAACTTTGACTTTTGATTGCTCCTGCATTAGCCTACTGGCTCCCATCCATCCACCACTGAGACATTCTCGATCCTTAGACAAGTCCTTTCACCTCTATGAGATTCATGATTCTGTCTCCTATTTGGGGTACCTAGGCCTCTTGGGATCTGTAAGTAATAAAGTGGGTTCATGGATTGTTTCCAGTATTTTGAAATGTCAGAGACACTTTGTCAGAGCTCCTTTGGCAAATGCCCCAACAGCCCGTTTCTTTTGGAATGACTCAGTTTAGACCTGGCTATGAATCCTGCTCTGAGGGACCCTGATCCTCTGTAGAAGGAGGGAAGGTATCCTTTAACAGGACTGGGGAACCACTCTACCTTTCTGAGGGCCTCAGGGACCCAATGGCACAAGAATGCCTGCCCCGCGAAGCCACGTCTGTTGGGAACCCTTCCCAGGGCCCCGTTGCGTCCCTCACACTAGTAAAGCTGGAAATGCTGACCTTGCACTTTCACCTGCCGGAAAGCGACTCCGGGGACGAGGTCCAGCCCCGCCCCACCCCCATCCTCTCCAACCAGCTACGGCGCTAGGCCCCGCCCCTCACCCCCCAGTCCCTTCCGGCCCACTATAATTCTGCATATCCCCGTCCCTCTCGCACGCGTCGCCCTATCCGAGGCCGAGCCCGGCCTGGAGTCCCCGCCCCCACCCCGACCAAGCCCTGCCCCCGCGCCCCGGACCAGCCAGCTCGCTCCGGCTCGCTCCGGTCCAGGGCCGCCCCCGCCCCGCCTCTGCCGGCCGGGGTTCCCGAACCGCTTGCACTGCGACCCCCGCACGTCTGTGAACATGGCGCTGCGAGCGGTGCGCAGCGTGCTGGCTGCGGCCTGCAGCCTGCGCGTCGCATCTGCGCCCACCGCGCCCTGCCTGCCGCGGCCCTGGGGGCTGAGGGCGGGTACGATCCGGACACTGCGCACAGGCTCCGCTCTGCTCTCCGGTAAGCGCGGGCGGGCACGTGGGGAGAGCGGGGCAGCTTGGGGCGACGGGACTGGGCGCCTCCCCGGGTCGCTGCTTACCTGGAGTTCCCAGTGCTGACCACCCGAGTCAGGTGCTCACGCTTCTTCTGGGATCCCTAGTTGCGTGCTGACGCCGCAGCCTTTGTCCGGTGGGTTGGGGAGCCAGGAGGAAGAAGCCTGGAGCACACGCGCGGCCGCCAAGTGCCGGCTTGTTGTAGCGGGAGCGCCGGCCGCTAGCCGCTGGAGAACCGTGCGAGCGTGGCTAAGCTCCTTAGAGACCTTAGGTTATCTCTCTCGCGCGCGCGCGAGTGTGCATCGTGGGCCCTAAAATTGGAGACATTGGTAGGCTTTAGTTTGCTACATGGACTGTCACTGAGAACTCTGAAGTAAAACAAAAGCAAGAGCACATTATGAAATTAAAGCACTGGAACTAGATTTTTACTAGCAAAAGTGAGCATAACTTTGAATACTCGGCTGTTTCCTAAAAACAGTGAGATAAAGTCTTTTGGACTCTTAGATTCTGCTAAAGTCTACACTGAGCTATGGATGTGTTGGGACAGAAATGAGCCCTCACACGGACATGCAATTGAAATAACTGGGGGCCCTGCCCACAAATGTCTTGGTCAGCTGTGCTATTTTATACTTTAGCACATTTATCGCAGTAGAAGTTGTTTTCTCACTGCGTGCACAAATGCTTGAGATGCTAACTGCACCTCCAAGAACTCGGACTTCTTTTTTTTTAAGGGTGCATAGGCAGTGATAGCTGTCTTATTAAGTTCATTGTTTTCAGAAACCTGTTTGGAAATGGAAGACTTGATAACATTTATTCCAGCCTGAAACATAAAGACGCTTTCTCCCGTTGCTAATGTATTCCTTTAGTTCTGTTGGTGACACATACCAATAATTACCTATTTGAATACAAAGGGGAAAGCATGTCTCAGAAGAAATAAATTTCAAGTCTATTTTTTTTTTTTTTTAGTTATTCATTGTGACGCTACTGCTGGCTTTTCACAGTTTCCAGTTAGCTAGTTAAATATTGTCCAAAATATCAATACCCGTGATGTGGTTGAACACCAAAGTTATTAAGAACAGAGAGAGACCCACGTTCCCATTTTGATCCTACCTCTAAAAAGCTATGTGATCTTGGGGAGAGTCACTTAACTTCTGAGTCTGTTTCCCTCATCAGAAAAATGGAAATGATAATAACCTCTACCACAGAGAGTTGTTGGGAGGATGAAATGAAATAATGTAACTGCTGTACATATAGCCTGACACATAGTAAGTACTTGGTAAATGTTACTCCTTATTAAATATTATAGCATCAAGTAGGTAAAAATTGGCCAATATTTGTTATCTGACTAGTGACTTTGGAATAGTATTTTTTTTTTTTTTAAGTAAGCTCCATGCTCCACATGTGGCTTGAACTCAGGACCCTGAGTTCAAGAGTCACGTGCTCCACCTACTGAGCCAGCCAGGTGCCCCTTGACTAGTAACTTTAAAAAGAGGGAAATGCAGACTTTTCATAAATTACTGAAAATGCCTCATTTTGAAGCCAAAAACAATGTTCTTAAAGGCTCAGTAAGAAAGTAATTATTTACCTAATATGTCCACTTTTTTCCTGTTGGGCTTGAGGGTTAAAGGAGAATTAATCTAATCATTGTCTTTAGCCTCAACAGCTTGGCCTTATAGTCTCCCAGACTTTGAAACTAAGTGGACTTAACATGCATTTACCTTATAATGTTGCTGTTTTTCCTCTAAATTTGTGGTTGCTGAATTTTTAAACTGAGTGTGTGTGAGCAACCTTACTCCTAGGATTATCTTTACAATTAGGCAAGATGCCAAGGCCAAAATTGAGACAGTAATCTCAGAGAAGTCATATTCATTGTTGTCCAACCGTTTAAAAAAGTATATTTATATTTAAAGTTTTCATAATTTATATTGTAATCAGCCAGTTCTAGAGTTGTAACAGAGTGATAGGGAGAATTGAGTGTAGCCAAATACCTATAGAGATATTTTGCTCAGAATCTACTTAATTAAAACTAAAGAATTCACTCCTTAAACCTCTTGAGTGCTTACTGTTTGGTAATCACTATGTTCTAACTGGGAATACAAATGAAAATGAGATAAACCATGCTCTTGCTTGATTTGTACTTCATCTCCTTGCTGGGAAGAATGGATCTCGGGAGAGTGGGACAGAGTGCTGTAGGAGCCAGCTGGGTGGCTTAGGAATCTTGGAGGGTTCCAGAAGGCTTCTGGCAGGAAAGAGCTTCTAAACTTGAAGTAGTCAAGAAAAGCAGTGCGGGGAGAGAGTTGTAGTCAGAACATGAAGTTGAAACTTTATGGAAAGATCAGATTGACCTGAAGCATTTAGTTATTTGAAGTGGAATGAAGTAAAGCAAGTTCCTCTGTGAGAGATTTTACAACTTCTTCCAGTAAAGTTTTTTAATGATTAGGGGAAAAAGAAAGCAGTAAGTTACATTCTGCTGATCAGAACTGTGTAATCAAAGCATTTTAATGCTGTTTTAAGTACAGTTATCTTTTGGGCAAGGGGTATGAGTGAACCAGTAAGGCTTACTCTAAAACAGCATTTGAATTGATGAACCATTCCTTTAGTCCTCTTAACTTCTGACGCATTGTTTTTGGAAAAATATTTGGCCTCAGAATGTGATACATATATTTAAAAAGGTAGCATATGCTTTTTTAAAAAATTATTTATTCTTTAAAGCAAGTACTACTACCATTAAATTCTAAATAGCTTTTTTCACATGTCTTGAACTTTGGTCAGTCTTTTTTTCCAGGAATCCTTGAATAGTTCGGCCATGTCTTTGAAGAGAAGAAGCTCATAAAGCCGAGGGCTAACCTGTCCATTGAATGTTGAGCAGAGCTTGACTTTCCACCAGTTAATGCCTTAGCTCTGAGGTGACTGTTGAGTTCTGATCTTATAGTTTGCTTCTTTAAATAAATGATAGTAGCCACTTTCTTCAAGAGTAGGCTTAAATTCAATGAAAATGGAAGAACTTAAATTACAGTTGTTGCTGGTCAGTTTGATTCATGTAAGATTCCACTTATAACCAAGTTGCAGTGAAGCCCTCTTAGGTCAACTCTACCTAAAAAGGCATATTTTTTTTTCTTTAGGTTAAATCATTTATGAGCAGTTAGAAGCATCATGAGCATTTATGCCCCCTCACCCAAGTCTACAGAGGGACAGACTACCTTCTGTAAGACAGACCAGTAATAGATGAGTATACATTTGAAGTTCGCTCCCAAATAGTTTGTATATGTGATTTAGACTAATGTTGGAATAACCAAATCTCCAAAAGATGCACAAGGTGTTCATTCACATCAAGCCATCTTTGCCTAATTGATACTACTCTTGAGAAGATGTTCCATCTTTTCATGTGATCTGGTTTCTCCTGGGCAGTGTGTTACTGAAAGGCAGTATCAGTAAATCAAACACAAATACTGGAAAGGTCTTGCCTTTTGACAGTATTGATATGAAAAGTGCTTTTTAAGAAGTGATACCACTGCTTTTCTGAAATATTGGTCTTCTATTTTAGTGCGTAAATTCACAGACAAACATGAATGGATAACAACAGAAAATGGTATTGGAACAGTGGGAATCAGCAATTTTGCACAGGTATTGAATTGTCTTGAAATACTTAAAACAGTCTGCTCTTGTCTAAATTGGATTGCTCTACCTTTTAAAAATTGTTTATTCTGCCCTTTATTATTTTGGGCTCTTGAAGAACATCAGTCAAGTAAACAAGTAAAATATAAATTAGGGCAGCATATAGTGTTTTAAGAGATTATTAAAAGGTTAACACGTAGAAATAAACATACCTTATTCAAGGAAAGAAATATGTTTCATGTTGGGGCAGTTAAGGAAAAAATAAGAGCAAGCAGAAGGCGTGGAAGTGTTGACAGCGTTTGTGGATACGGTGATACATACACAACCTTGGGGGATGAAGAGGAAAAACCTAGACTGGCACAGATTAGACAAAGGCAAACCTTTTATGTAGTCAATCATTTTCTCTTAATTTCGCTATTCCCACTGATCCCATATTGAGAAATTATGCCGAAGGAAATGAGAGGCCAAATAGCAAGTATGAGACAGTGATTTTCAACTGGGGCTGTGTGTGGATAGGACTGGAAGGGGAAACTGTAACTGAAAGGAGTATATAGTATTGTTCAGAAGTGTTGAGCATCAGCGACAATTGTATCTTCACTGGCCTGTGTACCTACTGAGGCCCAGTGCATGGTACTGTGTAAAATACTGTACAAGTGTTGTCTTCCCTTCCTGGAGTTTATCTATGAGGGGAATCACCTACATGAAAAATGACACAAAACATTACATGATGGATGACCTGAGTAGTAAAAGGGTTGTAACTCACTTGATGGAAGGCTGGCTTCTTAACTTGGAGTCAAGGTCTTCAGGAGGGGAACAAGAACTATGACTTATAGATCAGTAGAAAGGATTTCAGCAAATACTGCAGGGGAAATAGCCTAAGCAAAACTGCAAAGGTGGAAAAGCACAAGGTGTGTTTGTTCTCAGAGGAGCTAGTATATGGGGTGAGGGGACTATGGTTTGTGACAAGAGTCACTGCTGCTTGTGGGCCAAGCTAGCTGGTGGCTTGTTTTCTTCCAGGTCCTGAGCTAAGAATAGTTTTGCATTTTTGAAGGGTTGCAGTAAAAACTAAAGAATGTGGCTCCTGGAGTGTAAAATAAGTACTGTCTGAATTATAGAAGGTTAGTGTTCGACTTGTTTCTATTCACTGGAAGGTTTAATTTGATTTCTTAAAGGTTTGTGTTTTGTTTGTTTTAGGAAGCTTTGGGAGATGTTGTTTACTGTAGTCTGCCTGAGGTTGGGACAAAACTGAACAAACAAGGTGAGTATTTTTCTCATCTTGGTATATTATTCATGCCATAAGTTTTCTTTACCTTGAATAATAACTTGTTTGCACTTAGGACCAGTTAGAGTGCTTTTTACCACATAACAGAAAACTCACATAAAAGATTAAACGGTTGGGGTTTATCTCCTTCAAGAAGCCTGGAGCTAGGGATTAGCTTAGTGGCACAAGTGAAGGGTCATAAAGGACATGACCTCTTTTCATACTTTTTCTGCGTCGTGTCAGAGGTCACAAAATGTCAGCAAAATCCTCAAGCATTACTTTGTCATTTGGCCATATCCAAAAGTAGGATAGGAAGGTGAAATCTGTTTTTCTTTGGAGGCAGTAAAGA
Organism: Nasua narica; assembly: GCA_028533885.1. NCBI lineage: Eukaryota > Metazoa > Chordata > Mammalia > Carnivora > Procyonidae > Nasua > Nasua narica. The sequence goes on along the minus strand of CM052803.1, from coordinate 43,724,552 downwards.
GTCTTTTTCTAAATATCTTTGATAATATTGGCCATGTTTTTTCTGCTTAAACTTTCCCCCGTCATTTATCTTGTTTGAACTTTTTCTGCTTCCTGGCTCTCATAAAATATTAGGTCATATCCCCCTTTTTGAAGGTCTTCATAGGAACCTTTTCCAATGTCATAAGACCCTTCTTGTGATTAATAATCTTTATCTGTCCATTTTTCTGTGTTCTGTACATCAGAGAACAGTTGTTGCTTTCTTGTGATGTTTTGTACCCACTGCTTCTCTCAAGCAAGAGATCCTGTTTCTGAACATCTCTTTACAGCAAGTGAGCAGCATGAATCTGCTTTCTGTGCTTAAAAACTTAGGTTAACATAAATATCCCTAATGAGTACTGTCTTTAATAAACTTTGCTGCTAAAGGCTTTTATAAAATTGATATAAAATTTACATACACTGATTGCATGAAGTGTATAATCCAGTGTGGTTAGACAGTGTAAACCTTGCCAATTAAAACCCTTCTCGAGACAACCTATTCTCTGATTTCTGTCACCATAGGTTAGTTTTGTCTATTTATCTTCATTAAAGGCACTGCACAGTTTTTATACTATGTCTGGCTTCTTTTGTCCAATATTGAGACACTGAGATTTATGTTGAGTGATCAGTTTGTTTTTTCATTGCTGAATAGTGTACTATTATGTAACATTTTAATCTTTTCTCCTGTTGATGAATTTCTATGTTATTTTTAGTTTTTAGCTGTAAGAAATGAAGCTACTATAAATTTTCTTGTTTATAAAGTGTTTTTGTTTAGAAGTGTTTTTTTGTAGATGTCTTCATTTCTCTTGGGTGGGTGTATATATATGTGTGTGTGGAATTTCTGGTTTGTAGTGTAGTAGTTGTATGTTTAACTTTATAAGAAACTGCCAAACAATTTCCCAAGTGGTTGTACCATTTTACATTCTCAGCAGCGATATGAGAGAGTTCTAGGCACTGCAGATCCCACTGTGAGATGACAAATTACTCTTGAGCGCCCTTCCATGTGCTTTGTCACTCACACCTTTTTTATAGTCTCTAGTCAAGCCTTTACCAAATTTATTTGGTTTGTCTTTTTACCATTGATTTTTAAGCATTCTGTATGTTCTAGGTACATATATATTCTAGGTACAAATCCTTTTCCAGATCTATATTTTGTGAAATTTTGTCATAGTGTGTGATTTTGCCTTATCATTTTCTTAACTGTTTTTCTGATAAGCTTTTATTTTTTAACAAGTCCAAGTTATTAGTGTTTTTATTTATGTATAGAATATCTTTTCTAAGAAATCTTTGTCTCCATGGTCCCCATCTTATGTACCCTCCAGCTGTGGGATGTTTAAAAATTTCAACCTCTTTTGGACACCACACACTGATAGTTTCAATAGAGTTAGTTCCAATATTAGATCTATGTTACCTTGGGTAATGTGTCTTTGAAGCAGATACTACATGAAAGTAAGCAACGATCATCACTAAGACAGTGGTTGGTGTTCAGTCTGATTCCCTGATGGAGAACTTACACAGTATGCAGCAAGCACACATTATCAGTAAATAGGTATAGTTAAAAATGAAAAATATGTTACTAAGATAATTAGGACAATATGAACTGAGAAAGTTTGAGCAACTCTGGCCTATACCAAGTTTGCAAAGGTACTCTCCGTGTTTTCTTCTTGAAACTTCTCATACATTTTGCTTTCATTTTCAGGCCTTTTTAAATTCGATGATTCTTAAGAGTTTTGTAGATTCCTTTGGATCTTCTATGGAAAGAATAATGTAAACTATAAATAAAGAGCTTTATTTCTTTTCAATCCTTATGCATTTTCTTTCTTTTTCTAGCCTTATTGCACATCCCTGAGCTCAGTATGATGTATAGAAACAGTGAGGTAGACATCATTGCCTTGGCCTTGTTCCTGATCTTGAGAATGCATTAAGATTTCATTATTTAGAGGCACCTTGGTGGCTCAGTGGGTTAAAGCCTCTACCTTCGGCTCAGGTCATGATCTCAGGGTCCTGGGATCGAGCCCCGCATCGGGCTCTCTGTTCAACGGGGAGCCTGCTTCCCTCTCTCTCTGCCTGCCTCTTGGCCTACTAGTGATCTCTCTCCCTCTGTCAAATAAATAAAATCTTTAAAAAAAAAAAAAGATTTCATTATTTAGGCATGATAATTTAGCTGGGGATTTTTGATGGATGCTCATTATCAGATGAGGAGGTTCCTTTCCATCTAGTTTTGCTGGCCATTTTTTATCATTTATGAAAGATAATTGTTGAATTTTGTCACATTCGTTTTATCCATCTTATTGACATGCTCATAAGGGTTTTCTTCTCTATTCTGTTATGTGATGAATAAGGTTGTTTTTAAATGTTTAATCAGACTTGCCTTACCTGGTAGTTGTGATGCAAAAATTGTCTTTAAAAATATACTGTGGGATTTGATTTGCTAATTAATCATTTTTATATTAATATTCATGAGAGATACTGGTCTTTTATAATGGCTTTGTCAAATTTTGGAATTAGTTATATTACTTTTTTTTAAGATTTTTTTTTTAAAGATTTTATTTATTTGACAGAGATCACAAGTAGGCAGAGAGGCAGGCAGAGAGAGAGGGGGAAGCAGGCTGCCCACTGAGCAGAGAGCCCGATGCAGGGCTTGATCCCAGGACCCTGAGATCATGACCTGAGCCAAAGGCAGAGGCTTAACACACTGAGCCACCCAAGTGCCCCTTTTTTAAAGATTTTTAATTATTTATTTGTCAGAGCCAGAGAGAGAGAGAGAGCATGGTTGCACAAGCAAGGCGGAGCATCAGGCAGAGAGAAGTGGTCTCCCCACTGAGCAAGAAGCCCCATGTGGGACTCTATCCCAGGACCTGGGATCATGACCTGAGCTGAAGGCAGATGCTTAACCGGCTGAGCCACCCAGGTGTCTCTATATTGGCCTTTTAGACTAAGTCTGGAAATGTTCTTACCTTCTCTTTTTCTGAAAGAATGTGCAAGATTGGTATTATTTCTTCTTTAAATGTTTAATAGAATTAACAGTTAAATCTTGAGCCAGATGATTTCTTTCTGGGAAGGTTTCTGATATAAATTTAATTTCTTTAATAGATATAAGGCTATTCATATTTTCTATACTATCTTAGGTTTTGTTACATTTTGGGGGGAATTTTTCCATGGTATGTTACCAGATTTAGTAGTAAAGATGTGGTAATTTGTGTGTTTTCTCTTTTTTTATCAGTCTTGTTAGCTATTTATCAATCATATGAATCTTGAAAGAAGTAAATTTTTACTGATTTTTTTTTATAGTACATTTATTTTGTGCTCATATCTTTGTTTTCTTCCTTTAACTTAGGCTGAATGTGCTCTAATTTTTCTTTAGGTAGAAAATTCATTAAGTACTTTTTTACCCATACTGTAAAATGCTGTCTTCCTTGTGGTGGGTAGCAACTAAAATCTAAGTTTAATTCTTTTAGCTTTAGCTGGGACACCAGCTGTGCATGCATGGCTCAGGCATCATTCAGAGAGACCTGGATAGAGTTTATACACAGGATTTGGGGCTTTCCCTTTTAGTCTCTCTCCTTAGAATTTCCTACCTCACTTTCTAGTAGTTACAGTGGCCTCAACTTGTCTTCTGGTTCCTTATACCAGTTAAGACTGAGATATTCTCTCAGAATTTGGCTGCCCCAGATGACATAGATTGGTGCCTGTCTTCAGGCCAAAGGTGATTTTTTTAAAAGTCACTGTTGTTCTTTTCAAGTGTTGTCTCCATCCCATAAACTGGAGATGGAGACAACACTTTTGTTCATTTTCTAGTGTCTTTAGAATCCAAGTCACTGATTTTTAAGATGGTCTTTGTAAGTGAGGCCTAAAGATAATTTCCTTCTAAGCACTGTTTTAGCTATATCCCACAAATCTGGGCATATTGTATTCTCAGTATCATTCAGTTCAGATCACTCAGTGTTGTCCCACAGGTGACTAAGGCTCTGTTAAGTTTTCAGCCTTTTATTTCAATCAAAAGACTGAAAAAAGGTTAATTTCAAGTGCTCTCTGTTGACATTCACTGACCCTTCTGTTGTTACTACCGTCCAGTGAATTTCATTTTAGATATTATACTTTCCAGTTCTAGAATGTCCATCTTTAAAATTTACATTTCTTTGCAGGTATTCCCCCATGTGTTCACACATGATGTTTTTTTTTAAAAATCTGAACATATTTGTAATAGTTCCTTCAGGTTCTCTGCTTATTCCAATATGTGGGATACTTGGGATCAAAATGGGGTCATTTTGGGATCTGTTGACTACTTTTTCTCTTAACCATGGCTCCCTTCTTTATAGGATTTCAACCCACAATTTCCAGCCATCTTGGCAGGCTCACATTCCATCCTTTGACCTCTCAAGCAAATAAGACTGGTTTTCTCTGTGTTCTAGTTACACTGTGCGCTTTGAATGGGGCAGTGATTTCAGTACAAATTATATAAATGAAGATCTCACCCAGTCAATCCCCTTTAAGGATTTATTCCTCCTTTGGTGGCTCTTCAGAGCCTTCATACAATTGTTTTTTGTTTTGTTCAAGAGTTTATAATTGTTATCTGCAAGAAGGCTGGTCTGATGAGGTACTTCACTATTACTAGAATCTCCTAAAATTTTCATTTGCTTTTTCAGAGCCATAGTAAACTGGAAGAAAATTGAGTTTTATTGGGTTTCAGTATATCTGGTATTCAGATACATCACCATTTGTTGTTGACTCCATCTAAAACAGATAGGTCCACTTTATTGGGGATATTTATACTTTAATCACAGGTGATACAAGCCTGACGAAGCCTGTGGGGTTTTTTGGTTTGTTTTTTAAAGATTTTACTCATTTATTTGACAGAGAGAGACACAACGAGAGAGGGTATACAAGCAGGGGGAGGGGAGAGGGAGAAGCAGGCTTCCCACTGAGCAGAGAGCCCGATACAGGGCTCTATCCTAGGACCCTGGGATCATGACCTAAGCCAAAGGCAGATGCTTAGCAACTGAGCCACCCAGGTGCCCTGAAGCCTGTGATTTTTTAAAAAATAGAATGTTTTGGGGCACTTAGGTGGCTCAGGTTATGATCCCAGGGTTCTGGGATCGAGCCCTGTGTCAGGCTCCCTGCTCAGCAGGGATTTTGCTTCTTCAACCTGCTCGTGTTCTCTCTTGCTATCCCTCTCTCTCACAAATAAATAAGTAAAATCTTTAAAGATATTTAGAATGTTCTATCATGCCTGTGTTAAGAGTGACCACTTCTCCCATATTTTATATTTTCAGGTCATTGACTTTTGAGATTTAATATTTTAATTTTCTCAATTTAGATGAGTTTGGTGCTTTGGAAAGTGTGAAAGCTGCTAGTGAACTCTATTCTCCTCTATCAGGAGAAGTAACTGAAATTAATGAAGCTCTTGCAGAAAATCCAGGACTTGTCAACAAATCTTGTTATGAAGATGGTAAGTTATTGCTACAAGTTTTTTCAAAGGACTATTGCTGCAGTTAACATTTAGAGTTTAGAGCGAGCTTTAGCAGATTGCAATTTCATTTTTACTTTTTGATACTACATAGGGATGTTTTGGTTTAAAAAAGGGAAACACAGATTAGCTGAATATGTAAGATTAGGTTTAAGATCTCTGTCAACGAAAGCATTGCCTTATTTTATAGTTCTTGATATTTCAGGTATAGACATTTTATGAACACTTGCAAAGTATTTACCTCTTCACACATAAAGGTGTCCAATCATATTGTGTGGTGTAGGTGGTAATAGAATAATACTTCTCCATTTCGTACATGAATTACAAAATTAAGATTAGTCACGTAGCCCTTCTAACTCTAGTAGTGCTTCCTGCTCCTTGCTCCCCTTTACCTCAGCAGTTACAGTGTCAGTGTTCCTTCTGCTAAAGAATAATATCCCAGGTCTTGGTATTGTGTATTTGGATCCCTCAGTATTGTGGATGGTTATGACAACTTGAGGTTTTCTGGGGTTTTTTTATTTTATTTTTAAAAATTTAATTTTAGAAAAAAAAATTTAATTTTAGTATTGTTAACATATAGCATTTATATTAATTTCAGGTATACAATATAGTGATTCAGCAATTCTACACTTTACTCATAGCTTATCATGATAAATACACTCTTTAATCCCCATGCCACATTTCACCCATCTCTCCACCCACCTTGCCCTGATAATCATCAGTTTGTTCTCTAAACTGAAGAGTCTCTTTTTTTTTCCTTTGTGTTGTTTCATAAATTCCACATATGAGCGGTGCCCGGGTGGCTCAGTCGGTTAAGCATCCAAATCTTGACCTTACCTCAGGTCTTGACTGGGGTTGTGAGTTCAAGCCCCATGTTGGGCTCCATGCTGGTTGTGGAGCCTACTTAAAAAATTCCACATATGACTGAAATCCTATGGTATTTGTCTTTTTTCTGATTTATTTTGCTTAACATTATACTCTCTAGCTCCATCCATGTTGTTGAAAATGGCAAGATTTCATATTTTTTTTATGGCTGAGTAATAATCCATTCTGTACACATACATATACATACACTACATCTTCATCCATTGTCTGTCAGTGGACACTTGGGCTGCTTCCATGATGTGGATGTTTTAAATAATGTTTCAGTAAACATTGGGGTGCATATAGCCTTTTGAATTACTTTTTGTATTCTTTGGATAAATACTCAGTAGTGCAATTACTGGATCTACTTTTAACTTTTTGAGGCACCTCCGTACTGTCTTCCAGTGGCTGCACCAGTTTGCATTCCCACCAACAGTGCACAGAGGTTCCTTTTTCTCCACATTCTAGTCAACACTTGTTTTTTGTGTTATGTTAGCCATTCTGACAGGTGTGAGGTTAAGAGTTCATAATCCATTAGAGTAGAATCTATTCTGCTTTAATTCTTTCAATCGTGATAATGCAAGGATATTAACTGAATTCTTAAGGCTAAAATATAAAGCTCCTCGAACAAGTAATCAGTGATTTATATAAAGAATACTAGATCAGTTTTGAGGTACTCAAAAATTTTACATTTTGAATGAACTTGACTTTACTCTTTAAAAAGGTAATTTGGAATATGATACTTTTTTTCGGTTGCAGGTTGGCTGATCAAGATAGCACTCAGTAATCCTTCAGAACTGGATGAATTAATGAGTGAAGAAGCATATGAGAAATACATAAAATCTATTGAGGAGTGAAAATGGAACCCCTAAATAAACTAGTATGAAACAACTTAATCTACCATAGTTGTCTTAAATTAGTGGTACACAGAGGATTTAAAGTAGCAACTATTAGCAATACCAGTAGAAAAAGAAACTACTTGCAACAATGCTAATGAAAGAAAATACCCCTTACCTTTATAATGATTGCAGAAAAACACAATATGCATCTGTTTTGCAACACCCTATGATTTTTATGCTCCAGTTATGATATTCAGTATCCTGAAATTGTCTGTGGTTAAAAACTAAAAGTTGCAAAAATCATGTAATTCAAGGATGACATTGTTACCTTAAGCCTTAGGGAATATTGTAACTTCCTTACATCTATCCCTGCATGGGGGTCAGTGTACTTAAATATCTTTCCATTGGCAATAACTGGCAGTAGACAAAGGTGTGTTAGTTGTTTAGTGTCAGATAAAAACAATACTACCTTAATTTTGCAATATACTGTACTTGCTGGTGCTATTTTTATACAATGAAGCAACAGCCTTGTAGAAGGTAAATCGTATAATAATAAAACATTCAACTTCTTCGTTAATCATGTTTTCTGTTTTGCTCTTAATATTTAGTGACTGCTAGTATTTGTGAAAATGCTAATTTTAATTTATAGAAAGTTATTTTTTTAAAGGAAATTTAAGCTGTAATAATCAAAGTTTCCAAGAAAATGTTTCCTTTTAGTCACAAATCTGGTTTTTCTTAAAGACCTAATTGCCTGATAGCACTAAGTACTATTTTTGGTCATCTTTAATATAATCAAAAAAGCACTGACTTTGGTGGTTTTTGTTTTGTTTTGTGTTTATTTTTTTAATACTGCTAAGTTAGAAGATAAAAGATGAAAACAAGAAAAGGTACAAGTTTGATAAGCACAATATATGGCATCCTTAAGAAAATAAACCACATTCAGGTTTCTACTTTAAGTAATGGGAACAGAAATGGACATAGTGAAACTTTTTATGAGCTCACACATTGACTTAGTGAATATTCTTCACAGTTTAAGCAAATTTACAGTGCCCAGTGGTGTTTTTAAGTAGCTAAATAGCATATATTTTTTTTTTTTTGGAACACATTCTCAAGTTTATTTAAGTTGTAAAATTTGATAATTTTAGTATAAACAGATGGACCCAAGGGTCAGCAATGATCTGATTAAATAGCATACTTTCTAAGCCAAGTATAATATGCTTATATTTTGAAGGGGATATTATATATACACACATCAGTATAAATATAAATACACACATTCACAGAGCAAGAGCAAACATACCTCTGTCATTTTTCCCAGTTAATGCAGGAAAAGGGATGTATTCAAATACTGTCACCTTCTGGTGGTGAATAAACTGCAAATGTGAAAACCTAGAGGAAATAGGTAGGTAAATAAATTTTTCCTGCTCCACAGGAGAAAGAAACCATCCTTTAATGGCCATGTCACTGCTGAGCTATATCTTTGCACTCTTATCAGGAAAGTGTCCAAATAGGATGACTATTTCCTTATTTGTATAATTTGTCAATTTTTAGTTATTAAAAATTAATTTACTCTGCTTTGGAAATAGAAAAGAATGAGTAATAATTACATAGATTGACTCTTTTGTTTTGAAGTACTCTCATACATTACCTTCTTTGATTAAAGCAATATCCAGAGCTAGGTAGGACAGATCCATAAATACCACCATTTCACAGAAAAGAAAGGTAGTGGAGAGGATAAGACACTTAAATTGTTGGACACTTAAAAATCCATGGTTAGGATTTTCACATTTCCTGTTCCATTCTTTATCAGTTACTTAGCTAATGTTATTATAAAAATACTTAAATTGGAATAGGGGTGATAGGGAGGGAGAATCAATGCAAGCAAATATGGCAATTCCAGAGTGAAAGGACATCAGTGATTGTAATCTGAAAGAGATGGGCAGTTTTTTATTCTCCCATTCTTTCCCAAAGACATACATTTGCTTTGTTAGGCTCCCTCTGAGCTTTTTCAAGAGCCAAACAGTATGGTAAGTTGGTCTTTTGCTATTTAGAACACAGAACCATTTCAATCCTCATTTCTATTGTAGTGCTGCCAAAATTAACGCGTTGAATGCCCTTCCAAATGGTAAGTCAACAGAGAATTTAATTTTTCTGACCTCATATTCCTTTGGAATGGTTTTGGTCTTAATAGAACAGTTTAATAAAGGTTTTGGATAATGCTTGCTAATAATTAAAACTCATGAAATGGAACAGGTTACCCTGGAGGTATTACAATTTTTTTTTTATGACCTTCAAAATGTTATCACCTCCCAGAGTTTAAAGAAGTAAGCGACATTAAGTTTTAAAAAAGAAACTACTAGGGGCACCTGGGTGGCTCAGTCGGTTGATTCTTGGTCTCAGCTGGGGTCATGATCTCAGGGTTCTTGGTATCACCCTGCTTCAGGCTCTGCACTCATCAGAGAGACTGCTGAGATTCTCCCTTTGCCCCTCCCCCTGCTCCTGTGTTCTCTCTAAATAAATTTTTTTTTTAAAGATTTATTCATTCGCAACAGAGAGAGCACAAGCAGGGGGAGAGGCAGACTCTCTGCTGAGCGGGGAGCCCGATGCAGGACTCGATCTCCGGACCCCGGGATCATGACGGGAGCCGAAGGCAGACACTTAAGAATCTGAGCCACTCAGGCATCTCTCTCTAAATAAATATTTAAGAAAAAAAGATTTTATTTATTTATTTGAGAGAGTGAGAGAGCATAAGGGGTGGAGAGAGGCAGAGGGTGAAGGAGAAGTAGACTCCCCACAGAGCAGGATCCAGGCACCCCTAAATAAATATTTCTTAAAAATTATGCTAACTAAAAAAAAAAATTATGCTAACTGTAACTGTCCTTATTACTGCTTTAACAATCACGGTATTCGGGATGCCTGGGTGGCTCAGTGGGTTAAGCGTCTGCCTTCAGCTCAGGTCATGATCCTTGGGTGGAGTCCTGCACTGTGCTCCTTTTTGTGGGAGCCTGCTTCTCCTACCTGCAGCTCCTTCACTGGTGCTCTCTTTGACAAATAAAACTAAAAACAAAACAATCACTGTATTCTTTCAGATCCAATCACACATATGCTGTCCTCAGAAAGGGCCCTCACTTTACAAGGTGATTAAATTCTTTCTTCCCTGCAAATGGTTTTACTACTCACTACCTATTGCCATCAATATTTTCCCTTTCTAGGCCAGATTTAGGTTCACAGCAAAATTAAATAGAAAATACAGTTTTCATGTATCTCTTGCCTCCATCTTTCTGTTTTTGAAACATTCCTTGGCCAACTATAGGATCTTACTCTACTAGAGCTTCTGATATCTTGACCCAGTCTGTAATGGCTTTTTGTAAACGTAACTGAACAGTTGTCCCTTAATGTTTCTGCTCAGTCATGCTATCAGGTTTTTAGCTGCTGAACTCAACAGTGATTACCACCAGCCCATTTAAAAAGCCCATTTAAAAGCAAGGTGTGCAGGCACAGTGAAGGAAATCAGTTACCATCTTCCAGCTTCCCCATGTGCTTGATGAGAACATGCTTACAGTCAAGTTTAAGAGTCATTTAGTAAAATACTTTGTTAAAATTTTTGGTATACTTCCCAGAAACAAAGTGTATTAGTGAGTGGGTAACAAAGCCACCTGCTAGTCAGTGTGATTTCAAATTTTGTTTTCAGAAGGAGTACCTAGCTAAACTGTCACCTGATCATTTAAATTTGTTTTTTGCTTTTTGTTTTGTTTTGTTTTTAAAGATTTTATTTATTTGACAGCGAGAGAGAGATCACAAGTAGGCAGAGAGACAGGTGGGGGTCAGGGGTGGGGAAGCAGGCTCCCCACAGAGCAGAGAGTCCAACGTGGGGCCCGATCCCAGGACCCTGAGATCATGACCTGGGCTGAAGGCAGAGGCTTTAACCCACTGAGCCACCCAGGCACCCCTAACATTTTTTTTGTTAACTGATTTCTTTGTGGAAAGGAGTTTTTAAAAACTTGAGAGACTGCTATAACAAAACCTCTTTCATATGCATCTTAACATGAACAAGTTATCTCAGATTATATATGTTTAAAAAATAAAATTGGGGCTGAATCTGTCTCATTTTAGCAATATGTGATATTTATCCACAGACAACAAGAATTATGGAGGGGAAGAACAGTGCCACCCATTTCATTGTGGTAACTCCCAGCAACATTAATACTTATCAATACATGTAATAACATTCCTACTGTTTGTCAACTGAGTAGGAATAAAGACATTTCCCGATATGGAAAAACAATGGACTGCTTTATGTTTTAGCCTTAGAGTCCTGAAGTTTCACTTTCAAGCTACTATTTTCTTTTGCACATCAAACTGACTAAGTCAGTCTTGATCATTTGACCATAAATAACGTTTAGAATAAAGTTTTGTGTAGGAAGTAGAATAATACAATTACAAATTTAAGAAGAAAAAAGAATTTCTGTTTTAATTAGTTTATATTTTTAAATAGATGTTGATGGGTATCAAACTGTCATTAGACTTCTTTCAGTACTTTTCAAAGAGGGTTGTAACATTTTATTTTTAAGATTTTACTTACTGGAGAGGGATAGAGCATGAGGAGGGGAAGGGGTATAGGTGGAGAATATCCAAGCAGACTCCAGGCTGAGCACAGAGCCTGATGCAGAGCTCCCTCTCACAGCCCATGAGATCAGGACCAAACTGGGAGTGGGATGCTTAACTGCCTAAGCCACCCAGGCACCCTGGGATGACACTTCTAAATGCCAACATTTATATTTTGCTACCATTTAAATTTATGAACGTTTTATGTTTTAAAAATGTGCAGTGCATGCAGTTTTGTACAATTGTTTTTCCATAGACTTTCCAGGCTAATTACTGTGGGGTTTGTAAAAAAAAAAAAAAGTAATGCATAGCTATCTTTCCAAATGCCTCTTAATCACGTGCTGTAAAAGACATTCAAATGCTTTTATACAACAGAAATACTTAGACTGAGGGGGAAAAAACCCAACAACTAGAAAGCAGACCGGCTTTGACCGGCCCACAGACATGAGTTGGGTCCAGGCTCTACCACCGAATATCTGGCTTGGGCCTTAGGTTCCCACCCCTGGCTGCACTTCGAGGTGTTCCAAAGTGCGACGACCAGAGGAGGAGAGGAGTGGGTAGCTTTGCATTGTCTACAACCAGTTCTTTGACTTAAGGGCCTGAGGCTACCTCCCTTCGGGGTTGTACTGCAACGGGACACAAGTTCAAGGAGTGCGACCTGGTGCCGCCGGTGGATTCAAACTAGTACTGCCCCGTCAAACAAGCCGGATCAGAAAGTTAAAGAGTAGATTCAACTAGGAAGTTTTTGGCCCACAGCCGCTCTCCCGAAGTAGGAGCGATTTGGGAACAACTGGCAAAGCTGAAGACCTTTTTGGCTGCCGGGCATCTAGAGGGTGGTGGCCACGGACGCTGCTGAGCATCCTACAACGTGCAGGGCAAACCCCTTTCCCCCCGACCCCGCCAAGCACCGCCCGGCCCCACGGCAACAGTGCGGAGCGTGACGCCCCGAGTCTCTGGGGGAAGCCGGTCCCAGCGCCCTCTGACTCCACGGCCCGCGGCGCATCCGGCCGCGGCGTCTATGTCCCTGACCCGCGCTAGGTCTTACACCTTACCTCAAACGCGTCTTCAGGCGCCCAGAGCCGGGGGGGATTCCTCAGCCGCCGGTGGAAGGTGCGCGGCTGCGCAGAGCCTGCCGGGAGCACGTGCCCACAGCCGTCAGCCGGCGTCGCCTCCCGCGCTCGAGCTTTGTTACGCGAGGCGGGCTCTGCATCACTTCTGCGACAGCCCCCCGCCGGCCCCGCCCCTAGCGCGTCCGTAACCCAGGGCGACTGTCGCCCTCACCAGCCGGCGGGGACTTAACTGTCCCGGGGCCTTCCATCCCTTGGGGCCCACAGAAGGGTGTGAGCGGCTGCGGCCGCTTCCCCGCCTCCGGGGCAAGGCCCAGGCCACTCCGCAGGCGGCAGAGCGACAGGCCCCGCCGGGTTGGAAAAGAAGCTGTCCTCTGAGGCGGGAAGGCAAAAGCGAGAGGTAGTGGGGGCCCTGGCGGGAATAAGAGTGGGCGGGTCCTGGGGGGAGGAACGACGGGGAGTGGGTGGGGCAGTGGGAGGGGCCGTTGAAAGGGCGGAGCCCTGTGAGGGAGGAGCCAAGGGAGGGAAGGGAGGGCCTCGTGGGCAAGTGGGGACATTTTGCTGGAGGGGACAGGTCTTGAAAGCAGGGTAGGCATCTTTTGTGGCATGGCAGGAGCTGCTGAATGAAGAGGAGGAAGGATCTGGAAAGAAGGGAAGGCGCTTGGGGAAGGGGTGGAGCTATTTTAAGAAAGGGAAGAAGCAGGTGTGAAGCGACTGGGCTTTAGGAGCAAACAAGTGGATTGTGTGCGTTTGATGGCTTGTGCTTTCGTGTAGACTTGTAAGCTGTGTGACCGCTGAGAAGACATGCATTGCTTTACTATTTTATAACCAGAGCTAGGCATCTAATAGACACTTAGCGAGTGAACGGGTGTGAGTGGAAAGAGCGGAAGGGTTGGGGACTGGGACTGCAGAAAAAAACGGCTGATCCCGAGGATGGTTGTATAGATCACGCCCTTAGGATTCCTTCTATGGGTCATCAAAGCTGCTGTGCTCTGTAGGCACATAAGAAGCATAAGGCACAAGATAATTAACGTGGAGAGATACGATTTGTACTCCTGAAAATGTGAACATACTGTGCAAGTAGAGTGGTGCATGTGCTTAACTTTGAGGCAAAGATTCAACTCCCTGCTGAACTGTGTTCCAAAACTAAATTGGATTGAAGTCTTCATATCATTTTCCGCTTTAGAAACTGTATTACCAGGGCACCTGAGTGGCTCAGTGGGTTAAGGGCTCTGCCTTTGGCTCGGGTCATGATCTCAGGGTTCTGGGATCGAGCCCCATATCGGGCTCTCTGCTCAGCGGGGAGCCTGCTTCCCCCCTCTCTCTCTGCCTGCCTCTCTGCCTGCTTGTGATCTCTCTCTCTCTCTCTGTCAAATAAATAAATAAAAATCTTAAAAAAAAAAAAAGAAACTATATTACCAGTGATCAGCATGTCCAAGAAAATCTTCAAGACTTATTTAACCACTTCATATGCCTGAAGCTTAGCTGTGTATTAAGAAACTTCACTTCCACCATAGCTAACAGTGTTTCTTTTCATTGATTTCTTCACTCAACACAGGTTGTTAAGGATCCACAGGACTGTCCATTCAGTGTTCCAATTGAGACTGCCAGAAACCCATCTTTCCCAGGCTGAAATTCTGACATAGATTCAAGATTCCTTTAAACTTGAAACTTCCAGGAAGATGGGAGGAGGGTGTAGGACAAGATGTAGAGCCAAGGAGGTGGCAAGGAGTTTTAAGGGATCATAGCTTGCCTTTGACTTAAATGTCCTGGGCTTTTCACCTCTCCTGGCCCATCAACACCCCCCCCCCATTAATTACCTGGGAATGTTTCAACCAGGTGTAGGAATCTAGAATAAGGCATTTGGAATATGACTTTTTATATAAGCAATGGCAAATAGGTAACATGTGTGTTACCACTCTTTATTCTCTAGCAGATATCATTAATCAACCACAGAACTCTTTCCTGCAGTGGCCAAGTCTTAACATCCTTCTTAATGCTACACTCCAGTTGTGTTGGGACTGTCTGGAACTGACAATTTGGAACCTATTCTTCATGCCTACTATATAGACTAAATATTTTAAAAAATAATAGACATAAATGTAAATGTGAATTTCTAAACTGTTGGTAGGAGTCCTTTTTTAAAAAAATGAAGTTTACCTAAATCGATGGATCACGAATCCCATAGATGAGAATTATATGAATAGGCCAGATAATTGTATAGTGAGGTGAATTTGTAGCCAGTTGGTGATTAGTAAATGCCCCAGTACAAGGCATATCCACATGGCATTGTCCTTTACCCTCTCCTTGCCAACATTTTATCAGTGACTTAGAGGAAGTTACAGGAGGTATGCCTATCAAATTACAAGTCTTAAAGTGGGAAGGAATGGCCAAACTGTGGGGTATCACAGTCATATTGGCAAGTATGTAAGCGGGGTGGAATGATGTCCAAAACCAACAAGAGGAAATTTTAGAAAGATCTGATCCATCCAAAGGCCTATATCCAGTGGAAAAAAAAAAAGAATTTTTTTTTTTACTATTTTTAAAAGATTTTATGTATTTATTTGACAGAGAGAGACAGCGAGAGAGTGAACACAAGCAGGAGGAGTGGGAGAGTGAGAAACAGGCTTCCCGCTGAGCAGGGAGCCCAACGCAGGGCTCCATCTCAGGACTCTAGGATCATGACCTGAGCTTAAGGCAGATGCTTAATGACTGAGCCACCCAGGTGCCCCAAAAAGAAAAAAAATTTTTTCTTTTTTAAGATTTTATTTTTTATTAATTTATTTGAGAGAGAGAGAGAGAGACCACAAGTAGGCAGAGACGCAGGCAGAGAGAGAGAGGGAAGCAGGCTCCCCACTGAGTGGAGAGCCCAATGCAGGGCTCAATCCCAGGACCCTGAGATCGTGACCTTAGGTGAAGGCAGAGACTTTAACCCACTGAGCCATCCAGGCGCCCCCGGAAAAAAGTTTTTAAAAGAAAATTAACAGCATGGATATAAAAATGTAGCAATCTTTGTTCAATTAATAGGTGTAGATTTCATATCAAAGGGTGTCAGATTTCAAAATAGACATTTCTAGCCAGACCACATTTGAAATATTACCCTCATTTCCAGATACTGTATTTTAAAGATATTGACAGGTAATTATATATTCTTAAGATGATGGAATTTGAGATTCTCTTCTGAAGAAATAATAGCTGTCTTCAGTTATTTTCAGGATAATCATGTTGTTTTTGGGAGGAACACCAGGACTGAGGAGCATAAGTTTTGAGGTTGCAGATGTCATTCTAATCTTTAGAGCTACTGGTGGACTGAAACAAGATGCTTGTAAAGTAATGAGCTCTCAGTTACATGATCGGAAAGCTCCACAGAAGTCAAGAAGTGGAATAGGATGACCTACTGATTTACTTCAAATCTGTAAACTAGGCTTAATTTTACTATCAGAAAATATGACTATTACATCCCATACAGATTTCTGCATTTCAACATAAAAGAATGCATACAATTTGTAAGAAATCACATATCCACTCTTTTATTTGATCTTTGCTTCGTGTATACTTCTATTTGTCATCTCTTACATGAGCTGGAAAATAAGAATGGGCAATACAACTTGAAGGCATGGTTATTGGAGAAAAATTTAAGTTTAAGACTGTTCTTTCCACTAACTGAATTCTTTTTTTTTTTTTTTTCTGATTAGGAAGAGACCACTAACATTCTATTTTAGTAGTGGAGCATCCTTATCCAGCGTGGACACCAGTGTTGCAGAGGAGCGCCTAGCAACCTGGTATGCATTTGACTAAGAATACTCTGCTTACTAACTGCAGAGATGATTTTTAGTGTTTGGTCATAAGGCGTCAGTATTGTTCCCATGATCCACCATTAAATGAATGAAGTACTTATAAAACGCAGTATTTATAACAAATATGTAAAGTGCTTATAACAATGCCTGGCGCCCTTACTTTTATTATTTAAAATTATTGTTATCTGGGTTTTTTTTGGCAAATTATTATTTTCTTTTTTTTTTTTTATTTATTTTGGCAAATTATTATTAACTGGAACTTCTTCTGGTACGCAGAGGGTCCAACTTCTTCTTCTTTTTTTTAATTTAATTTTATTTTTTCAGTGTTCCAAGATTCATTATTCATGCACCACACCCAGTGCTCCATGAAATACGTGTCCTCCTCAATACCCACCACCGGGCTCAACCAACCCCCCACCCACCTCCCCTCCAAAACCCTCAGTTTGTTGCTCAGAGTCCACAGTCTCTCTTGGTTCATCTCCCCCTCTGATTTCCCCCAATTCACCCTTCCTTTCCTTTGTCCAATGTCTTCCAGGTTTTTCCTTATGCTCTACACGTAAGTGAAACCATATGATAATTGACTCTCTCCGCTTGACTTATTTCACTCAGCATAATCTCCTCCAGTCCCGTCCATGTTGATACAAAAGTTGGATATTCATCCTTTCTGATGGAGGCATAATATTCCATTGTATATATGGACTATATCTTCCTTATCCACTCATCTGTTGAAGGGCATCTTGGCTTTTTCCACTGTTTGGCAATTGTGGCCATTGCTGCTTTGAACTTGGGGTACATTGGCCCTTCTTTGTATTACATCTGCATCTTTGGGGTAAATAACCAGTAGTGCAATTGCAGGGTCATAGAGTAGCTCTATTTTTAATTTCTTGAGGAATCTCCACACTATTTTCCAAAGTGGCTGCACCAACTTGCATTCCCACTAACAGTGGAGGAGGGTTCCCCTTTCTCCACATCCTCTCCAGCATTTGTTGTTTACTGCCTTGTTGATTTTGGCCATTCTAACTGGTGTAAGGTGGTATCTCAGTGTGGTTTTGATTTGAGTCTCCTTGATGGCTAATGATGATGAACATTTTTCATGTGTCTGTTAGCCATTTGTATGTCTTCTTTGGAGAAATGTCTGTCATTGTCTCCTGCCCATTTTTTGATGTGATTATCTGTTTTTTGAGTGTTGAGTTTGAGGGTTACTGCTTCCCCCCTCTCTCTGCCTGCCTCTCTGCCTACTTGTGATCTCTCTCTCTCTCTGGCAAATAAAATCTTAAAAAAAAAAGAAGTTGCTGTGGCTGATGTCAAAGAGGTTACTGCCCATGTTCTCCTCTAGGATTTTGATAGATTCCTGCCTCACGTTAAGGTCTTTTATCTTTTCGAGTTTATCTTTGTGTATGATGTAAGAGAATGGTCAAGTTTCATTCGTCTACATATAGCTGTCCCATTTCCCCAGCAACATTTATTGAAGAGACTTTCTTTTTTCCACTCGATATTTTTTCCTGCTTTGTCAAAGATTATTTGACCATAGAGTTGTGGGTCCATATCTGGGGTCTCTATTCTGTTCCACTGGTGTATGTATGTGTCTGTTTTTGTGCCAGTACCATGCTGTCTTGGTGATCACAACTTAGTAGTAAAGCTTGAAATTAGGGAATGTGATGCCCCCAGCTTTGTTTTTCTTTTTCAACATTTCCTTAGCAATTCGGGGTCTTTTCTGGTTCCATACAAATTTTAGGATTGTTTGTTCCAGCCCTTTGAAAAAAGCCAGTGGAATTTTGATCGGGATGGCATTGAAAGTATAGATTGCTCTGGGCAGTTTGGACATTTTAACAATGTTTATTCTTCTGATCCATGAGCATGGAATGCTTTTCCACCTGTTTGTGTCTTCTTCAATTTCTTTCATGAGTGTTCTGTAGTTCCTCGAGTACAGATCCTTTACCTCTTTGGTTAGGTTTATTCCCAAGTATCTTATGGTTCTTGGTGCTATAGTAAATAGAATCAACTGTCTAATTTCCCTTTACTTATTTTCATTGTTAGTGTATAAGAAAGCAACTGATTTCTGTGCATTGATTTTGTATCCTGCCACATGACTGAATTGCTGTATGAGTTCTAGTAGTTTGGGGGTGGAGTCTTTTGGGTTCAACATTCGCAAATCAATCAATGTGAGAGAACAAATGAATAAGAGAAGAGAGAAGAACACATGGTCCTCTCAATTGACGCAGAAAAAGCATTTGACAAAATACAGCATCCGTTCCTGATTAAAACTCTTCAAAGTATAGGGATAGAAGGAACGTTCCTCGACTTCATAAAATCCATCTATGAAAAGCCCACAGCAAATATCATTCTCAATGGGGAAAAGCTGACAGCCTTCCCTTTAAGATCAGGAACACAACAAGGATGCCCACTCTTTCCACTCTTGTTCAACATAGTACTAGAAGTGCTAGTGACAGCAATCAGACAACAAAAAGAACTAAAAGGTATTCAAATTGGCAACGAAGAAGTCAAACTCTTTCTTCGCAGATGACATGATACTTTATAGGGTCCAACTTCTTTCTATTGACTCCAAAACAAGGGCTTCCCCACTACTGCATCTTTGGCCTCTGCCGTTCATCTGTCTTGACATAGAGATAATACTATCTTCTCGTGTTTCACATATTCTCATGACATGTGAGAAATAGTTGAGGTTGCTGGAGATGGTTAACCTGACAGAGAGAAGAGTACGTGGAACCTTTTCATCCTTTTCATCGGGCCGTTGGGGAACTGAGTCAATGGGCCATCTTCCGATCAATGATTCTTCAACCCTTTGCAGTGACAGACAGCTTCGTACCTCTGATGCAAGCCCTTTTCCTGAAAAAAATGCTTCAGCCTTTTCCAAACTGTCCTAGATCTCCTCAAGTCCATCTATGAATGGAAAGGCTTCCCATCACAGAGCCTTGCTCTGGAGGGCAAAGTGAGGACACAAGGGTGGAGGGAATTGAGGGGGCAGGAAAACCTGTATTGGGGTCAGTATAAGGAAGATCTTCCTAACAGCGCTGCTGGATTGTACAGTCACGTAGGGTGGTTTTGAAGGTAGTGATGGCCAGACTTTGCCCAGACCAGTAGGAAACAGAATCTCTGTGGGTAGGGTGCGGGGCGTCGTGATTCTAAGGTGCAGCCAAGTTTGAGGACCAGTAAATTAGAGCCATTGGAGCAGGCTCTCTAAGTAGTGACTGCCTTGCCGGCAGAGATACTTCAAGCACAGAACTTTTTTCTTATTGATTTGAACATTCTAGCTATACTTAATCTCTCCTAACAGTATCTGCTTCTTTGCTACACTAACCTCAAGTGCACATTTATTTTCTTATTTAAATAAATGGCTTTGCTTTTGATTCTCTACTTTTTTCCTTTTTAACTGTATACTTGTTAAGTCTTTGGGCTTTTGTGGTACAAATGTACTGGTAATCCAGAAGAGAACACAACTGAGTTAGGAGCTTCTTGGGCCTGAGCAGTGACTGAAGTGAAATTTCACAAATGAAAGGATCAGGCTGGTTTGCGCAGTCTGGTCCTTAATCATGCTTTTGTTGGTAAACAGAATAGCACTTCTGGTTTTTAGTCACTTCTGATACCATTTTTTTTCCTTTCAGATTTTATTCATTTCCTCTGATGTCATATTGGAAAAGATTAGGATATCCAAAGACATTTGACCTTCCATAGGTAAATGGAACTTTATTTGCTTCAAAATGCCACTTTAAGCCCATGTGAAAAAGCCAAAATGGTAATTAAACAGACAATGTTTTAAGAAGTTACTGATGTCTATCTCAACAGAAAATTTAATAAGTAGGTTTCTGGCAGGGATCACTAGGGTGAGAGAAAGCCAACTGTGTCCCCAGTGGCCTCTGTGTCATTACAAGCAAGGAATCCTCCAGAAGGCACTGGCTGTCCATCAGCATGCAGCCGGACCACTGGAGGTCACTGCCTGGCCTTGGGATTCATCTCTGCGGCTTGTGGAGTGCTCAAGAGGAGCCTCTGTCTGCAGGAAGGTACTATAATCATGCCCATCTTAGAGATGAGCAAACAGACCTGGAAAAGTAACTTGACAAGGTCATACAGCTACTAGTGGGATTGGAACCCTGGCTTTTGGGCATACAAGTCTGTGCTCCTGGTCAGGATGATAACTTTCCATGGGTGGTTCAGTTGGTTAAGCATCTGACTCTTGATTTCAGCTCAGCTCTTGATCTCAGGGTCGTGAGTTCAAGCCCTGTGTTAGTTAGGCTCCATGCTGGGTGTGGAGCCTACTCAAAAAACAAAAACAAAAACAGAAAAAGGATGACAACTTTCCTAACTCTTTGAGTGATTATAAATGCCAAGCTGCATTTTTCCACCTGGAAACATATCAGTGAAGGATAGACGATATCACCCCCATCATCTGCTCCTGCTACCATTACCTCCACGTACCGTACCAGTGTGCTTGGGCTGCCCTGACATAGGACCACAGACTGGGCAGCTTAAACAACAGAAATGGGTTGTTTCACAGTGGTGGAAGCTGGAAGCCTAAAATCAAGGTGTCAGCAGGCTTGGTTTCTTCCGAGGGCTATGAGGGAAGGATCTGCTCTAGGCCCCTCTCTGCAGCTTACAGTCTTCTCCCTGGGCCTCTCTGCGTGTCTCTGTCCAGATCTCCATTTTCCTAAGGACCCAGCCATCCGGGCTGGAGTGGGATGAGCAGATGGACCTGGCCTACACCCCATGCTCCCCAGCCTCAACCAGTGTCCCGAGTTGCCAGGAAGGGAAAGAAGGGAAAGTGGCCAGGTCACACATGCCCACCGCAGTTCCCATGGTGTTTGCACAGAAACATCTGGACTTTTTTTGGAATGGAGGACAGGGCTGCTTAAACCTTTATTCCTTGCTGCGTTCTACCCCATCATGAGGGATAAAGCCTCTACTAACATCTTTCTATCCTCTTTTCTTCAATCCCAACTTTGGTCTTTAATTAAATCCATTAGTCTTTCAAGCTAACTGTATCTTTTATAATATCGATATCCGGCAATGGCTGGTTTTGTAATATTTCTTCCCATCCTCCCTGGCTTCTCAGGCGACCTTTGTCCCAGATGTCAGAGTCCGGTCCCACCAAAGACACACCTATTCTGGAATGTGTCTTGATGTTATTTTGCCCGAGTTATAGATTCCGTTTTTAAGAAATGAACGTTACAAACTAAGTTCAGCCTGTGTTTCGTGCTACAGGAAGAAGATGTTAAAAGCCTTCAGCCACAATCAGAGTAATGGATCTCTGTCAGAAAAATGAGACTGAGTTAGAAAATAGTGAAAATAATGAAATTCAAAGCCCACAAGAAACAGAATTAACCTATACTTGCCCAGATGAAAGAAGTGAAAAGAATCATGTTTGTTGTCTTCTCAATATCAGTGACATTACGCTTGAACAAGATGAAAAAGCCAATGAATTTGTCATCGGAACTGGGTGGGAAGAAGCCGTGAGTATCTCCCTGACTGAGATGTCTCAGGCGTCTGCGTTTCGATGCGAGCCTTTCCTTTTCCTTTTGCCAAAACTAGTTATCACCAAAAAATGTATATGCAATGAAATATAGGAACGCTAGGAATAGAGGTAAAATACAAAGAATGGTAATAGCAGTACCTCTTATTGGGTATTTGTGGCCGGTTAGTGTTGGCAAGCACAAGACGGAATGCTTCCCGTCCATCAATTCATTCAGCCTCTCAGCAGGTGTTACACACAGCCAAACAGCCACAGTGCCACACCATCTGGGGGCGGGGGGAGGGGAAGGGGCACTACTGGCATCTCCCGGATAGAGGCCAGGGGTGCTGCTCCACATCCCACAGTGCCCAGGACGCCCCAACACCCACCCCCCACCCACACACAAGGACCAACCCAGCCCGGTCTTCGTGTAGGGCTGCTCTAAGAGAATACCATAGAATACCATTGCTGGGGGCAAATGCGACAGACATTTATTTCTCACAGTCCAGAGAGTGGACACCCGAGATCGGGGTGCCAGCATGGTTGAGTTCTGGTGGGGGAACCTCTTCCTGTTTTGTGCTCATGTGGCCTTCCTTGGTGGAGCAAGTCGACCCCTTATCTCCACCTCCTCTTATAAGAGCACTGATCCCATTTTGAGGGCCCCGCCCTGTTGGCTTCATTAACCCTAATAACCTCCAAAGGCCCCACCTCCAAATACTTTCACTTGGGGGATCCGGGCTTCAACATAGAAATTTGGGGGCAGTCACGCAATCCATAATATGCCCCAAATGTCAGTGGTGCTGAGGTTTGAGGAACGTTGATCTAATTGGTTTATATTATAAATACTTTGGGAACTGAGGGCAAGATGTGGCAGAGCAACCCCCCAAGTCCACTTGACAGCTGAAGGGGTCGTTTTCTTCAGGCCCTCCTCCTGCGCGCTCTCCGTGGCACTGCCCTGCCCCCGCCTGGTGCGCCCAAAGGCCCCTGCCCGCTGACACAGGGTTATAGACAGTTCTATTTGAGGATTTAAGACTTTCCAAGTTTGGAAGGTTCAGTTTGCTATCGAAAGTAATGACTCTGAAATGTATCTATCCAAGGGCTGTTGGAAAAGAGTTTTCTATTAATCGGAAGAAATGCCACACGTGCCCCATGCTGAGAGTATGTTTGCTGCTCAGTCTGTCGAGGACGATCATGCCTCGCCACCTGCTCCTGCCTGCTGCCTGTTGCTCTTCACTCTCTGCCCACCCGTCCTCCCTGGCTTCTCAGGCGATCTTGTCCCAGATGTCAGAGTCTGGTCCCACCAAAGCCAGCTTCCTGCCCAGGCTTGTGGCACTTTGATATTTCCTGTGCTCATGCCAGGGACCCGTGGGCCAACATTTAAATGAGGACAGAGGACACTTTGCTGGCAGCAGTTAGTGAGAGTTTCCTATGTTGGCAGAGCCCAGGGACCTCTCAGGATGAGGTGCCTCAGGGCTGTACGTTTTTGACCCAGACCAACCCAACCAACATTTAGCTTACCTGTGACAGCCCAGCTGTGAGAATCAAAAAAGCCAGGGGCCATTGACCCCCATCTCTGGACTTGGATCCCCTGCCAGGCCACCGGAACCCCCTGGAGATAGAGATCCTCTGTAGCAGCTTCAACCCAAGGCTCACCTGGGGTGATTTTAAATCCACCCGCCCAGGTCCATCTTGTGAGTATGGGCTTAGTTGGGTGTGGTGGGGCTCAGGAGTCTGGATTTTTAGGCAGTAGCTCAGGGGACTCTTAGGGTCAACGTCAAGCAAGTAGAGAACATTTGCTGATTCCTCAGGTCCACCTGTTTAAGAGATTAAATAGAACATCTGTAAACATCATAGAAGGATTAAAGTTCCAGAATTTAGGTTCCCTCAATAAGTATCCAGCTGAGTAGAAGCTGGCATGCCACAGAAGCAGAGCCCCATTGTCTAGCCGGAGGAGGACGGTGAGGAGGGTGCAGGAGGGGCGCTCGGGGGCGTGGGACTTGTCTCATTCCAGCTGAAGCACCTTCAGTAGAGAGGATCTGTTAGGTAATGTGCTGGGGCGCTTCTCTGCAAAAGCTGGAAAGTCACCTGCGAAGTTAGGGCCGAGGGCAGTGAGGTCTGAAGCAAGCAGCGTGGTCCTCTTGAAGACCCAGCACCAACTCAAGGGCACATGAAGGGACAGGGTTCCAGAACAGAAGCTGGAAGAGTAGGCTGGGAGAGGTGTCCTTAGGTGTCTTAAGAGTGCAGTGCAGGGCAGCGACCTTAAAGCCCCCAAATATAATTGCCATCTAAGAAAATGGGTGTTTTTGTTTTTTTGTTTTGTTTTATTTTGTTTTGTTTTGGTTGTCGTATATTTGAGGTATCAGCGTGGCTTTGGTAAGGGCTAGGACTTTGGAATAAGAAAGATCAGGTTCAAGTTCACCACTTACAGACAGCTAACCTCAGGGAGGGGTCCTGTCCCCTAGCTCCAACTTCCTCATCTGTAAATTCCGGCCTGACGGGTGTATGAGGAGGACAGGAGTGCCTGATTCAGTGTCAGGCACTTACTAGCCTTTTCGAAAAAGTGATGCTTCACACTTCAGAATTTGGGGAGCTGAGTACGTGCAGCAAGAGGGGGCAGAGGTCAGGAGCGAATGATGATGAAGGGATGTTTTTGTGCAAGATGACCAGAGAGCTGGCCCCGTGGTTGGGCCCAGGAGACACTGTGCTCCTCACAGCCTCTCGTTGTCCCCTGTGTGGGAATGCACAGACCTTCTTAATGTGCCAGAACTTACCATTGGCTATAGTGACTTTTTTTTTTTAAGATTTTATTTATTTCTTTCTTAGAGAGAGAGAGAAAGAGAGATCACAAGTGGGCAGAGAGACAGGCAGGGAGAAAGGGGGAAGCAGGCTCCCCCTTTGAGCAGAGAGCCCGATGTGGGGCTCGATCCCAGGACCCTGAGATCATGACCTGAGCTGAAGGCAGAGGCTTTAACCCACTGAGCCACCCAGGTGCCCCTATAGTAGTGTTTTGAAGGGCAGTTTCTAACTCTGCATACTGGGCATCGGAATACCTAAATGACAGTGCTGTGGCGTGGGTTAAATGAACGAATGCCAATATCAGTGGATCCTTAGCTCAGTGCCTGAAACATAGTAGAAGCACGGGAACTATGTTTGCTTTTTTTTTTTTTTTTTTTACACATAAGGTTGCCAGATTTAGCAAATGAAGACACAGGATGCCTGGTTAAAATTGAATTTCAGTAAGCAGTACCTAATATGTTTAGTGTTAAGTGTGCCTCAAATGTGATCCTGATTTTTACCTGGCAACTCTATTTAACTGTGACATCTGTGGCGGCCTCAGCCAGGGGACTCTGGGCATAGATGGATGGAGGGGGCGCGGGTTGTGCAGGGGTGCTGGGGGTACCCTGACTCCAGGACCTTCCCCTGCTCCTCGTCTCTCCCTTCAGCCCCTCCACACAGGAGTCTGCTGGGGTGTGGTAGCAGAGCCTGGTGGTCTGAGGGAGCCTGGTCGGGAGACAAGTATGCACCGCTCTGATTTGATTTGAAGAGTCCTGACTTTATTTTAATGTGCATCTGAAAACATATAGAGTCAGCACGTCAAGATGGCCATTGGCAGATATTTTTGCTTAGTATTTTAGCATTAAATCCAATTGCTAGTATTTCAGATTAACAGATACTATTAAAAATGTTATTATTTTAGTATGAGGCTAAAATAGTAAAAGAAAGGAAGAAAGAAAGAAAGAAAGAAAGGAAGGAAAAGGTGAGTCAATTTTAAGAAAAATACCAGTTCAGATAGGATGGCCAAAATGGGGCTGGGGCAGCTGGAGTTCGAGCAGCTCTGCCAGGAGTAACGTGCTGCTTTGTTTGCAGGTCCAAGGCTGGGGAAGGACTTCTCCAACTGCCTGCATCTGGCCCAGGAAGAAGCTTAAAAAGGCGAGGGTGGGAGAAGGTGCCAGTAGCTGCTTACTCTGTGGCAGTCTCTCTCAAGGGAGCGCTGAGGCCAGGCCTCAGGTGGAGGCGGAGAAGTTGGGGTCAGGGGCTCCTGCAGAGGTGGGTCCGGAGAAGGATCAAGGCAGCCCCTCCCAGACTCAGAGGACCCCTTCGGGCCCCGCCGCTGCTTCCAGGGAGGGTAGCAAGATCTGCTTTCCCCCCTACGGTCAGGGAGAGAAAAAAAGTCTGCAAATAAAGGAGTTTATTTGGTGCAAGGAAGACTGGGCCACCCCTGAGGCTCTTAGGGGCAAGGACCCCAGAAGCCCCAGCAGAGGTCCCTCCATCTCAGACGCCTTGACTTCCAGGGCCCTTTTAGTCCTGCCTCCCCTGAAGGCTTCACTCCCAAATGGCTTGGATGTTCTGGGTAAGAAGAGTAAGAACTTCTTGCAGCTGGAAGAGAAGGTGCTGAGTGTGGAAAAGGATGAGTGTGTGGCTTGTGCATATGGATTGAAAACAGTTGACGAGAAAGGTGAAAAGAGACCCATTGAGCTGGCCAAGCACCCCAAGGTCAATGACACACTGCCTTTTCCTCCCCGGGTGGCCCCGACATCCGTGCTGGCCGATCCGGAGCCAGAGCTGTGCTGCCTGCACTGGTCCCTCCTGCCTGAGAAACACCTGGTGTGCCCTCCCAACCCCAGCAACGTGCGCTATCTCGCCACCGTGCGGCTTTTGCAGAAACACGGAGTGCAGAACTACAAAGCCAAATCCAAAGCCAGGGAGCCAAGACCTCCCGTCAACACCCAAAAGCGCATTCTCACGGAGGCCAAGCAGGAACACAGGCCCCAAACGTTGGAGACCAAAGTGTTCCCAAGAACTCTCTTGCCGTCCCTCACCGTCAGCAGAGTTGTCATTCCTGTCTCCACTCACAGACTGCTCTGAGTTGCCACAATAGAATTCCCTGGGAATAAGCACTGTTTGAATTCATTTATCCTCACCCTGTCTCTCTCTCTTCTGCCCCATCCCATCCTTTCTTCTTTTCTTCTATTCTTCCATACTCTTACTGCCCACATGCCCTCCCCTTGCTTCCCCCCCCCCCCGTTTTTTTCTAGTAGAACCAGAGGAAATGGAACCTCATGGTATCAGTTTTGATTTATTCTCAAAACCCTCATATTTATGTCCCCTGCTTTTGTTGCTTAGTCATTTATAAAATGCAAACTGGTAATGCCAGTCTCAGCCTCTGCCTGCCTTATCTCTCTACTCCCCCTAGAAGCCAAGTGGATAGTGGGGACCCTGAAGGGCCCCCCTCAGTGATGCCCATGGCAGCCCCGAGCCAACTGGCAGGGGCTCTTTCCGCCCCACCCTTGTGCCTTAAGCTAAGTGTAAGGACTTGTTTAGACCAAATTGTTTCCGGATCTTTTGAACCAGGCAAATATCTATCTGTTGATTTATTTTCTCTTGCAACAAAGATCTGAAACATTGCTTTGATAGATAACTCCAGCCTGTGTCCAAATAAATATTCCTGTGTCCAAGGTGTTATATCCTGATATCCACGGATATATCATATCCACTACTTGCTACATAACCCAGGGTTTCATATACTTACATGATAGCCTCGTGCTAGTCTCAATGTCTTCGAAAGTTTTAGCCACAGCTCTATAAAGTCCATCCTGGGAAGCAGGTTAAGAATGATTATTTGAAAAAAAATGTCACTGTAATTATAACTGTCACCTCACATGCTTCCTCCAGCCTTACCTTACATCTAATATTTGGGAACTCGCAACCCCACACAGACACTTAAGAAATAGGGATGTTACTTTCTCTCTTCTGCCCTTCTTCCCTCATTTTACCTTTCAGTGCATATTTCCTGAAGTTGTATATAAACATTTGTAAATGAGTTATATTTTAAGTGCCAAGTGACAATGCTATGTAGAGAAATGCTCTGAAAAACCATTTTGTAATATGAATAACCATTTAGCCGCTCTGTAATTACATAGTTTGCATTTGCTTAAGGTAGATTGTACTTGAACTCTGGACTTCCTGTCCCCTAAATGATGGGTAGACAGAATATATGACTGTATTTGTAAACATCTGCTTTCCACAATTGGTTTTTGTAATGTCTTTTCTCTTAGTTTTAGTTTTTTTCTTTATTATTTTGTGATTTCTATTTACAAAACACCAGAAATACAGAAATGATTATAGTACAATGGTCATTAAAAGGTGTATTTTGCCTACTGAGATTGGACACTTTTTTATAATCTAGAAGCAATTTTTAGGCTCTACCCACCTGTTCTTCTCCGAGTGAAGAAACCATCTGGATTTTGCCCCCAAGAAGCTCTGATTTCCCACTGTGTCTGGACCATGAGGTGTTGGATCCCATGCTATGTGAGAGGACTCTCCAGCTATGGCATCCTGCCCACCTAAGTCGTGGTTCTTCAAGCCCCCTCTTATAAATAGCAAGATCATGACTAAGCTCAATATGTAAAACAAGCAAGAGTGTCGATTAGGGGGAAGCGCGTCTACCGGCATGAGGGAGGGACAGAGCCCATCAACTCAGCCCAGAGGTGCTTACATTTTGAGATCTTGAGGCAGTCTGAAAACAGTAAGTTAAAACAAAATATTTTTGTCTTTTTTTAAAGCTTTTATTTATTTCACAGAGAGAGAGAAAGAGAGAGAGAGGGAGAAATAGCACAAGTAAGAGAGGGAGGCAGAGGAAGAGGGAAGGGGAGAAACAGACTCCCTACTGAGCAAGGAACCCCCCCCCCCCCACGAAGGGCTTGATCCAAGGACCCTGGGATCATGACCTGAGCCAAAGGCAGACACTTAACCAACTGAGCCACTCCGGTGCCCCCAAAATATTTCTTTCTTAAGAAAAACTCTTTTGTTGAGATAAGGGTTATAAATTCTATAGTTTTGGGGGTAAACATAATTATTTAGAATTAAGAGGAGGGTTGGTCTGAACAAAGAAAGAGCCCAAATTTAAAGATGTGTAGTATCCTTTTTTTGAGCAAATAATTCATTTGGCCAGCAAAATATTGACTAAGATTCCTCTATGAATAGATATGAGGGTTTTGCATTGGGTATCTCTTTAGTTAATTTTTCAATTAACCTGATTAAGCCCCTCTGGGATCTTATTTGCATCAGCCTGGGTTTCGCTTGTTTTCTGTAGATAAAATCACTCTAGGTTTTACCCATTTCCATCAGATTAAATCAGGATGTCCAGACTGCTCTTTGATGTCCAAGTCTAGATAAAGGAAAAATATGTAATAGAATGCAGTCCTGGGGCGCCTGGGTGGCTCAGTGGGTTAAAGCCTGTGCCTTCAGCTCAGGTCATGATCTCAGGGTTCTGGGATCGAGCCCCGCATTGGGCTCTCTGCTCAGCAGCTCTCTGCTTCCCTCTCTGCCTGCCTGCCTTTCTGCCTACTTGTGATCTGTCAAATAAATAAATAAAATCTTAAAAAAAAAGAAAAAAGAATGCAGTCCTCCTTAGGGTTCTAGGTCACCAACAAAACTTTCAGGGGGAAATTTTGCCACTGAAGGTTGTTAAGCATGTTATAATGATGGCAACAGTCCTCTTCCTACCTCAGGGTAATGGTCTTAGTTAGGTTTTGGATCCTCTTGTCCTTTCTAAACCAAGTACGGAGGTCTGTCTTTCATCTCTCATTCTAGTAGTTTTGGATGTCTCACTAACCAAACTTTCCAAACCTCTATTTTTCCTCAAAACTTTAAAAATCACCAAGTGGAACTGTGGCAGCACCTGACACAGGTCAGGGTTCCTGCAGGGCCTGAGGTCACTTTCTGGGAGGTTGGGTTGAGGCCTGAGGGTGTTGCTGAGGGTTTGGGTGATGATAGGGAGGGCCTGGAGGGGCAGGAAACCTGGACAGAATGTTTCCTGACAGAGATGAGGGGGTGGCACTCTTGAATGGCAGGAGGAAGACTAAATCAGAAATAAGGCCAGGCTACGTTTGGACAAGTACGTAAGACTCTGGCTACTCAGGGAGACATTCCCTAATTTTTAGGTTTACTGTTTTCATTCTGGACGTGGTCCCCTTTCGTAAAAATTACCTGTACTTTAAGGACTTTAAGCTATAAAATGATTGGAACCTAGAATCAAATGAGCTTCCTCCCCCCCCCCCCCCACCAGTTTAAGAGCTTTAGGACCCAGAAAGACCAGAGAAGCCAGCCCATCTCTCTGGGAATCCCCAGCTGGCTAAGCCAAGCTGCATGACTGGAGGAGGCCTCACATCTGGGGATTTTTGGGGTGTCTGGGTTTGGGTCCAGTGCAACTTGGTGCTGCAGTTTAGGGGCTACTGAGAAGCAAGGTGGGGAGTAAATATAGGGGGTTCTGTGGCTACGACCAATGGCATCTTGGGGCAATTGCTGGTACCCCAGGGATTACTCTACCAGTCTGCCAAACTCACTAGGACATTGGTGTTAGGAGACTCAGCGCTGTGCTCTTAATGTCCAGACTCAGCTCTGCCCAAGCTCTGCTACCAGCCGCACAATACAATAATTCCTTGAAAGTTACAAGGCACTGTTCTAAGAGTTCTAAGCCCCTTCTGGGGATTATTCTTTTTATCCCGAGTAAATGCACGAGTGTCAAGGATCTTTTTCTTCTTCCTTTGTTCCAGGGTTGGATAATTCTTCATAGGGACTGTTTCGTTCACGGTAGGATATTTAGCATCATCCCTGGCCTCTATCTGCCAGCTGCCAATAGAATCCCTTAGTCATGACAATAAAGAATGCCTCCAGACATTACCAAGTGCCACAAGGGCAAAATCAGCCCAGTCGAGAACCAATGTTCTAGGGAATTCAGTCCCTGTGTTTGCAGCTTCTCTGACAGTTTTACTTACCGAGCACAATCCTTGGTACAGGCACAAAGGAAAAGTGGGCCATGTCTGGCTTGACGCCTCCTGGAAAGCACAGGTGCTCTGGATCTAAAGCCGTCTGGTGCTCTCAGTTTTGTCTTGGCCCTTCAAGGTCTTCTGGTGGTATCTGCCCAGGTTCCCCCTAAAAGGAAGCGACCACAAGCTTTTTTCTCTGAGACAGTCTCATATAATGACAACAGGCCCATTAGCCAGTGCCCAGAAAAGTTGTCAATATTCCCATATTCGTCTTTTGAGAATGTGCATTATTGCTTTGGCAAGCTTTTTCAAGGAAATTCTATGATGTTAAGTTGACATATTTACATGTAATGCCATTCTTCAGAATTCCCTACTGTTCAAGCAATATTCTAACATTCACTGCTTATGCTAAATCAGCGTGAATATTATGTATGTCTATGCCAATACTGCCTATACCACTCCTTTACCACTGGCAAATTGATACATCACACATACGTATGAAAACAGTCCTTGTTCTCGATTTAGCTCAAACCACAAACCTTTCTTCCCTGCATATTTTTAAAAATGAAACAATTTCTCTGCTTATGAAAACTTTGACTGTTAACTTGAAAACCTACCATGAACTAGTCATATTTTTAGTACCACAGGACTGTTAGCAATTTTATTTTAGTCTGCATATGTTCTGAAGAAAACTAGAAGTCAAACATTTAATTCAGGATAAATACCACTAGTTCTGACACTATTCATAACTCTATGAAGGCTTAGTTTCAACCCTCACGACTGATTTCTCTCACGTAATTTCAAGAAAATGGAAAGTCAGATACTTATTATGATAGCTAGAGAACATTAAATCTGAAGACTTACGACTTAGGCACATATCTCGGTAGAGAACAGTGATTTAAATGGTTTTAAAATAGAACACATCTTACCAAAAAGGTAAAAAAGAACAAACAGCAGCTTATAATGAATAGCACTAGACTCTCAAATTTAGCTAAATAAAAATTGTTCCCATGAACTGAAATAAGCCAATGTAAATAATCCCATATTAATCCCGTAGTCGGCTTAAGTTTGGATGGTTTCTAAAGAGTGTACTTTAAGGGGCACCTGGATGGCTCAGTCAGTTAAATGTCTGACTTTTGATTTCGGCTTGGAGTCATGACCTTGGGGTCCCAGGATCAAGCCATGTAGGGACCAGCAGAGTCTTCTTGTTTCCCTCTCCTTCTGTGTCCTCCCCTTCCTCACGTTAGAGTGCTCTCTTAAGCCAATAAAACTTTTTTTAAAAGTGTACCATAAAATCTTAATTTCTGAAGGCTCACTTTGAATAGGAAGACGTTACTGCAGTGCACTGGAAGGTTAAATACCCTTTGCGATTACTTAAGATTCATTTGACTTCTGCCATGTTTTTATTGCAGTACAAGCTCTACATTTTCTGAAGTCACTAAATTTCTCGTTACAGCATGGGAAAAAGAAGATAAAGAGGGGGATGACTTTTGAATTTGGTCCTAAACACAAACATGTTTGAGAGGCAATCATAAAACCAAACAAGGACATGGAAAAAGCAATGGATCACCAGAAAGCAAAGAGTAAAAAAGCTGCAAGCAAAAGCAGTAAAAGATGCCATGTTGGAATAAGATCTTACTGACATATACCATGTGAAGAAGCTCATGCCTTTTTGACCAAAAAAAAAAAAAAAATCAAAAAAAATCAAAAAAACAAAACCCAAAACTTTGTTTACATTGAAAATTTTTTCCAAAAAATTTCATTTTCTCAAATATTTGATAATTTCACTGATAAACTAAAAGTGAGTATCCCTTTTTACAAATCTGTTCTTTTTTGTAGCGTTCTGTCCTGTAATATTAACTTTCTTGACAGTCACGTACCAAAAATCAGTGGCAGGGCCTTGGCAATGTTTCTGTTATGCCGACCCTCACTATTTTGACTTTGTGGACTTAGCATGAGGTTACAAATGTGCGTATTTTGTTATTAGTAAGGCAATATAAAATTTATAGTTTTTTTCCTGAAGTTTGTTGAAAGGAATGAATATTGGTACTCTTCCAGCTCAGGTGTTATAGACAATGCTTGAATTTATTCATAGTTTGGACATTTGCTCCTTTCACACACACAAGTTATTAAATGTAGTGCCACAGCTATTAGTCTGAGAACACTGACAACCTAGGAATCCCCTTCATCTTTAGCCTGCCTCTCCGGATATGTAAGCTAAAACATCAGGGGGTCTGCTTGTCGATACTATTGACACAACTGAGAGAACCCTTTAGGTTAAAACACTGCAAAACAAGCATATTTGCTTGATGACCTTCTTGGGCGTAACATTATATTAGCCAACATCTTGATGAAACTCCATGTCATTTAACAGACTTTTAGATGTTGAGAGTATGAAGCCAGAAGACAGACATGCTCTTTTCCAGAGCCAAATCTTATCAGCAACACTTTAACACACTTCCAATAGGAACAAATAAATACGTAGGACTTCAAAGCATTCGTCCCTAAATTCCCAAAGGTACACGTTTCTCCTTCTTTTCAAGAGCCTTCCGAGGACCTGAGCAAGAAGCACTGCTTGAAATAAAGCGGAGTAAATGCTTCTTAGAGTCAATATTAGATGGTAAGTTTTGGTGAGGTCTGGACTGGAATTAAGGTAAACCTTCTAAAACTGAGGCCATAAAAGATTACTTGAAAGTATCATCCTGTCAGTTTGCCACTACTAATAAAATAACTTCACAACTAGACTGACATGGATACATTTTCTTCTGCTCAAAAGAAGCTTCACACCTTACTCAGTATCTTTCAGGTAAGTCTACAAAAAATTTGTTTTTATTTCTCCTTTATATCAAGGAATCAGAAACACACTTGGCTTTTCGCAAATTAGTGACTGAGCAAGGAACTACTCATTTTCTAACACTTTTATTTTTGCTCGTAAGCTAGAATTATATTATTTACAAAGATAAGAGGGACCCTGCTATAAAATGGTCACCTTTGGCAAATGCATGAATTGGAGTAATCTCCTTCGAAATTCTTCAAAAACTTAAAACTGTAAGTTGTATAACTTTTATCAGATAAAAACTTGACATCAAAATAGAAAGTTTAGTAATGCAGCGTCTTTTCATTTTCTCCTACTAGGAAAACTATTAGTATATTTTCATGAACACAGGTAAAACAGTAATGAAAATAACTAGGCACAACCATTCCATCCTATGAATATCAAAGATGATGGGTTTGTGAAAAGTCAAGGCAACAAAATAGGTCACATAAGGAGTATGTCAAAGAATCCACAAAAAAAGATAGAATTCTCACTTCTCTTTAATCACTGAATTTGTTTTTACGAATAATCTTAGGACATTTCAGGTAACTAAGGTTTTGGGAGGGAAAACAGTTCTTGGACATGAAGAACTATGACATGCTCAATTGTTCTGTAAATTACTCTATTGGCTGGATTAATTAACAAACATTTTCACAGAAACACATTTTTTAAAGCCAAAAGATCACTGCATTTGTATTTACAAAAAAAGCCATAAACAAACATGCACTTCTCCTTTACTGGGAGAACTTAAATCAATGTTTGAACGTTAAGGCAGTGACGATTCTAAAACAATGAAATTCTAAATTAAGGCTTTATGTTTGTTTTGAAACCCATAGTCATAGGCCACTGTGACCAAAGCAAACTCTTATCTACCAGGTTGCGTTCATCTCTCCAGGATATGTTACTTATTCACTATCAACTGTTCTTCTATGGGATAGGAATTAGTAGTAACATCATCTATTTACTTGGGGTTATTAGTCTACTCCTTGGGTTTTATTTTGAGGATTTAGCCTTCAGGAGCATAAGCAAGTGCCACAGAAGGAACTTTTTCTTAGCAAACTTAGAAAACGTACAGGCTGCACTGATTTTTTCCTTGGCTGAAAGTTGGACAACAATCCTAAATACAGTAAACCTCCAAAGCATATATGACCATGCTCCCATCTAAAAATATGGATGTTCTCGATTACTGAAATAACTGGTCTTCACCTCCTTTTCTTTGAAGACGGGTATTGCCATCTAAACAAAGCAACAAAATGCAGAATACCGTATTTTAGGTGGATCTGTTCTATACTTGCTATCCTCAAGGCACAAATAACATCCTCGCCAGGCCAATGTCTTTCCTTAATCAAGGAAAAGATGAGAAGTGGATGAGAAGATTCACTTTAGTGTAACTGTCAATTGCACTCTCGCCCTATCACCTTACACTGAAATTTAGCAGGGTGTGGGGGAAGATGTCCTTTTTCTCTTTCCCTTATTTTTTTTTAACATTTAGGGAGACAAAACTCAGATCCAGCCTATGGGTACCTTGAGAAGCAGCTGTGAAGTACTACCCTCGCCTACTGGGGAGAGCAGGAGGGATGTTCCCAGGGCACACTCCAGTATGAGTTTCCATGGCTGGGATGATGTCTGGTTATTTGGACTAGAAGGATCGCTATTTACACTAAGTGCTTGCCGCTACTTCTTGAAGCAGTAATCGTACAGCAACACGTCTTGTGAGCAAAGTACTGTATATGTGGGTTGGTTTCAGTAATGGTTAATGTAGAGGAAGAATGGCATTGACTACCTGGACAGGGTCTCAAAGGCTAAAGACAGCTGTAGCTCTCCTTTGTCTTCCAGTCAGAAAAAAGCGAGACGTCAAAGCACGCAGGCGCTTACATCTGATGTGTGGCATCCGATCTCTTTAGGTTCACCATCAGGAATCAGGAATTTCTAACAAGCACTGTCAAATATTTTAGGTGCAATTTAAGTTAAGCAAGACACATTTCCACTGAAATGTTTTGAAGGTCTGAAAAGTCTGTACCCTAGTACCTGGTAAGCTTGGCTTCAACTAATGCTAGATGGGTTTGAAAAGGATGAAATACACTTGTGTTTTGAAGATGGCAAGACTAAGCGTGACAGGGCAAATGTAGGCAACACAGAAACGATATACTTAGACCAACATCTTACACTTTATAATACACTCACATTTATACACAAATTTCATGTTTACAAGTAGAAAAGGCAAAGACCTTCCAAGAATTGAAGTAAATGCATCAGTAACTACATTCAATAGTGTTAACACTGTTGTCCTGCTCTCCATTTTCTAAACCCAGAAGGAAATCGTCAATGCTGTCGCACGCTCAGACTTCATTTTTAGAAGTTGGAGACCGTGTGTAGTTCCGCACACGTCTGGGTTTCTACAGAGCTGAACTGAGATTCCATTGTGTTCCAGGCCAAATCGGCCAGAAGAAAGTCATCCATTGCTGTTTGAGTTTCGTTGCTGGTGAAGAACAAGCTCCCCAGGGTTTCGAAGCCAGAATTCATGGTCTGTGTTTCAGCACTGTTCAACTGAACTTTGCTCTCGACAGCAGGTATGTTTTTAGCAGCGGAGATTCCTTCAGTTTGGGTCTCTGTGTCAGATGAATCAGTACTCATGGAAAAGCTGGAGTGTTTCAGAATACTTCCCAGAGGCAGGTGGGGGCTACTGTCTAAAAAGAAGTTTAAGTCTGTCTGTGTCTGTGTGTCAAACATTTCAAGGCCTAAGAAGTTAGAATTTCCCCTACAACTATAGGACTGAGCAGACGTGTCTGTAAGGAAGAAGTCCGTTTGGGTCTCTATGTCCAGCGATTCCAAGACAGGCTCGGTGGTCATGGTGTTAAGCTCACTCTCTTCAGTTTGAGTCTGGATATTTGAGGCAGACAAGAACTCTTCAATATCAAAGTCAATTGCGGGATTCTGGGTCGGGCCAGATGGGAGCTGGGGGTCAGGTCCGGTACTTGTGTCAGACAAGAGACCACGATTGTCCAGTGTCTGACCAGGGAGATTACTTGACAAGATGTTTTCTAAATCGCTTAATAAATCTATAGTTTGGGTCTGATTATCTGTCATGTTCTGCGAAGGAAGCATGCCGTGCTGTGCACTGAAGGTTATAATCGGTGCTGATTTCTCCAGATCTTGATTTAAAGTCTTAGGGTGGTTCTGAGGTAACAAATCATGAGCGACGGTCTCTGCTACTAAGCTGCTGCTTATAATACTTGCTGCAGAAACACCGTAGGATGAATGGACGCTCTCGAAAAGGTCTCCACCCATAACAGCTTGGTCCATCTGTACTCGGTCATCTGTCAGACTTTGCATTCCACTGGTCTGGGTTTCTCTGGAGATCCCAGCTGACTGGTAACAGGCATCTATAAATTCATCAGTCTGAGCAGCTATAGAGGAGGTCACCTTAGAGCTGGGCAAAAACGTTTGCGTATGAACGCTAATGGGAAGGGAGACTTGAGAACCAAACGTCAAATCTGTTTGAGAACAAGAAGATACAGAGGAATCAGGCCCAGCCCACTGTGTGGAAGGTATGAAGTGCTGTGTGGCGTAAGACAGGTCTGTCTGTACGTTGATTGAAGAATTGTTCTTCTGACATGTGTTCCCTAGTTCTTGTAAAGGATTAGACAGGCTCTTACCAAAGTTCACTTGAACGCCTGTACTTATTGGCTCCATAGCAACAGGACTTACAATTTTTGAAAGAGGGAGACTTTCCTTCAGACAGCCAGCCTCTGAATCTAGGCCGAGGATCAGGGTTCCAAATGACAAGGGCAGTATGTGCACAGCGCCCGGGGCAGAACCCTGATGATCGACACCCAACACCACAGGCTGGGCCGAAGAGTCGGCTGTAGGCACGAAGACAGGCATGGGAGAAAACTGCATAACAGGAAGTTTCACCAGAGCCACTTTGGGCTTGGGTAAAAGCAACTTCTGAGGGTATCTTGGAGGTGTTGTAAGGGTCTGCTTTCCGGCATTAGAGCTGCAAGAGTCTTCAAAAGAAGTGACCAGCTTTATATCTGAAGTTTCCAGTTCTTGAGTGTCTGGTTTTGGAGCTGGTTGGGTGCTCAAGGCCTCAGTGGTCTTACTGGACAACTTCTGGCTGTGCAGGCAGCTCTCCATTTTCCTTTTCTTACTAGGTGGGTCCCTGAAACCAAGGACAGAGTAACAAGAGAAAAACGAGGTTAGGCTGCAGCTTTCTTCCACTCTGGTGCGGTCTCTTCAATTACTTACTAATGCTGCTCTCCACACCTAGGGCAGAGGCCAGATTCCACCAGGGGAGGAGAGATCCATCCTTCCGTGCCTCTCTGAGAACTGGGACTACTATATGGTGGGCAGAAGTGCAGGAACACGCAAGTAGGGAAGGAGGAAGCACATCTTTTGCAGGGGCATACCTCTAAGTACTCTAGTACTCAGCTCTGTAAGCACGAGGAAGCTAACAGATTATATAAGGCAACTTTCACCGTTCCTAAAGTAGGAAGCTATTACTCCAAATATAAATTTGACCTTTAAGATGAGGTACAGTTTCATGATAAAACTTAACTCTTCAGGGGCGCCTGGGTGGCTCAGTGGGTTAAAGCCTTTGTCTTCAGCTCAGGTCATGATCTCAGGGTCCTGGGATCGAGCCCTGCATCGGGCTCTCCACTCAGCGGGGAGCCTGCTTCCCCTCCCCCCTTCTCTGCCTGCCTCTCTGCCTACTTGTGATCTCTCTGTCAAATAAATAAATAAAATCTTAAAAAAACCCCACAAAACTTAACTCTTCAACAATCTAATAACATCCCTCTGATGAAAAATGCTTCAAGTTGGGCTTTTCGATTGGGAAGAAATAAGGGAAAAGAACTGGGTTAGACAGATGTGGATCCTCCGCTAGTACCCTTCGTTTTTCCGAAAGTTTCCTGCTTGCATGTCATGTTTTTCTGTCATTCCTCCTTTCTCTCTGCACTAACGGCTTTCCAGAAGTTTCATTTGAAATTCTTCCCACATCAACTGACTCCTGGGCCACCGTTTCTTCCCTTTACCTGTGCTCTGCCGGGATCTCGTGGCCAGTGCGGTAGACGTGGGACTGTAACGCGGTTCTGCTGGCGTAGGGACAGCCGCACGTGCACTGGAAGGTCTTGCCGCAGTCCTCGGCATGCCTTTTCAAGTCCCACTCCGTGCCGTAGGAATTGCTGCACTTAGTGCACTTATGCTTCTTTTCAGCATGCATCTTCATAAAGTGCTAGGAAGAACACAGAGGGACCCAAGTGGAAAACCGCATTGCTCAAAATATTTCAAAAGCCATCCCCGTACCCGCATTAACAATGAGTTTGCATGACAAACTAGAGCAGTCTACATCAAAAGAATGGAAAAGTAGGCAAACTCCAGTTTATCACATGCCCTTTCTCCCCAGTCCCTGCTGCTTTGTGAAGTGAGGACCCTGTTTTGGAAGCAATTCAGGGCACCCGGTTAGGGTTTACTAGGGTTTACAAACAAGTGCTGCAGGCAGGAGAAAGTCAGCCATGCTTTTCTCAGGACCCCTCAGGGAAGTAGTTCAGCTGCTAGTCTCTGCCAGTCCTCAGTGACCTCTTTCCCCACTCACTGGGCCCCTCCCTCCTCCTAAGGCAGCTGCTTCTGAACTCTTCCTGACTTCTGCAGCTTCGTCTTTCCTTAGGAGAATTTTTCCTTTGTGCCTTTGCTCCTTGGGCTTTGGAAGCACACAGTCACACGAGAGATCTGAAGCATACATTTCTCATTTGCTGCTGAACCGGTCTTCTTGTCCTTCTCTCCAAACCCACTTCTGGACATCTTCTATAGAACAAGCCACGTCTCCTTCGCTCTTGTTAAACTCCACTCCTGTTTTCCCCAACAGGGTGGCTATCCTCACAGGCAGCTTTCTTTGAGAGTTCTCCAGTTATGTTTGGTAAGCAATTAGAATGCACATTATGTTTCTATCACCACATTTCATCTTCAGAAAAGTATACTTAAGACAAATATAATACCTGTTTTACAAGAGAAAACTGAGAAAATGGTCTGTCAGGGCCTCTAGGGCATCCTTCAATGGGACAACAGTAGAATTTCGGTACAGTTTTCAAATCTTTTCTTATTGTTGGATTTACTATGCCATCCTGCAAAAGAAAAAATTACTTTAAATAATTATTAAAAAAAAAAAAACAAACAGCCAGTGGAACTGGCTGGGACCAGAGACAAGGAATGACCAAAGATGAGCCCAAGAGATCTTTCAGGAAACAACAATGTTCTAAAAATTAGATTGTGGTGCTGGTGGCACAACTATGTGAATCTACTGAACAATTAAATTATCCACATAAATAGGTAAATGTTATGGTGTATAAACTGTAGCTCACTAAATCTATAAAAGTTTTTCAAAACAAAAAACGCTCCACGTTGTTTAAAAATCTTCTATCCATTCCTTTAAAACTCCTCCTTCTAAACTTAAAATCTGTCCTTAAAGCCAGCTTTCTTTGTTTGCGAGTGGTATACTCAGTTTCTCAGGCTCAAGATTTTGGTACCACCCTAATTCTTCCCTTCCCTTTCACCCCACCCTCAATTATTGGGAGCCCCTGAAAAAAACCCTCCTTTGACTATAGTCTAGGCCTTCCTCCTTGCACCCTGAATTCCTCTGATCCTTAAACCCCTGAAGTGGCTGAAGGCAGCTGACACAACTTTTTACATAGCAGCTTGAATATAGTCACCATGCTAGGTTTGAAATTTAATAATCATTATAGTCACCAGTATTTATATAGCTTTTATTACTGTGTCAGGCATGTATATATTAACTCATATAATCCTAATCATCCTTTGTTATTAAGTATGTGATTGTCTTTTTGGCTGGGAGTTTAAAATATCTTATGACTTCATTTAGCTTGCTGTGCTCTGTCCTGGTGCCCTTGATGAGCTCACATACTGCAGGTCTGACCCACCTCTGACCTCCAGAGCAATTCCCATCCGGCCCTAAAGGAGATGGGGGGGGAGTGGAGATGGACCTCTCCACAGGTCACAGGAAACAACAGGAAATGTACTCATGTAACCAGCGCTCAAGGGTACAAGAGCACCTGGTTCTGGGGGTCCCAAAACAGACCAAGTTTGGCCACTCACCACTGACACAAAGGCAGTGAGACGAGTGGGGGTGAAACAAGAAAGGGATTTATTTCAGTGAGTCCAGCACTGGGAAGACAGTGGACTAACATCTTAAAGACT
This sequence comes from Nasua narica, assembly GCA_028533885.1. Classification (NCBI taxonomy): domain Eukaryota; kingdom Metazoa; phylum Chordata; class Mammalia; order Carnivora; family Procyonidae; genus Nasua; species Nasua narica. The sequence continues at coordinate 43,683,640 of CM052803.1, read as the reverse complement.
GTCTCCAAAGTGCTGAAAATACTTTCAGGTTTACGTAAGGAAAATATAGGACAAAGGTCAGTGGATACGGGCAGGCAGGCAGGAAAGGTCAGGTCAGTCGCTGTCTTGGGGACAACCTTGTGGGGTCTTGCTGGCAATCCCTGTTGCTTGAGGGAATAGTTTTGGGCCCCCATCATGGGGTGCCCTGCCCCTGGGGCTTTTGAGTTAAGAGATGAGGTGGAAAGAAGAACATAATCAATTAGAAAGTACAGACTGAGGTCAAAGTGGAGGGGGTAGAACTCCCCGTCCACTCAGGCCTCAGCTGCTGCTGTAGCACTTAGGTATTCCGGTCATCTAGTGTTCTGGTGAGAAACGATTCAGTACTGTTGGAACTTGTCCACTCCCTTCTCTACCAGTAATGTTTCTGGAGAAGTGAGAAATGAATAATCATGTGGCTAAGACTCCTTCCCTTTGGATCTGAAGAGGAACATGTTGATCTTGTTGAGTCTTTGTCCACTCGTTTAGAGGGAAAAGAAGCTGTTCTTGTTTTATTTTTAAACAACATAATTTATCTTTCCATATCAAATTCAATTAGTCCTCCATGTCTTCCACACTGGTCCATTCTTTTACAATCCTACTGCATTATACTTTCTAGATATTCATATTCATTTGGGTTATTTAAATGGTCTTACATAATTTTCCTTCTTCTTACGTTAAACAAATTTGACATTCTGAAAACTTATTTGTATGTATCACCTAACAGTGTATTATGCCTCCAATCTCCCATTATAACCGTATCTTTTTCTGTTCCCTTTTCATACACCACCCTATTCAGCCTCACATTCATCCCACTTCCAATTGCATGGTCTAGGAAGGCCCAATTTGTCCTACATTCTCATGGCTCTCTTCAGGCAGACTGTGATGGCAGAAAAAGCACTTGGCATTGAAAGACCTAGAAATAACTTCTACCACCAATAAGGGGTGTTGCCTTAACCTCTCTGAGCCAGTTTACTCATTTCGGACATAGATACAATAGTTAACTCTCAGGATTATCTTGCATTGGATTAGCATAAAGCCAAGCCCAGATCATATTCTCAATAACAACACTCCCTTGTTCTGCTTACTACCGCCCAGATGTAGAGATCTATTTCCTGTTTGAATTCCAAGATAAGGAAACTTAAGCTATTTTAAATATTATCATTTTTTCCTAGACTTCCTGTCTCTCCAACTAACTTTCTTAAGGGCAGAAACTATTCTGTACATCTCTTGGTATTGTCTTAATGCTTAAAGAGAACAATTGCCTGCTAAACCGCACAGCATTTTTTGAAAGGCAGTCCAGCGTAGGGTAGTGGTTTTCAACCCTGGAGCCTGTGAAAAATCACATGAGACACTTAAAAAAATACCTCTGCCTGGTTTCGACTCCAGGTATCATTAGTTTGGGGTAGGGATTAGGGATCCATATTTGGTTTTTGTATCTCCCCAGATGATCCCAAAATACAGTCTAGCTTTGGAACCTCTCATATAGTGGTTAAACTCCTGGGTTCTGGAATGTGGACTGCCATAGTTTGACTTCTCTACCTTGCCACTTTCTTGTGACCTTGAGAAAATGAACGTCTTGGTTTCCTTATCTGTAAAGAAGGCAAAACAGGATCTACTTCAGGGCTGTTGTGGGGTTTAGGCAATAATGTATAAGGTTTAGAACAGTGCTTATCACATAATCACTCAATTAGTTATTATTGCTGAGTTACTTGGTATGAAGAGTTTTGTTTCTTCTTTGGCTTTCTGCCAACCAACTTAATGCCAATGATCTAATCTAAACCAGTACTTTACATTAAATTAATGTCCTTGTGAAAGTCAGACCGAAAGGCTCTTCTGTTAAAACATTGGCAGCTGCTAGCTTTAATGACAACTGACATGGTCTCTTATCACCAAATTCATCCTATTCACCAATTCATCTAATATTTTTTTCCTGTAATGATATACTTTCAGTTAACTTATATTTTTCCATCTAGTATTATCAGCAAGAAAAAATGAAATGTGGGGAGAATATTAAGACTCAGAAATTCTTCATTCACCTGACAATTATGAAATTCCTCTTAGTGATATGCCAGGGATAGGGCCCCTGTTTAGGTTCAAGACTGTTCAGATGTTCTACAAAATTGCCTACAATGTCACTACAAAATTTATGCTCACTTCTAATACACTCTCAACTCTGCTTAGCATGGTTTTTTTTTTAACTTTTAATTTTTATTTTTAAATATTTTATTTATTTATTCACGAGACACAGAGAGAGAGAGGCAGACTCCCTGCAGAGCAGGGAGCCAGATGCAGGACTTGATCCTAGGACCCGGGAACCATGACCTGAGACAAAGGCAGACACAATCGACTGAACCACCCAGGTGCCCTAGCATGCCTTTTTTATTATTATCCCTTTTTAAACTCCCAATCATGCTCTCAAATACATGTTAACTTGTTTTCTTTTTTTAAAGTTAATGTTTTAGAGATGTTTTAGGTTCACAGCAAAATTGAGCAGAAAGCACAGAGAGTTCTCATATCTCTCTCCCTCTATAAGCGTAATCAGCCTGTTCCACAATTAACAATTATCCCCTACCAGAGTGGTATATCTGTTATAATCAGTGAACCTACACTGGAACATCAGTATCACCAGAAGTCCACAGTTTATATTAGAGTTCATTGTTGCTGTTGTACATTCTATGGCTTTTGACAAATGTGTAATGACAAATATCCACTGTTATACTACCACATGGTATTTTCACTGTCCTAAAAATCCTCTGTGCTACACCTATTCCTAACATTTCCTTAAACCCACACTGGCAATGACTAATCTTTTTTGCCTTTTCCAGAATGTCATAGTGTTGGAATGAAACAGTATGTACCCTTTTCAGATCGGCTTCTTTCACTGAGTATACACCTGACCTGAATTTCCTCCTCTTCCTTTCATGGCTTGATAGCTCATTTCTTTTTAGTGCTGAGTAATATGCCATTTTCTGGTGGTACCACAGTTCATCTATCCATTCACCTACTGGTGAACATCTTGGTAACTCCTGAGTTTTGGCAATTATTCATTTCTCTTTATGTGTCTTCTACGACCTCCCTCATCTTTCCGTTCTCACTGTTACATCATTAGTTAAAGTTATGATGACTCTGTTTGTACTTTTATCATTAACCTCTTAACTTATTTCTAGAATTTCAATTTTTTTTCATTCACTTTGCCAGAATCATTTTTCTGAAGTATAGCTCAGATCATGTCATTACCTAACTCAAACCCTTTTAGTGGCACCCCATATCTTCCTGAGTCCAAATTTCTCTAGCTTGAGACATTCAAGTCCCTTACTATATATATATAGCTTTAAATTGCCTTTCTCTTCTGTTACTTAGCTGTTTTTGTCTCATGGAACTTGAAATCCCCCAAACCTTTTCAAGGGGAAGAATGTATTTGTATCTTCTGTTGCATTTGGGAATGTTTAGACAGAGTAAATGTTCAATAAAAACTGGCAGCATTATACTGAACATGTTCACATGGCTATCAAAGCCAAAACTGTATCATGCACCAGGATGAAACACTAAAGACAGCTGTAATGGACATCAACCATCACCCTGTGGCCTTTATTATAGGCATGGCGACCACCTGAGTGTTCACTTTCCTGCTTTCTGAGGGCCAACTCCTCACCCTCCCCATCACCATCTCCCCATCCCAGTTCCAGGGCCTTCCTGTCCTGAGAAAATAACCTCAAAAGATAGGATGGCTGAGATGAGGATGGGGGAGATAAGAAATGGGGGTGGCACAATACCACATGAACCACAGTGAAAAAGACATGTTTTGTTCTGGCATCCTCTATATATGTTCAAAAACAAAATTCACCAGACTTTTTGTACTTTATCTTTTGTATGCATGACTGAAAAGGGAACACAAAAAATACTTCATGTTTTGCATTCCTTTTATGGGTACCTGTTACATACAAATAATTTTAAAGTAAAAAAACAAACATTTCAAAAATCTTTATGAAACATTTTAAGTAAAAGAATTTGGAAAAAAATCTGTGAGAGGAAACAATAAAAAACAAGATGGAAAAAAGTAAACACGTGGAAGAGAAGAAAAGCAGGCGTAAGGACACACTTTAAGGAGAAAAGGTAAAAGGAAAGGATTTTAAAAACAGTGGCAAAAATTGGTGGGAAAAAAAATGCATTATAACTACACCAGCACCTGATTGCCTTCACAGAAAGCATACAAGAAGAAAATCAGTTCACTTTGTTGTCTTCCTACTGGAAATTTAAAACTGGAGGTCTTTGTACAATATGGCCTGTAGAACGACCTGGAACCTTTCTTTTCCTTTTTTTTTTTTCTTAAAAACAAAAAACAAAACACACACACACACACACACAAACAAACACTTCCTCGCAAACTATTAAAAGCAAACCCCAGACTGAACATAATACAAAATCCTTTAAGCCAGGTTTTAAAAATAAAAATGTTGCTGGGTAAGAGGTTCTTTAAGGGCCCTCCTGTCCCCTTCACTGCTTTCAAACAAGGAATAAAAGAATCTCTGAGAAATGTCCATTTACTCCTACTCTTCCTTTCCCTTATCCTCAGCTTTCATTTCCACAGGGATCCCCCTGTAGGCAAGGCTAGATGGGGTATTTCCAACTTCCTAACAGGAGATGAAACAGAGGAACGTATCTTAAGAACCCACATAACACGAAAACACAGTGTGTCCTCACACCTTACAATTCAATCCCCATTCTTACCCACTATCCTTCAGAAGGCTTGGTTAATTATTTACATTAAGAAGGGAATATTTGTTTGGGGGCAGGGTACCTTGTAAATAAAGTCTAGAATAAAATAAGGACCATACAGCAACTAATGGGGAAAGGATAAAAGAGTATCGTAACCTAGAAAAAATAAAAACTAGGAAAGAAACCAGAATTTTGCAAGTGGCTGTAACCAAGAGAACCAGTAGGAAAAATTCCCACTGAATATTATGCAAATCTGCCGACTAGCTAAACTCAGACCACCTTCAGGGCAGCAAGTAGGCAGGAACTTGATTGGTACTGGAGTCTCTCCAAAAAGCTTTCAAAACCACAGGGAGCTCCCAGGGAGCTCCCAGTCAGCCCTCCTCCGCAGGCCTCCTCCTTCTCCCTCCCTCCTCCTAATACTTTGAAAACAACAAGTATCAAGAGTAATGTTTGAACTCAAGAGCTTTCTCCTCAGGATGCAGATGGTGAGTAGAGATTCACCACACTGGGGCACCACCGTATAGGTACAGTTATTTTGTCACATAGGTCACGCGCCTGAAAGAAAATGAACCCCTTTCCTCCAACATAGCAGATGCTCAGGGGTGGCTGGGTGCTATGGTTAGGAAGGCAGAACAAGGCATGAAAGTGAGCCTCTTTGACAAGCAAAAAATAAAAAAACAAAAACAGTGATGGTTCTGGGTGAGATTTCTTTAATTCCTCCTGAAACAGGTCTCCCTAATGACCTGTGAAGGAAAATCAGGAGAGTCCACTTTTCCCTTCAACATTTTTAGTTCAGAAAGGGATCTTGAGTGCACTCTCCTGTGTTCAGACAAGAGACATGTGAAAACTGGCTTAGAAATGGGAGAATAATTTCATACAGGTTCTAAGCAAGGGAGGATATTGGTGCTGTGAAAAGTCCAGGTAAAGATCTGACTATTAAAATTTTTATCTGCCATGGGACGCCTGGGTGGCTCAGTTGGTTAAGCAACTGCCTTTGGCTCAGGTCATGATCCCAGCGTCTTGGGATCGAGTCCCACATCGGGCTCCTTGCTCCGCAGGGAGCCTGCTCCTCTCTCTGCCTCTGCCTGCCTCTCTGCCTGCTCGTGTTCTCTCTCTGTTAAATGAATAAATAAAAATCTTTAAAAAAAAAATTTTTTTTATCTGCCTCAAACATACTCCTCCTTCTTAAGCCCATTATATTTTGTATGTGCACTGTATATTATATGTGCGTGCATATTTTGTATACATATGGGTATCTCTAAACTTAACCTATTTTAAAAACATAATTAGAAATAAGCCTATTAGATGCTATCACACTAGTCCTGAAGAGTAAATGGAATCCTTGTGCTTAACAAATGCTTCACAAAGTCTTGAGAGTGAGGAGAGCTCCAGATAAGAATTCCAGAGAAAAGGACAATAAACCTGTTAGAGTGATCTCTGGGCCAATACAGTGCTGGTCAGACTGGCAGTTTCTCTTGTGCTCAGAGATGTAAAGTTCTCGTGGCTGTTTCTCAGTGAGGACATGGTACTAAAGGTGGGTGATGGCCGTTGTACATGAGCTGAGAGAATCAAGGGATGCAGAATTCCTACAAGAATATAGTTCAAAAAAATATATATAGTTCACCCACTGAAGTTAAAATAAAAAGAAAAGGAAGAATTTCGTTAAAATTTAGAAGAGTTGCTGCACTTGAGTCCTGGAAGAAATGGAATCTAGTCTGAGGAAAATTGCAGCCACCTGCAGGGTCCTTTTCAGCACATTTCCTGACTGGGCTCCCTAATCTTCACAGGGGAACGATGCTGCATCTGTTCAGCTGGTGCCAGACGGGGATCGCCTCTCATGGGGAACACGTCTGCTCTACTAGGAACTATAACCTCTGATAAATTCTTACCAGATGCTTGATTCTAAGGAAGTCTCCAAGGAGGATTTACCTGAAGGGTAGACAGAACATGTAACACGCTAGGTAATTCAAACCATCAAAAGCTACACTCACAAAACTGCTTTGAGTGTCAGGCTTTGGAATTTTGTCACTGTTGACACGGAGAGAAGCGAGTAAGAAGTGGTGGAAGGAAACTTCCCATTGTAGTGACTGGGAAATTGTGACTTAACAGGCCTAGGGTGGGGCCGGACATCTGGATTTTCAGTGAGCTTTCCACAGACGTGCACTGAAGGTTAAAAATCACTGCCCCATTTCACAGAGCAGGGAAGCGATGGTCACATTATTGTAATGTTAACATACGGGTTCCCTTTTAAAAGAAGTCCTGCGGGAGAAATTTCCCTCACATCTCATCCTGAGCAAACCTGATTCTACCAATACTGTGAAAACGTGTAACTGAAGGTGCTTCGAGGCAAATCTGCAGCTCCTTTTTAAAAACCGGGGAGAACCTAAAGGCCTCAAGGAGGTATTGTGGGTGCGGTGGAAAGCTCTCGGGCTTTAGAAGCGGACACCAGGTTTAAATTCCTGCTCTAGTCCGACTGCGCAATCCGCTTCTCAATAGCATGAGGATGAGACGGGCCTCACCAAGTTGCTGGGAACTACCGGGGTCCATGCGTCGAATGCCCGGGCCGCGAAGCCAGAGGCCAGCCGTCCCGGCTCGTCCGATTCCGACAGCGGAGTGGCATGACACAGTGTTTTGCTACTGCGTGTCCCTGCGTGCTAGCCCCCACTCTCCCCGGCCGGGACTCCCCTGCCAGTTTGGCCCGTTTTGTGAGTGGACGCCAGCCGGCGAGGCTGCACACACACGGCGCAATCCCGGACGCGGGCCGCGCCGCCCCGCACGCCCCAGCCCGCGCCCGAGCCCCCGAGCGCCAGGCCCGGGGAGGCGCCGTTCCGCGGAGGGCTCACCTGCAGGCGGTGGCTCTTGACCAGGTGCATGTTGAGCGCCGGACTGTTGGGCAGGATCTTGCCGCAGCCGCGCACGGTGCACAGGATGTTGGTCCGCACCGCCCGGGACAGCTCGCTCACCGACGGCTGGATTAGCTCCCGGGCCGGAGGCGCGGGACCCGCGGGCTGCTGTTTCGCCGCCGCGGGCCGCGGCCGGCTGCCCCTCAGCCGTCCGGGGGGCCCCCACGGGCCCGAGGCGGCGGCGGCGGCTCCCCTCGCGTCCGTCGGGACGGTCGGGACACCCGAGGCCAGAGCCACGGACCCCGCCGCCGCCGCCTCAGAGGCCGCCATGGCTCCCGCACGCCAGAAGGACCGAGTGAACAGGCCCCGCCTCCCGCCGCAGCCACTTCCGGCAGGGGGCGGGGACTTCAGGCTCATTAGCATCCGGCGGGGCCGGGACGGCCGCGGCGCCCTCTGCGGGCCATGGAGGGAGCGTCTACAGGAAGCTGTGGCCGGGTGAGGCAGGAGGGTTACAGAACTTCACAGGGTTCTTGCGAACAGGTTGAAGGTATTGGTCCCATTGATCCATTTTTATCTTCCCAGAAAACTTAACTTTGGGCAACAATTGGATAGAAGAAAAAGCAGTACACTCAGGAACTTTATTTCCCCCAAGATTAGAAACAACCCAAATACTCAATATGTTAATTACATCTATTGTTTATTGAGGCCTTACCATGTGCTAGACTTTGGGGAAGGTACTTTTCATTTTATATTTCGTTTTGTCCTCAAAACAGATGTAGCCGGTGTGTACTATAAGGTTTACCCCGTTTTGCAGAGAAGAAACTAGCCCCAGGTCGCATTATACAAATGAATGAGTTGCTATGGTTGAGTTAATCATTTTAAGGGAGAATGGATTTACTTGTCTGTATCTTTTTGTTTTTGCCCCTTAACTGCTGAAATCCAATTACTACTTAGGGGACAATATGACTCAGGGCAGGGTTCTAAAACCTAAGTACTTGGGAGGACTAGCTAGACCAAGTAAATGAGCATCGGAGGCCAGGTGTAGACAAAAGGGAGAAGTGAGGACTGTAGTGAAATGGAAAATCCATTCTCTGTTTAAAGGATGCTACTCATCTTTAGTATCCCTAAATTTGTTTTTCAGGGTTTTTATGTGAAAACTTCCAACTTTTATGTATCAGCAGCTGTACTAGTTTTCTACTGCTGCAGTTACAAGTTACCTCCATCTTAGTGGCTTAAATCAACACAAATTGTGTCAGAGTTCTGACACAAGTACTATGCTAAGATCAAAGTGTGGGCAGGGCTGCATTTCTTCTGGAGGCTCTACAGAAGAATCTGCTTACTTGCCTTTTCTAGTTTCTCAAAGTTAATAATGGTGAGTTGAGTCTTCATCACCTCACGGACTCTGCTCCCTCATCTCTCTCTGCTCTCTCCTATTCCTGTTCCACATTCCACCCCCCCCACCATTCCACTTTTACCGATCCTTGTGATTACAGTGGCTCCATTCAGGAAGTCTAGAATAATCTCCCCTTTGCAAAGTCCCTTTGCCTTGTAAGGTAATGTATTTATAGATTTCAGGGATTAGGATGTGGACATCTTTGAGTAGGGGGCATTATTCTGCCCATCACAAAGTAATTCTGCCTTTAAAAGTACTGTGGGACAAACAAACAAACTCTACAACTATGTATGTGGGGGATTGCACCTACAGGCAATTGTTTCTTTCGGCATGGTGTCTGGGAGTGCGGGCTCTGGAATCTGACCGCCTGGGGTTAATGTGGGCTCAGCCACTTACTAGCGTAAGCTCTGGCATTCAGCGGAGTAGAATAAGGCTAGTTATGCTGCCTGCCTTATAGGATTGTGGTGAAAATAAGATAATGCACGTAAAATACTTAGCACCGACATAGTAAGTACTCAATAAATGTTAGCTATACATTTTTGGAGACCCTACCTAATGTGCAATAAAGTCCTTTCGCCGTAGAGTTCTGAGTCTGCACTTATTGGTCCATCTGTTCCCAAGGCTGCATCTGAATGCAGTATGTGTCTCTGGATCAAGTATATAATAGAGGTTCCAGTGCAAGACAGTGGCATAGGAAGAAATTGAACTCACCTCCTCCATGGAATACACCAAATTGTATCTATTTAAAGAATAATTCCTCCTAAAGAAGAATTGAGGACTGACTGAACATCAAGTACATTACAGATAAAGAGTTCCATGTTTTCTCATTTCCTTAAGAAGGTGCCTCTGTCTGGGAGGGCCGTAGGGGTACAGCCTCAAGTGATTTCACTATAGGCTGAATAATATGATTTTCGGCTTCCTTGTTCAGGCTCCAATTGCACATCACTGCCAAGCACCAAGGAGGGCTGTGAGCCTGTGAGAATCCATCTGGGAACCTGCAGGGACTCTGTGCAGAACTAATAGAGGGATTCAGGCACTGAGCAAAAGTGCCTACCACATGTGTGCACATAGGGACAGATGCTTGATACCATGTCTATGTCTTGAAGGAAATTAGCATTACTGAGCCCCTGCAGACTCAGTGCCTCAGTCTGAGATAATGGAAGTGTCTATGCCATTTGCTAAGTATGTCTAAAAATGTATTCTCATATCTGTAATCTGTAGACAATACCATTACAAAGAGAGCACTGTTCAGCTCTTCTTCTCTGATTGTATTTACATATCCATATATTAAGCCCGTTTTTGATTTTCATCATAAGTAACCAATGTAGCAGTTTTTAAATATCTTCATTCACAAATTGGTGTTCTCTTCTCTGCTTTGACCACTGGCTGACTTCATTCTAATTGTTCAACCTTCTAGCAGCTGGAAGCATCTGACCTGTATGTTGTTGCATGGCTATTTTGTCTCTGGCTTTATTCTGTCCTCTTTGCTTTTGGTTTGCTTTCCTATTTGCCCAGAGTGCCCCACCTTTTCATTTTATCATCATTGTAATATATATTTTCATACCCCAAATCTTTTTTTTTAATTTTTTAAAGTTTTTGTTTTTGTTTTTTTAAAGATTTTATTTATTTATTTGACAGAGAGAGAGAGATCACGAGTAGGCTGAGAGGCAGGCAGAGAGAGAGGGAGAAGCAGGCTCCCTGCCAAGCAGAGAGCCCGACGCGGGGCTCGATCCCAGGACCCCGAGACCATGACCCGAGCCGAAGGCAGAGGCCTTAACCCACTGAGCCACCCAGGTGCCCATACCCCAAATCTTTTGTGGAACAAAATAGAGACTATATTTTGAAATGTTATTAAGAAAAGACATGCTATTTAGTGGTGAGCACTGAAAAATTAGCATCAAAAGTAACTGATACACCAGTTTTTCAATCTTTATTCACAAATCAGATAGTATGGTGGTTGAATGTATCATAAAACAGATTACGAAAAGTGTATTTATAATGAAACTATTATTTTATGTTACTGAATCATCTGATATGCTACCTCCTGCAATGACCTCATGGACCCAACTCTACCCTTTGAATGGACCAATTTGATGATCTTCCTAGAAAATTTTAAGTGGAGGATAGTTCTTCACTGCTTCTTTCCAGGATGCAAGGACTCAGACAAAATCCTTGGAAACAAGCAATTAGAATCTGATCTCTCCAGGATGGAGGAGATATAGAAGTGAGAAAAAGGACATGTCACTTTTTAAAGGCCCACAATTGCTATGCTTTGCAGGATATGGGGGAGATGGTACATAAAGGAGGAGGAAAGAATCAGTCCCAACAATTATACTGAATGTTTCTGAACTGTCAATATCAAGAATTAGTTCCTAAAATGCAAGTTCATAAACAGAAGCTATCCAGCTAGCTGTTGACTGAAATGCCTAGGCAAGAGTCAAAGAGATGCTGTGCTTACAAAACCACATACATCTTATTTATCTCTAATTTTAAAATAATTCATTCCCTTATTGGGTATGCAAGTAAGCAATGGTGAAAGTGGTGCATCTGCAATACCTGAAATTCAAAAAAAAGAAAAGAAAAGGAGTCAGTTTAACAATGGCCAAGATTCAAGGGTGGATCATGGACCCCCATGAGGTGCAGAAGCAGAACACGCAAAATAGGGCATGAGGGGATAGTGGACGGCGGCGAGGAGGAAGCTCAGAGGTAATCAGCCAGTAAAAACAGAGGACTGAATGTAGTGTGTTGTTAATTCTGTAAGGTAAGCTGACTACTTACCAGCTGGTGCTAAGGCTTTCAAAGCTTCCAGGAGATGTGGGCTGGAGAACTTTATTAGGCACCGGAGGGGCTCTTTTCTCTCTGCCAAGATGTCTCCATTGAGGTCACTTTTGAATTTCGTTTCAAGCTGTAACAAATACATTTACAAATAATTACTAAATATATCAGCTGGAATGGCAAACTATAATGAAATCAGGTTTGCATTTCGTTAATTCTTGTCACCAAGAAATACAGGTATTGGGGGGTGTGAGCCATTTAATTTTCGAACTGCAAATGCAGAAGGCAACTAGTGTGTCAAATGATATCACACACAAAACACCTTGGTGCCTGAGACACAGGGACCTGGGAGGTGAGTTTGACCCTCTGGTGACCTTTACCTGAGCATTTAGTTTGCATTCCTCATTTTTTTTTTAAAGATTTTATTCATTTGTTTGAGAGAGAGAGCGAGCGAGCGAGTGTGCAAGCATGAATGGAGGGAGGGGCAGAGGGAGGGAGAGAAGCAGACTCCCTCCTGAGCCTGATGCCCACCAGGAGCATGTGGGGCTCAATTTCAGAACCCTGGGATCAGGACCTGAGCCAGAGGCAGATGCCCAACCAAGGCGCCAGCTAGTTTGCATTCTTTTTTTTTTTTAATTCAATTCAATTAGCCAACATATAGCACATACTGTGTTTCAGATGTACTGTTCAACAATTCATCAGTTGGGCATAACACCCAGCGCTCCTCACATCCTGTTTGCATTCTTAATGGCAATTTACCACTATCTGTTGCAATCTCACATTTTGACGTAAAAATGTCATGTCTTTTGAGTCACGACCACGATTTCTTTTTACCTTATTATGGAGGATTTCACAAGTACACAAAAGTAAGGAGCACAGTATAACGAGATCCCGTGTGCACGTCCCCCAGCTGAAAGCATTATCAATTCACAGTCTTGTTTCAACTATGACCCCACCTCCCTGCTCCTTACTGACTACTGCTGCTGGATTATTCTCAAGTAAATGCAAGACATGATACCATTCCAATGGTGAACTTTTCAGTATGTATCAAAAAAGACCTAAGCAGGCCTCTTTTTCAAACACTTCACCCCTATGACCTTACCACACCTAAAAAAAATTAGTAACAACCTACCAATCCTTTAATATCATCAAATATCCAAGTACCGCTGCTTCAATAGGTACTTGATTCTTAGATTTTAATTTCAGATTTTTTTTTTACTTAAAGGGACTTAAAATTTAAAGGCAGTATGCTGAAATATTTAGAGGGTGAGTAATGTCTGCTACTGCCCCCAATGGTGCAGAATAAATCAACAAAAAGAAAGTAAATGTGGCAAAATGTTAACAGTTGGTGAACTGAAGCAAAGGGGAACTGGGTGTTCATTGTAATATCCTTGCAAGTGTTCTGAAGGTTTGACATTTTTCAAACTAGAAAAGGCAGAGAAAATTCATAGAAAGTATGAATCAATATGTACCTTGACTTACAGAGTAGAGATATTCTCAACTGTATATATGGGGAGATTCCTGTGGATTCTTACTTATTCCCCATCAGTGGTTCTCTTTAGTGGGCACAATCAGCCAGAGGGCTTGTCAGAACAGATGGCTGGGTCCCACTTCCAGAGTCCCTGATCCAGTAGGACCACGATGGGGCCAAGAATCTGCATTCCTTACCCATTCTCAAGTGGTGCTGATATGGTGGGTCCAGATACCGCATTTGGAAACCAGTGTCTTAGAATATGGGCTATTCAAAGGAACTGGGTCAAAACTGCCAGGTAGGGAGCCCAAAGTGAGAGATAGCAATCAACTTTTCCCACGAAAAGAAGAAATCAAAGAAAAGAGGTGTTGGGCCTGAGTGATTAGGTCAATGATAGATTTAAAGCATGGCCCGTGGCTGTAGGGGCTGCTAGGCAGAAAGGATTTTATGGGGGGGTGGGGGAGGCGGGTGTTAGGAGTATGAGCACAAGTATTAGATTAGGGCAATCATGATATAAACCTTGAATTCTTCTAATGGGGGCAGTGGGCTTGCCTACAAGGTGGCCTTCCTGGTGGGCAGCAGCATACTTCTGGAAAGAGGCAGGTTTGTAGTATTGACCAGGCTACTGTTTTTTCTCCTAGGATGCCAACTGGGCTATGTTATGACTGTTTATTCATTCACTCTTTTATTCAACGAGTATTTGTGAGCACTGACTACGTGTGAGTGTCGCTCTAGGTGTGGATGGACTAGAGGTATAGCCTGCGATTTTCTCCCCTCAAAAATACAGATTGTGGCCAGTTCCGCATATCTAAATTGGTATGTAAGATGAAATAAAAAGGCAAAGTCATGATTTTTAAAAGTCTCCTTAGTTAACAGAAGGCACTTAATAAATAAGATAAAGAAGTCCGTTCTAACTCATAAATTCATCATACAAAATTAAAGTGATACTGACTACGCTTATTGTGGTGAGCCCTGAGTAACGTACGGAATTCCTGTACACCCCAAACTGCCGTAACATCATGTGTCAACTCTATTCAATAAGTAGAAAAGGAATTAAAAAAAGAAAAAAGTGATAAAGATAGAGTTTCCCATAACTGTTTTCCACTTAAAAGTTTTTGCTCCTTTAAAAACATATGGATACCTCATAGTTCACATTTATAGCAATGTCCTACCTTATACTGTGCGAATTCTAGTCTTGGTTGAGGATAGTCTCCAAAAGTTTCTTGAGTCACTCTCTGGACTCTCTCTTTTTCTATTCTGTTTTCATGAATGATCCGCGAATCCACTATAAGTGGAAGATTTCAAAAGAAAACAGGTATTAGAAATGTCTTTCAGCCATAGAATGTCCTCTCATTCCTAAGATTTCAACTTGCTCGTGTCATTTAAAAAAATAACTGTTTTTTACTGTTTACTGTTTCTTCTCTTGATTGCAGTAATTCCTTGTTGTAGGGAAGTTGCAAAGTGCAGGCTGGTAAATAAAATAAAAATCCCCCATAAGTCTACCAAGGCAGAGAAAGCACTCTTAACATTTTAATATATTTCTGTCTAGCCTTTTTTCTTAATGAATATAAAGATATGTATTTTCTAAACTGGGATTATAAAATACACACAATTTTGTATTCTGCTTTCTTTACTTAATGTGAAATCAATGGCAGTTCTTGCCAACCATCGGAAAGTCATAAAAATGTTTATTCATAATTGCTGTACCATTTCATTCGATTGCCAGATCACTGCTGAGAGATAGGAAAATGTTCATTTCTAGAAATCTAGATTGTACCCCACCACTCTTCTCAACTTTCTGGTCCACTATAGTAGTTTCTTAGTCTCTTCTCCTGGGTTTCTCCTGGGAGACTCTCCAGAGTCTCCAGAGAGACTCTGCCATCTGCGAGGAGCAACACAGTCCCAACTCTGATTATTCAAGAAGCAGTCTATCCAGCACATTCAGAGCTGGGGCTCCAGACTCAGACAGACTGGGATTTCACGCCTGACTTTGGTGATTCCTAGCTGTGTAACTTTGCCTCGCGAGTTACTAAACCCTCCTGAAACCCAGCTGCCTGATAAACAGGGATTCTTTTTTTTTTTTTTTTTAAAGACTTTATTTATTTGAGAGAGAGAGAGGATGAGAGAGAGGGAGCATGAGAGGGGAGAGAAGGTCAGATGGAGAAGCAGAGTCCCTATTGAGGAGGGAGCCTGATGTGGGACTTGATCCTGGGACTCCAGGATCATGACCTGAGCCGAAGGCAGTTGCTTAACCAACTGAGCCACCCAGGCGCCCTAAACAGGGATTCTTCAGGAGACTACTATGAAGAGGAAGGAAGTGATAACTGTAAGTATTTGAGTGTGGTGCTTGGCACACCACTAATGCTCGACTATTAGTTAATTTTTGTTTTTAAGGGTTATTATTTGATGTTCTCATAAATTGTAAAAGGAACCTATGGTAGCTTAGTATCACTTTTCTTTCTTTTTTTTTTTTAAAGATTTTATTTATTTATTTGACACAGAGAAAGAGATCACAAGTAGGCAGAGATGCAGGCAGAGAGACGGGGGGTGGGGGGAGCAGGCTCCCTGCTGAGCAGAGAGCCTGATGTGGGGCTCGATCCCAGGACCCTGAGATCATGACCTGAGCCGAAGGCAGAGGCTTAACCCACTGAGCCACCCAGGCGCCCCCCCAATTTATTTTTTTAAGATTTTATTTGAGAGAGGGACACCTGGGTGGCTCTGTTCATCAAGCGGCTGCGTTGGGCTTAGGTCATGATCCCAGGGTCCTGGGACTGAGTATAGCATCGGGCTTCTTACTCAGCGGGGAGCCTGCTTCTCCCTCTGCTTGCTGTTCCCTGCTTGTGCTCTCTCTCTCTCTCTGACAAATAAATAAATTAAAAAAATCTAAAAAAAAATTATTTGAGAGAGAGACAGTGAGAGAGTGCATGAGTGGAAGGAGGCAGAGGAAGTCGGAGGAGGTCCCCTGCTGAGCAGGGGGCCCACATGGGACTCGATCCCAGGACCCTGACATCATGACCTGAGGGGAAGGCAGTCACTTAACGGACTAAGCCACCGAGGTGCCCCTTAGTTTATCTTTTCAACAGAAAGATAATTTTCACTTTTTCTGAAAGCACTAGATAGTTCTGAATTCATCTCCTAGTGATGTTTACCGAGTGACAGAGATCTAAAAAGGAATGACGTGCTTCCAAATTTTGGTTTTATCTTAAAACACACGTACTGTGTATATCCAGCTCCAGGGTTCTTTCCTGCAGAGGTAGGTTGGAGTTGTGAGTTTCAAAGTTCTGGAAAAAAAAAAAAAAGGAAAGAAAGAAAAAAAAAGTGAATCTTTTTCTAATTTTAACACCTTAAAACATGAGTAATAAATAGTTTTAGTACATAATAGCATGTCGAATCTTATCTTTATTTATTTTTTTTAGTAAAAAGGGATTTGAGGCCATATCCAGGCTGAGTTAACCACTTTTCCGAGACAGGAGATTGGCAGAAAGTGCTGGGCCAGCAACATGTCTGTTTTGAATGAGGAGCTCTGTACTTTGTTAGCATAAAAAAATGGATGTGGGGGCGCCTGAGTGGCTCAGTTGGTTAAGCGATGGCCTTCGGCTCAGGCCATGGTCCCGGGGTCCTGGGATCGAGTCCCACATCGGGCTCCCGGGTCTGCGGGGAGTCTGCTTCTCCCTCTGACCTTCTCCCCTCTCATGCTCTCTCTCTCTGTCTCTATCTCAAATAAATAAAATCTTAAAAAAAAAAAATGGATGTGGATAAAGCCCGGGTGGTGGGTGCAAAAGCTAGAGGGATCCCAGGCAGGATTTGAAATGTGCTGCTTCAGCTTTACAGCTCTCTCTTCATCACTGTGAAATATTCCCCGGAGCTCCTTTCGGAAAAATCACTTTCCTACTGAAGTCCGTCTCTCAATCCTTTTTCCCTTCGCAGCCAATGTTTTTATAATTCAGTGTGTGACAGTGTGAGTTATCCTGGGGATGCAAATGTCATAGCAGAACAGGTGGCAGGGTGGTGGGTAAGAGGTGTGGCTGCTGTGGGCGAAAACCACTAACTTAATGTTAGATTTTTTTCCTTCAAGAGTGGCTTGCAGAGAGCCATCACTTCTTTCTACTTAGAACAGATGAAAATACATAAGTATAATGAATCTCAGGGCTCAAAGTTATACACAGAGCATTAACAATCCACCTACAGGAGTCTAAACATACAGGCACACTGTTGCCATGCAGAGGAACAAATAACTGAGTCTGTGAGTAAGGCCAGATCCCTTCTTATCATTAAAGGAA
The DNA here is from genome assembly GCA_028533885.1 of Nasua narica. Taxonomy (NCBI): domain Eukaryota; kingdom Metazoa; phylum Chordata; class Mammalia; order Carnivora; family Procyonidae; genus Nasua; species Nasua narica. The sequence goes on along the minus strand of CM052803.1, from coordinate 43,666,144 downwards.
ACAATGCATTCAAATAATTTAAGCAAACAAATACATTGTGGGACTTCATAATAAACCAATGCTTTCTCCTTTCCTTTTAACTCCTGCATCACTTGTTTGACTGATGGAACAAAAATGAAATCAACTTCTCTCCTGCATAATAGAATAATATAATTAGCTTCGAAAGACAGTGTCAAGTTACACTAAAGATAAAATAAATTCTAATTGGAATAGCTGATTTGGAAATGGGGATCTGTAACATAAACTCTAATGACTAGGGAACAGTATAAAACAGAACGCAATTATAACAAGAGGAAAGGGAGGCACTGTGGTCTCCTTTCATGTTAACTAACTGAAAGCTTTCTCCACTTCAGTAATATCTGAAACGATCTCCTTCTGTTCAAGGTGGACTTTCCCATCTGCTCAGACACTTCTAAGTCAAGTGTGAACCAGAAAATGGAGATGTAACTTGAAAGAGCATCACTGATGGGCTCACCCGATTATACTGTTTAAAAACAATAGCCTTCAGAGAGTCCAGATACCGGCTTCTGAGGTCCATTTTCACAATCTTATGGTGATTGCTGGCAACTGTCAGCGCCTGGAAGTAAAAATTCGCAAGACTATTAGGATTACCGTGTTTATTGCCCGATATTTATAGTATCTATGATATTTGGTTGAATTTTTGCATTAAGCACACATTACTTCTAGATGAAAGGACAGTAACACAGAGCTCCAAACCAATGCTTGTGACATGCTCCCACCAGTAGAACACTTTCTGCTGCTTATTTTAGGAAATCAAGAATTACAGGTGGCATTTTATATAAAATGCTTACTGAGCAGTTTAGCCCTACACAGACCTCTGAGATAAGAGTAATAAAAATATTATAGCTTAGTGTACTTGGTTCCCTACCTGACCCAGCAGGGGCATATTGCTCTTCAGCTGACAGGAGGAAGTGAAGGCGTAGGGAGTCTGGGAGTAATACACCACATAGACAGGTTTGTACTGGTTTGGCTCTCTATACTGCGTTCCCCAGGCAATTCGAATCCATACGGCATTCTCCTCAGCATCTCTGAAACTGACCGTCACCTTAAAAAAAACCAAAAACCATAAGAATTAAGTTTCCTCATTAAAGTCTGTGGCACTAAGGGCCTTGGCTGCCTCAGTCAGTAGAGTGTGTGACTCTTGATCTCAGTGGGAGATCTCAATGTGGGAGTTCCAGTCCCACATTGGGTGTAGAGGTTACTTAAAGAAAAAAAAGTCACATTAAGAAAAAATATATGGTGGGGCGCCTGGGTGGCTCAGTGGTTTAAGCCTCTGCCTTCAGCTCAGGTCATGATCTCAGGGTCCTGGGATCGAGCCCCGCATCGGGCTCTCTGCTCATCAGGGAGCCTGCTTCCCCCTTCTCCCTCTGCCTGCCTCTCTGCCTACTTGTGATCTCTCTCTCTCTCTCTCTCTCTGTCAAATAAATAAATAAAATCTTAAAAAAAAATTTTTAAAGAAAAAATATACGGTACCAGCAAGCGCTTTGGTGGTAAAGGATGTCGCCATTACCTTGCACACGGGCTGAGATCTAGCAGTCTTTTCTACTTTTCGTTAGAGCGTTTGGGGGATCTTTGGGAGAAGATTTTGTGGTTGCTTTGGAAAGACACATTTACGCCTTGCAGAGTCTTTTGGAGGGAAAAAACATAATTTAAATTCTACCATCAGGGTATCATAATTTCCAACAATTTCTTGGGCTTGTCTCTAAAAAACTGTTCTCTGATATGTATGATTTTATGAAATAAGGCAGCCTAACAAATGACATACCTGTTTAATAATGAAGGCTTTTCAGTATCAACCACAGATCTACTGTGCACTGTAAAGTTTAACAGTAAGATTTCTATGTAGTAATGGGCTCAAATATATTAATCTGAATGCTCGTATGCATTTAGCTTAGATGATAACAATTACTCTAAAGTATGTGGCAAGAATATAGAAAATTCTATTTCATTTCCATTTCATGGATAAAACACAGATCTTTCTCAACTTCTAAATGTAATTGCCAGTTGGTTTGGAATTTAATAGCCTGTTTCTCGATTCTTAGCTCCCCTTCGATTCAGCTTCTCCCAGGGAGGTCAGAACCCAGACGGGAGGCATCTGAGACAGGTGCACTTGGCTTGCCCACATCTCTTGACTTCCCCTTGTACCTGACTCCAGAAAAAGCAGGCGGCAGTAAGGCTGCTGGCATTAGCAAAGAAGGCAGCTATTCCAACTCTGCCCACTCTTTGCCTGGCTGCCTTCCCATAGTCCCTTGGGGTACGAGACAAGGAACCCTCCCTGGTCTGGAGTGCAGACTGCAGAGCGTGTGGTGCACACGGAGCTGTCTGACCTTCCTAAGTGAGCAGCACAGCGCTTGGCCCCAACAGGCGCTCAGTGGGCCTTGGCTGGCTTGAATGGAAGAGGGCAGGGTCTGATTCCGAATAGCCTCTTTGTGTCACCTTAAGAAAGCAAAGCCTGTCAAATCGAGATTGAATGCAATATACGGAGGGCACATTTTTACCAGAGGGAGAAAATTGGTTGCGCTCAAATATTCAGGTAATCTCTGTAGCCCAGAATGAGGATAACTGAAGTAAGCCTCGTGGAGAAGCTTAAAGAGCTCTGTGTCCTCCCTATTTTGGATGCGGAGTCAGGCATACATGGCTAACCATACCCTTTCCCAGAGAGAGGTGCTGTATCACTTATCAAAGTTTCCATTAAGTTTCTATGATCTAAAAAAGGTTAAATAAAAAAATCAATGGGCTAAGAGAAAAGGATTGTCACAGAGTCAGTATAATCCTGGCCCAGATGGCTTTCAGATTCTGTCTCACATTCTTCTAGTGAAGATGATATTCAGATACCCAAAGAGGTAGGTCCCAAATGCAGATCTTTACTATTTCCCTAAGAAACTACCTTAATGATATCCTTCAGTAGCCAAGAGAAAGCATTTTTCATTGAGGATAGCTCAGATAGTGATCAAGCTTAACTGGGACACTAGTCCTGCCAATGGTCCTAAGTGGTTTGGCTAACCTGGGACTGTCCTGCTCGCCAGGGTACACTGGCCGTAAACTGGTTAGAACTGGCCACGACCCACAAGCTACTGAACATATCACAAACAAGTTTAGTGTGGGAATCAAACGAAACTTACGACACAGAGAATTGCTACACATTTAACCGTGCTAATATATTTAGTACAGATTATCATTATTATACTACATGATATATGGGTTTAAAAAGGAGAGTAAACATACTACCTTTTTAGATTGAGACATATTTTTTAGTTTGTCTTTTCTTTCTCTGTAAGTTTTCTTTTTTAATTTAATTTTATTTTTTAATTTTTTTAAATATTCTATTTATTTATTTGACAGAGATCACGAGTAGGCAGAGAGGCAGGCAGAGAGAGAGGGGGAAGCAGGCTCCCCGCTGAGCAGAGAGCCCAATGGGGGGCTCGATCCCAGGACCCTGAGACCATGACCTGAGCCGAAGGCAGAGGCTTTAACCCACTGAGCCACCCAAGCGCCCAGTAAGTTTTCTTTTTTTAAAAGAGTATTTTATTTACTTATTTGACAGAAAGAGGGAGTGAGAGCAGAAACACAAGCAGGGGCAGTGGGAGAGGGAGAAGCAGGCTTCCTGCCGAGTAGGGAGCCTGATGTGGGGCTCGATCCCAGGACCCTGGGATCATGACCTGACCCGAAGGCAGATGCTTAATGACTTGAGCCACCCAGGCGCCCCCTCTGTGTGTTTCCTAAGAACACTGTATTTTGAATAGTTTTACCTGGTAAGGTATCAGTTAGTCTCTCTCTGTTTCTCTCTCTCTCGTATGCAGAGACACACACACTCTCAAAAGCTCTGGATTGGATCCCCTGCAGCAGCTCCGCCCATCACTCCCCAGGTAGGCTCTGAGCTCTCTCTCATACCAGCTTCTCTACTCAACTGGTTCAAGGGCAGGAAGTTCTTAGCCTGCAGTCCCTGGTTAGAATTCAGGTTGCCTACGAACTAACTGAGATTGAGCATCTCCTTCGATTGTGAAGGTAGGCAACAAAACGGTGGAATGTTAGGACCCGTTACTTTGTTGTCTGTAGAAATCCCAAATATTTTCTCGACACATGATAACTGTTGCGCCTGCCTTGAAAATATCATTTATGCCCATCACTACTTTGAAACCAGTTGGTTTTAGGCCTACTGTGAGATCATTTACTGTTACTAAAGAAGTGCATGATGTAGCACAACTTGGTATTTTAATATCTTAATAATGGTATTTTAACATAGTTGGTTTTCCTTATACTTCTACGTATTTTATTATAGCATTAAAAAATAATCTTGTAAGAAGTGTCCGTAACTTTCACTAACAGCAAAAGGGGTCCTTGGCACAGAAAGGTTAAGATGTCTATCCTACGGCAGCAGGCAAGTTACTTTTCAGTCCAGGAGACTCTACATGGCCTGACATCACCAGCACCAGCCTTTGGGCTGCTAGTTATGAGGAAAGTGAAGTCGAGCTGGGAGTCCCTGGTCAATTGAGAAATGGGGTTAGCACATGTGGGCCAGCCTTTCAAGCAGGAAGATGTGACTGATAAAAAAAAAAAAGCTCCTTTGTTCTCCCAGCCTTTCCCACTAGTCTGCCTGAAATTCATTCAGGAGGCAAAAGCTTTTGCAACAGAGCGGTGATAAAAAAAAGGAAATCTCACAACTGAAATATGTGGCCATTGAAGTAGGAGGATGTGGGAGCATTCCACTCTTCTCCTACAACAGTTGGGGCAGGAGGTGTGGGGTTCACACAACAGAAGTCCATGGTGCCAAAGAGAAGGGCGGGAAAGACTGTCATGGGGGAAGAGGGCACTGAGAGCCTAGCAGCTCTCTCTAGGCTTCTGGTGCAGGGCGAACAGGGCGGGAATGTGGTTGCGAGTGTTTCTCAAGAGGAGTTAGCCAGTCATGTTCGGCTTCACAAAGAGGCTGTTTCCACAAGGGTCCAGACCATCTATCCCCATTTAGGGACAGCTGGCTTGGGATTCTGTGCCAGTAACACTCTTTGTTCAAAGAAAAGCAGGTGCACATGCCATACCCACGGTCCAGATAGGACTCTCCTTTAATCTCCGAAAAGTGCATAATTTCATGGTAAGAATATTTTTCAAATAATAGAATAAAAAATATCAACTTAGGAACAGAGTAGCGAAGAGTGCTTATTCACAAAATAAATAAATAAATAAACAAACAAATAAATAAATAAATAAATAAATGGAACCCAAAAAAGGAGAGACATACCTTCCCTTGGCTCACAATAACCCTCGAATTAATTTACAGATTAAAGTGGACCCCCACTCAAAATGATGAAGATTTTGTTTTGTTTTGTAAACTTGATAAAAAATGATTCTAAGCTTCATCTTGAAGAAAAGTCAGGACATTTTTGGTAAAAATGAGTAATTGGGGGTGGGGACAGGGTTGCCTTGCCTTAATGGTTATTAAAGTATTTTACAAACTTCAGCAATTAAAGGATTGAGGACTTTGCAAAGAATGTGCCCAATCCATTCATCCCCAGCACTCGGCCCTTGCTCGTGTCAGAGGGAAGCAGGATGGTCGGTTTCCTCTCAGGGAGACTATGGGTCCAGAGGAAGACTGACAATTAAAGCAGGAAGTGGGAGGAGTATGGTGACAGGTGAACTGCCATCCGAGTGGGTCAGGAAGACTCCCTGACGGAGACCTAGTTAATTGGAGGCAGAAGGATAGGCAGGATGGGAGGAATGAGTTGTGTAAAGGCCAGGTGGTGGAAGTGGTTGCAAGGAGAGGGAACAGCCTATGGCAAGTTCAAGAACTCGAAGACAGGTTCAGTTTGGCTGGAGCTTTGGGTTAACACCTGAGGGGCAGGCAGTGGATCAGGAGTTCATGAAGAGAAATGAGGAGAAACAGATCAGGAGTAGAACGGAGACTCTGACAGCATGAACAAATCAGAAAGATCCAATGATGATAAACCAGTAGGAAAAGCTACATCAGTCAACAAATGGTGTTGGGACAACTCATTCGCTTCTGAAAGGGAAGAGGTGAACGACTCTATCTTTACCTCCCTCCTCTCTCCCGCTAAAGTAAGTTCCCAGAGCCGAAACTCACCGGGGAAGACTGAGTGCTGAACCTTAGGGGACACTCCAGCAAAGGGCAGAAGGAAAGGAAAGGAGTTAGTCATGGAGATGAGGAAGAGTAGTTTAGGATGGGCAGAAGACAACCAGCAGAAGACAGACATTCAGGATCAAGAGGGTCTGACTGCCAGTTCTGACAGCATGAGAAATGGATGTTGTGTGATGGGCGTATGGCAGAGGCTGAGGCGCAAGAGCCTGTCAGTGTAGACGCGAGGATCACAAGCTCAAAGCCACCTGCCTGGACTTTGACCCTGGCTCTGCCGCTTACCACTGTGGGACCCACCCTGCTTCATCAGGAGGGCGCAGTGAGTTGGTGACCGGCAAGGGCTTAGGCGTTTGCAATCGCCATTATTGGGAAAGAGAACCAGGCATGTGACATCGCCCGTCCCTCTGAACAGGAAGGTTCTCACACTTGACCGGGCCTTAGCATCACCTGGAGGGCTTCAGCCCACCCCTACTGTGTCTGAGGGAGCACAAGTATTTGCCTGTCTCGTATGTTCCCAGGTGATGTTGATGCTGCGGGTCTGGGGATCACAGGAGAACCACTGTCTTTCAAAACTCCATTTCAGTGTGGAGGAGAGAGCCGTAGTCTGAATGCAAGGGGCTTAAGCACGAAGCTGGCAAGGATGCATTACCCTGTTAAAGGGTCTTTCTGAAAAGGTTTTTGAGGGGGCCAATATCTTTCCTGTCCTTCTGGGCCAACCGAGAAGTAAGGCAAAAGTGTTGGTAGGTGGAGGCCAATACATATTACCAAGACACTGGTGACTGGCTCCTATGTGCAGGCAAGTGGCCCTCCAGATAACAGAGTCCAGAGTCAGGCAGAGTTGCCCACACGGTCACTGGCAGAGCGACTCTGGGGAGGCTCCCGGGCAGGGGCAGGGCTGGCCCTGGAGGAAGAGAGCAGAATGGGTGTCCCTCTTACTCAGGCCAAGTCAGTGCTCCTGCCAGACAAACGTGAAGGGGACGGGAAAGGGGGGCCAGCACCATTGTTCCGATGGAAGACTGGCAATTGACAATCAGGAGCAAGAAAAGCGTATTTCCCTCCAGGAGTGTTGTGGTAGATAGAGCTTGAGGATGAGGCTGGGGAGTGGATGTCCTTCCACTAAGACCTGAGCGTGTCTATAAGCAGTAGAGAAGAGACTACGGGTGTGCAATAAAACAGAGAACAGCAAAGCAGGGGTCTTATGGGACGCAGGGGACGGATTCCAACCTTACACAGAAGGGACGTTGTGAGAAAGGAGATGAGAGAATAGGCCAGGGACGAGGGGGTAGGGAGAAGTATGGCAGAAGTCACAGACGGTGAGCTGAAGAGATGGAAAGCCCAGGTCAGGGAGTTTGTGTATGGAGAGGGAAGACTACTGTTCTGGAGAGGACAGCCAGAGCACTGCGACAGGTTTTTGGGAATGTCTTGCTATGCAAGGAGGACTAAGGCAGACCAGAGTGGGAAGAGAATGAAGTAAGGGAGGCTATTAAAAAAATAATTGCCTGAACCTACAATAAGATATTTGGTGGTAGGGCACCTGGGTGGCTCAGTCGGTTAATCGTCTGACTCTTGATTTCAGCTCAGATCATGTCTCGGGGTTGTAAGATAGAGCCTCAGGTCTATCTGGGCGTGGCGCCTGCTTAAGATTCTTTTCTTCCTGGTCCCTCTGCCCCTCCCCCCTCACTCTCTCTCTCTCAAAAGAAAAAAAAAAAAGATACTCAGTGGTACTTGTGGAAGGGGAACAGCAGCTGAAGATTCTAGGGGTGCCCTAGGCTGCACCGACCAATCCTGCAGCCACCTGCCACCCGTGGCTACTGTACGAAAATTCACTACAATTACCGAAAATTAGCATTCTAGTTCCTCGGCCACACTGTCCACGTTTCAAGTGCTCCGCAGCCACGTGTGGTTACGAGCTGGTGTACCAGACAGTGTGGATACAGAACATTTCCATCACGGTGGAGGGCACATGGAATACTACTAATTAAAATTCTTACACTTAAAAAAAAAAACCGCACAGATGCCTTGAAATTGAATTTCATGGAAATTCAGACAAATTTTGTTCTTACGTTTTTTAATGCTCTCCGAAGAATTTTCACAAATGAACTTTTGAATTGTTCCATATCAAAAAGGTCAATGTCTTCACCTGTCAGAATGAAAAGAAAAATAAAGGCAAATCAAGGGAGTACAATGTTCAAGAAATACATCTACAAAGACTCTGAAGGTAAGCGTGTTGCGTAACCTCAAAGAGCCATGGCAATCAAATCACACAAGTCGGTACCTCTGACACAAAGCATCACCAAATATATTTCTTGTTTTTCCCACAAAAGAGTAATTTTGAAATTACTCATTTGAGAGAAGAGACATTTAAGAGGAACATATTGCTATTCATTTTAAAATTCCCAAAATATCAAATATAAATATTCAGTTTAAAATGGAGAACACTGGGGTGCCTGGCTGGCTCAGTCGGAAAAGCGTGTGACTCTTGATCTCGGAGTTGTGAGTTTGAGCCCCATGCTGGGTATAGAGAGTACTAAAAAAACTTCTTTAAAAATGGAAAGCATAAAAAAAAAAAAAAAAAAGGAAAGCATTACCTGGTTCTTTGCTCATCTGAAAAACATCCCAAACTTTCTGGTGCCGATGAAATTGAGTATCTGAGAGAGGGAGGAAGAACTGATTACTATTATATTCTAGAACTCCCAAGTAATGTGCTTATAATTACATATTTAAAATATGTATTTAACATAATATGACACCAGAGAAAATACTAGTTATTTACAAATTAGGTCATACACATTTTTATTCAAAATATCACTTTTATATGGATTCAATTCTCTCCAGACAACTACAATAAATTGTGAAGAATTAGTGACATAGTCGAGATTTGGCATTTACTCATACTTTGACCATTTCTCCTCTTTCCATGCGAGTCTACTCCCCAGAACATGGCACCTGCCCAGCATGACGGGGAGGCTGCGCTCCACATGACTGGCCTTGGCACTGGATGTTCCCTTTGTCGGGAGCCCCCTTCTTCTAGCTGCTGGTGCACCTCATTCTGGTCTCCACTGAGAGGCCACCTATGCCTATCCCGATCCCCTGCCCAAACCCATCAATCCTCCTCCCTGCTTTGCTTTCCTCTGTAGCACTTACCACTACCCTGAAGCCACGAGCGTTCCTCCCACTCACTCCACCATGACCAAGCCACCCGCGATTCGGGGCCACTATAATCCTTGTATTTCCTGGCCCCACTCGCTTCTCTCCATTCCCCCCTACGCCCTGCCCCATTACCATCTCACCCAGGCTATGTTCCTCTCTTGCTCGGGTGCTCCAACAGTCTCCTGTAGGTCTTTCCTATCCTTCCTGGTCTCTGTCTCTGCACTGTGAGCTTTGGAAAAACAAGAACCTGATTCTTTCCTTGCTCATAATCTTCAGAAGGCTTTGCATTATTCTTAGAACAAAGACTGAAATCCTTCGAATGGCCTCTAAGTCTCTATACCATTTGCCTTCCTATGCCTCATTTGGTTTGACCCCTCCTGCATCACTGAGCTCTCAAATTCCTGCCTTCTTTCTACTCCTCTCCTTAACTTTCCTGCTCTAAGACTTCCAGCTCTGTGCCCTTTGCCCTCCTGCTATTCCTTAACTTCCCTTCTCCCCTATGCCTAGTTGATGCCACTCATCCTCTGGCTCTCAGCTTATGTCCTCGAGGAAGTCTTGCCCAAACCCACAGCGAGGCAGATCCCACTCTGCTCTCACAGAACCCCTCTAAGCTCGCCTTCACAGCACCTACTCTAGTCCGCAAGAAGGCATTTGGGTGATTAAGCGACCTGTCTCCTCCATAAAACTGTGACCTCTTAAGAGAGAATGAATCAACCTGTTTGAGCCACCAGCACCCACCACACAGCCTGCCACATAGTGGTGCTCAATGAACATTTGAACAAACTCGTGAGAAGTGGGAATTACGTGGATCCACCTTTTCTGGTCTAGATATAATCCAAACACTGAAAATTAGACAGATTTAACCTGAGGCAGATATGTAAATGAATTCAGTTATTTCATAGTTGGAGCAGAATATAAAGCTGATTTTTGTTACATACCAGGTCATAGAAAGCAGTTAATATAAATGGATAATAATTAATTAGTAAATACCAGGCTTTGTTCTAAGAACTTGGCCAAGACTCTTAGTTCATCCTCATCATAACCTTATGCACTATCATCATTACAGTACGGTTTGTCAAATGATAATACTGAGGCACAGAGATGTCAACAGCCTCCCCTGAGAACACACAGGGAGACAATGATAGAGCCATGAACTGAATCCAAGAAATCTGGCCTTGGGGCCTGTGTTTTTAGATCCTATACTCTGGTGCCTCCTGACAAGGAGAGTAGACGTCTTTAAAAAAATACAGAGAAGGGGCGCCTGGGTGGCTCAGTCAGTTAAGCAGCTGACTTCAGCTCAGGTCATGATCCTAGGGTCCTGGGATCGAGCCCCACATCGGGCTCCCTGCCAGCGGAGAGCCTGCTTCTCCCTCTCCCTCTGCCTGCTGCTCTGCCTACTTATGTTCTCTCTCCATCTCTCTAATAAATAAATAAAATCTTAAAAAAAAATAAAAAAAATACAGAGAAGAAAACCAGGATACAAAGGGAATATACCTAAAGAAAGGGAAGGGGACGGGAGATATCAAACTACACTGTAGTAAGAACAAATTTCTATAAATGTATTTTCAAATTCTTTTAATAACAAAACAATGCCTAACAAATATCTACTATGTGCTTCCGGTAGCCAGTGGAAGCACTGCTAACAGCTTTCCCAGCATTTTCTTATTTAAGCCTCTGAGTCACCCTGTGAGGTAGGTACTAATGTTTTCTCCATTTTACTTAGGAGGAGTCTAGGCTTAGTAAGGTGATGGGACTCGGCCAAGGACACGGGACTTGTCAGTGTAAGTGACAGAAATGGGACTGAAACTAGGTCCACCTGACTGAAGGATCTGAGCCCTTACATACAAAACGGCCTGTCTGATGAAACAGGACTGGGGTCTTTAGGGGAACCTGGGTGGCTCAGTCGGTTAAGTGCCTGTCTTTGGTTCAGGTCATGATCCCAAGGTCCCGGGATTGAGTCCTGTGTGGGGCTCCCTGCTCGAGGGGGGGGCTGCTTCTCCCTCTCTCTGTTCCTTCCTCTGCTCCTCCCCCTGCCCATGGTCTCTTGCTTGCTCACTCTCTCAAATAAATAAATAAATAAATAAACAAACAAATAAATAAATATAGACATACAGACATACAGACATAAAATCTTAAAAAAAAAATTTAAAAAAAGAAGCGGGACTGGGAAATCTAAATACAAAGAACCGACACTCACAAATGATGTCTAAAAGGGCTGCGTCATTGAGACTTGCATGCTTCTCCTGAAAGAGAAGATAAAATATTTCATGAACGTGGTGACAGTTTGGTTCTGCTCCATTTACAGCACATTTTAGGGCTGCTTAGAGCAACTGTGTCTGGTCTACGCTCTCCTGCTTAGTGTCTCGGTTCAGGCACTCCCCACCCTCCTCCCACAGGTTACTCCTCGTTCATGTCTTTCAGCCTCCTGTTTCATTTTTAAATCAGCTGCATCCTTCTAAACTTTCTCTACACCAGGGACTCCCAACTGGGCACAACTACATTTAGTCGGATAACTGTGTGTGGAGGGCTGTCCTAGGATGTTAAGGAACATTCTGGCCTCCACCCACTACAAGCCAGGAGTATTCCCACAGGTCTGACAACCAAAAACGTCTCCAGGCATTGTGTCCTCTGGGAGACAAAACTGTCCTAACTGGTTTTAACAAAATGCCCTACAACATACATTATCATGTACATAGTGTTTCTCAATGTTGTACATAAAGATCTAGTTTACCCTTTTTAACATCCGAAGAATTTTGCTATGTAGATGTATCATTATTTATTCTCCTATATATAGCTGTTTCCAACTTTTTGTTTTTGAAACAAGGCTATTTAACATCTTTATTTATATATAAATATTTACACGTTTGTACCTAAGTATATAAATGTTTACCAATTGTAATACTTATATATACCTCCTAGTTTTTTATTAATTTTTTTATATAAATTTCCCACAGTGGAACTGCTGGGTCAGAAAGTGGATTTATTTAAAAGCAAATGAAGAATGTACATGAGTATCACAGTTCTGTACTACACTTACAACTTTTCTGAAAATCTGAAATCATTTTAAATTAAAAAGCAAATAAGTTAATAAATTCATGTGAAAGAGGGGGGTCTCTTTCCATACAAATTTACCAACCCATTTGAATATTATTTTTTCAGCTTCGACAATCTAACAGGTAAAAAAAGAATGCTGCTCATTCTTTTAACTTGTACTGATTGTGTTCTGAATGTCCCAAGGTGTTCACTTTCTTACTCTTTGTAAGCCTTCAGTGGAAGTTGAAAAGGCTGACCAAAAATTAGTTTCTTCCTCACTGGAGTAGTACATAGCCCACATTCCCTCATGGCTTAGCAGCTGCCTTAAATCTCTTTTGGACTCAAAAAAGGAAGAAAGAAAAAACCAAAGGGGTAGTATGATGCTTAAGGTTTATCATTTTGGTCACTGTTACCTCACAGAGTAGAACCAAGTCCTGAACAAGACATTCCTTTCTCTGCCGGAAGTTCACAGTCTGCAGCTGCTTTTCAGACAGAAAATCCCAGGCTTTGAGAATTGGCATCATTTCAGTCATTGGAATTTTCAAGATGGTCCTCTTGATAAACTCGGCAAGAGTTTCATCCATCTCTTTGGCACTTTAATAAAAACAAAAACAGCACAACAAAGTATGGACCAAACACAAAAGTTTAACTTAACTGAATTTTTCAGCCTATTTTTAGCCAGGATTATTTATTTATTTATAAAGATTTTATTTATTTGACAGAGCAAGATCAGAAGTAGGCAGAGAGGCAGGCAGAGAGAGAGAGGGGGAAGCAGGCTCCCCGCTGAGCAGAGAGCCCAAGGCGGGGCTCAATCCCAGGACCCCGAGATCATGACCTGAGCTGAAGGCAGAGGCTTTAACCCACTGAACAACCCAGGCGCCCCAGCCAGGATTTTGATTTGTAGGTTAAACACCCAAATGTTTACCTTTTTTTAGGCACTCTGCAAAGAGTGTTTCAACAGGAAGATTTAATTATTTTCTCCTTAAGCTGTATACTTATTTTTATTTTAAAAAGTTTTTTTTTAAAGATTTTATTTATTTATTTGACAGAGTGTGCAAGCAGGCAGAGGGAAAAGGAGGCTCCCCGCTGAGCAGAGAGCTGGACATGGAACTCGATCCCAGGACCCTGGGATCGTGACCTGAGCCAAAGGCAGATGCTTAACTGACTAAGCCACATAGGCGCCCCTATGCTGTATATTTAAATATGCTTTGGAGGTTTTAAAAATTAGTGTTCTCTCTCCTTGATTGGCTAGAGTATTTTGATCATTTGATGGTAACGGTAAGTAAATCATTCATTCATAGACTGATTCTGGTAAAAAATCTGAGCACCTGTGTGTGCCAGGCACTTTTGTGGGCATTGGGGACAGTTACATCTTTAACCACAAAGTCTAAAGTCCCTTGTGGTATGGAGCATCCCTTCTAGTGGGGAGAGAGAGGCAACAGAAAAATGACAAAACGTGATTAAATGCTGCAGAGAATGGAAAGAGCTAGGGAACTAACAGTACTTAAAATGGGGCAGGCTGGGAATGATGTGGGGGTGGAGTGAGCAGGCCTCATAGAGAAGGGGACATTGGAGCCAATACTTGGAGGACAGAGTGAGCCACGGGCTAGCTGGTGGAAGAACTTGCTAGGCAGAGGGAACGGCAAGTGCAGAAGCCCTGGGGCTTTCAAGGAACAGGGTGAAGGATGCCTCCAGTGAGGCCAGAATGGAGAGAGAGTAAGAAGGCACACAGGAGGTCAGAGAGGTCAGAGAATATGGAGACACAGGGGATACTGCAAGGATCATGGCTCCTACTCTGACAGAAACTGGCCACTGGAAGGTTTTGAGAAGAGGTGGATCAGTCTGGCTACTGTTCTGGGGGCAGGGGTGGGAGCAGGAGGCCAGCCAGAAGGCTGCTGCAAGGTAGGTAAGAGATGAGGGTGGACCAAGATAGAGGTGGTGGGAAGAGGTCAGATTCTCGATATGATCTTAAGGGAGCGCCCACAGGATTTCCTGATGGACTAGATGCGGAGTACAAGAGAAAGAGGAATCAGATGTGATAGCAATGTTTGTACCAGGCAGCTGGAAGAACGGAGTTGCTTTTACCTAAGTTGGGGGAGACTAGAGGTGTGGGCAGAAAAAGCTCAAGAATTCCATTTTGAATATGTACATTTGAATTGTTGCACTCCAAGAGGAGATACTGAATAATAGCGGGATGTATTAGTCTAGAGGACACAGTAAGAGATGGAAGTGAAGAGGACTGTAGTCTCTTTCTCCTTTAAGGTGTCACCAATTAAAAGAATGCTGCTACCTCACCCTTCCTGCCCGGTACCTGAAGAGGAGATTCTTCAACTGTCCAAAAGGTCTTGAGCCCCAAATCTAGTATGGCTCCCTCAGCAACTGACAAAGGCAATGATCTTCAGAAGCATAGCTTAGTGGATGTCTCACAGCTGTGGCACTGGGAAGGCAGTTTCTGAGCCCTTTTATTGCTTTTTTCAGAGAGGAAGCTATGGGTTGAAGGTGAAAGTTGATCTCATTTGGGAATATTCCCCTGGCCCCTTTTAAAATATGGCACATATAAAGCAAGTAAGTGTGATTTCTAAACAAAGATTATGCAGGATAGCTGCAGAATTTAAATTTAAATTCTCTGCCTATCTTGCAAGAAAGCGCATACAGACATTGGTGTCCATATTTAAGGAAAGACTTGGAAGTCAGTCTGTCAATCTCATCTGCTTCCACCACACCTATGAGATTTGCAAGGACAAAGAGAGAAGTGCCCCTTACAAGAATACAGGCTGTGGATCAGACTTATTTTTACCATTTGAGTGTTTGTTGAACACTGAATATATCTATTACTACTGCCCACTTCCAAAAAAGATGATAGTCAACAGGATTTTAAGAAGGTACTAGAAGCAGCAGTTAGAACAAAAATAAAGCGAACTATGAGGAATTGTGTAAAAGGAGAAAAACAACTGAATTAAGAAGGTGAGAAGAGACTCAAGATCATGAGAACTGAGCCTGATTTGTTTTCTTATCCAGATACAAGATCAACCTCCCTTAATGTCAAAACTAAAATCTTTACCATGGTCTACAAGGCCCTGTGTTTGCTTCTTGCTCCCTCCCTACCACCTACTGCTCTCTCTCTGGCTTTCTGAGCTCAGGCTACATTGGCCTTGAGTTCCTCTAGTACAAAAGGATCCTTCCAGAGAAGGACTATTGTACCTGCAGTTACTCCCCCACTCGCTCTGCCTAGAAGGTTCTTCTTGCATACGTCCACATGAGTGGCTCTTGTAATTGAGGTCTTACCTTAGATGGCTTCTAGTCTGAGAGACTTATTCTGACCATCCATTCTATTTTTTTAAAGATTTTATTTATTTATTTGACATAGAGTGAGAGAGAGAGAGAGAGAAAGATACCACAAGTAGGCAGAGAGAGAGGGGGAAGCAGGCTCCCCCCTGAGCAGAGAGCCCGATGTGGGGCTCGATCCCAGGACCCTGAGATCAGGACCTGAGCCGAAGGGAGGCTTTAACCTTTAACCTACTGAGCCACCCAGGCTCCCCCTGACCACCCATTCTAAAGGTAACTCCCCACCTCCCATTGCTTATTGTCTTTACAGAACTATCTAAAATTACCTTGCTTATTGATTACTGTATTGCTTTACAGTATTGAGCCATTAAGCTAAGAACTATGTTTGCTTTATTCATGGCTATATCCCTAAGTGTGCACTGGGGACATAAGCAGCCTGGGGAGAATTAGGATCCAGCAGTGATATATCAAACCAACGTCTCCCATCTAAAACACTGGATTTGGGGGTAAGTTTGTAAAAATGCAGATTCCTGGACCCCATCGATTTAAACCGGGAGGTGGGCGGGGACCGGGCAGGGCATTAGAGCTTGCTTTTCAAAAAATTTTTTGAGAGCCTGCATTTTTAGAATGCTTCAGAAGATTCTTAATTTCGGCTAAAGTTTGCAAAATGCCTTTCTACAGACTTCTGGAAGAAAGAGCACTCAATCTCACCAATAAGGTTGGTAAACCCCTGCGTAAACCCTTCTGAGTCCCCGTGACTGTCTAATTTCTTTTTACTTCTGGTTTTTCGTAGCACAGTGCTTGGCATTTATCAGGTGCTCAAGACATTTGCTGAATGAACGAACGAAAAAGAACTCTTTTAGGTAACTTTTCTGTAGCTCTCGTCTTACGTTGAAGAGCTGCCACTGGAGCATAAGGAGAAACACGAGAGGCGCACGGGCCGAAAAAAAACGGAAGCCAAGCATGACTGAAAAAAAAAAAAATCAAAACACCCAACTCCCCGCAAAGGCTAGACCCAAGCCTCGTCACGTGACAACTGGTGGCCGCTCCGGAGCTGACGTACTTCCTGGTAAGGCTCCGCCCCACAGTGGGCGGATGTGACGTCACCTCCAAGCGTCGCTGCCCTCTCTCATCCCAGCCTCAACCGTAGTCCGCCTCCCTTCGCCCGAGGCCAAGGCCAAACCCGTACCTTGGGACTTGTGGCAGTCGGGGAAAAGTCGCCCCACAGGGCTGGAATGTGGCTTTCTCAAGGCTCCTGGCACATTCAAGGGCCCGATCCCACGCCGCGCGCGGGTCTCCTGCAATCCTTCATCGCCAGCGGTGTCTCTTCTCGGCAGCTCTTCCCGCCCGCTGCGCCTTCAAAGCCACCAATTGCAGTTCCCGCCGTCCTCCAGCCCCGCCCTCCGGAGCTCGCTCTTTGGACTGTACCCTGGGCACAGGGGGCCGCGTGGGAGAGCGGCCGAAGTGAAACTCGCCGGGTCTCCGCATCACCCTTGTTGGCAGAGAACGTTAGTTAAATGCAGTTACTTTCAGCCCCCTAAATCTAGCTTGTTGGTTCGGCTTGCTGTTCGTAGGCTCCGCCGGGCCTCCGGGCACTCGCACTCGTTCCCCGACAGCGGCCGGGAATGGGCCCGTCCAGGCCGGGTGGCGCATGCGCCTCAGACGCCAGGAGAAGCGGGGGCTGGTCAAGCCCTGAAGGGTCAGCTGTGGAGGGCATGGGAGCCTTCGCCACCCGGAGCTACCTCAGCTCTGGGGTCCTGACTGCCGCCTTTTGAATGGGGAGTCTTCGCTGGTGACTGTCGCTTCAGCCCTCCTGTTGTGGCCGCGAGTCGGGTGAGTCTCTGCAGTCCGAACTGTTCCAAGGAACGCTCTCTTTCTGGCCGCGGTGTCCGGGGAGGCCGCGGGACACCCACCTGCCCCTCCTCTTGTCCCCTGCTCGCGCGCGCCGCGCCCCCCATTCCCCCTCCGCCGCTCTCGGAGGTTGGGACCTGGAAGGTCCGGCCGCTGGTCTTCGGGGTGGTTGTGGCTCTTAGCTCGTCGGCAGTCCACTGCGGGGGGGCTGGAGGTATGTCCGGGGCTCTCAGCCTTCAGGCACTTGCTGAGGACGCGCTGGTAGTTTAGAGCATGCTTTGGCCTAGACCTTTCACTCTCTGCTGTGCAGTCTTTCCCGCCGCTCGCGAACCCAGTGATCTGGGGCGGGCCCCTCCCCTCCCTGAGCCTCCGCTTTCACGCTTGTAAAATGGGCATAAACCCATGGTGAGAAGGGAAGCGCTTCACAGTGTTTGGTACGGTGAGCGCTCAATGAATTGTATGATTATTATTGTTACCATCTGGGAGTTTAGAATTTTTGTAGAAGGTGGGAGCACATCTCAGCCGCAAAGTTGCCACCAGTCCGTCTTGCGAAGTGAGAATAATCCAGTGAGATCCTCATCAGCACTCTTGAAGGAAAGGACGCATACACCTCCCTTTTACTGGATTAAAAAATTACTGTGCTTGTAGCTTCACAATAGGTGCTTTATGAAGAGTCAAGTAAATCTGAGTTTTGGAAACCTTCATTTAAAATCTTGAGTGTATAAAAGAAGTTTGCACTGGCAAACTTGTGTTGTGATTCCCTTTGTATCTCCTTTCCTATACAAACGGGCTTCTGCCCTTGTTTAGTTTATTTCAGACGAGCCTTATTTTCGTCTTTTTTTTTTTTTAACTGTGTTGAGGTGTGAACCAATTCCCAGATCTATAATAATCCTAAATTCAACATTTGGCAAACATTTATTGGGCATTTACTGTGTGTACTTATAAGAATATTCCCTCACTACTATGTTCTTTGGGGTATATGGACTGATTTTTTCCCTCAGAAATTCAGGTGATTTGGCAGAATGCCTGGCATTTACTGAGTGCCGATAAATGTTTGTTGGAAAGCTACAGCTTTCCTTTCCTAGACCTGCAGCTATAGCCCTTTTTCCCAGGCAGCCTAAGGGTTGCTCTCAGTAGTGGTGGGGCATGGTCTGTATTTGAGAGCCATAGTCACTCAATAGCGCATGTTCAGATTTGGTCACTTTGCAACTGCACATAAAAGGGAAAGGTAAGTAGTATACCGTCCTATGTCTCCTACCTCTGCTATGGTGCGTAGTTTGACATAGTTGCAGAAATACTAATTTAACTAATCCCAGTGCTTTCTGAAAAGTAGACTTTTTAAAAGATATGTTTTACAAAGCATTAAGTTTTCTTCCTAGAGAACAGCTTCTTCAGACTTTGCACAAAAGACTTTTCTGGACTTGTTTTTGTTTGTTTTTAAATGACATCAGAAATTGCAGTGTAGTATAAGTTTTTTTCTGGTGCAGACACCAAACAGCAGAATCTTTTGAAAGAAAACCCAAGTGGCATTAAAATAAGGGTTTTCCTCCTTGTGACTATAGATTTGCTGAAGTCTTCTTAGAATGCTTACTGCTTTTTCTTTACTAGAGTTAATGTCTTGGTTACTCTTGGTTTATTTTCTAAAACTGTGCCACCTGGTGGTTAAAATATGTCTATCATGGAATACTCATTAGGAAAATTTTACCTCAGTCTTGGTAGAATAAGGTAAAGGAGTGACTAAAATAAGGCTTTAATTTTTATGTCTTTAGTGAGAGTACCATATTGTTTCTGTTCTTCCAGCTTACCCCCAGATAAAATTTAAAATTGCTTTGCAAGGGGGGCCTGTCACTCAGTTACAGAAAGCTCAGCTTGTCCCATCTGAACATCTTTAAGAGTTTCAGTGGCTCTTGAGGTATAAATGTGTGCTTGCTTCAGGCAGTGGGTGGAGTTGAGGTGAGGAGGGAAGCGTTGTAACTGTGACAAGTTAACCCTTCTGATGTTTTCTAAGTGCTAACGTAAAGGTGGGACTGAAGTTTTGTGTTTAAATGATAACAGTTTGAATGGAATTTATCCCTCTTTCTTAATACAAACACCCATGCATGAAGTCTTAGCACAAACGAATGTTCCCGTCACCTTTGTTCAGCAGTGCGCCTGATGTTAATTATTTTGGCACTACCCTTTTGAAATTGCTTTGTGATTTTTAGTGGTGACAAGTTTTTTATCCATTGACTGAATGGATAGAAAGAGGTTAAAATCATTTAATTGTGAACTTAGACTTGAGAAGAAACTTAAGAATGCAATGCGAGAATATGCTGTGGCATCTATAATTGATTTAGCCAGTCTCCTTGGGGTACGTGAGTACAGATAACGGATAACTTCTTATCGCAGCCTGTTTCATTGTTGGACAGGTCTGGGAAGAAGGCACCTGCCTTTGTTAACATCCACCCTTTGGTTTCCAGTCCTGCCCTGGGGAGTGCTTTGGAAACACCACTATAAATTCAGTTCAGCCTTTCCCATCATGTGACAGAGTTATTCCAGATATACAAATAATACTTTACATATGTCACACTCATGGCTCACTATTTGAGATTCTCCCACATATGTTACTGTAAACGTCAGGACCACCTAGGCATACAGGTCAAGAGCTAATTCCAATTTACTGAGGAAGAGACTTAGGTCTCAGAATAAGTAACCAAAGTGTTATCTGATAAGTCCACAAATTTTTATTGCAAATCCATTGTTTGTCTTACTGAACCAGGTCGTTTATCTATCTCCTTTGATGTGGGGTTCCCTAAAATGGTAAATATTCCCAGTTTCATTAATGACTTCCTTTTTAAACCTAGAGTCAAAGCCATCTTAATCGCATGCACTCTCCCCAGATATTTACATTGTCAATATTTTGGACTTGACTGATCAAGACAAACGCAGTACTGTTTTTTTTCTTGAGGGCAACAGACTCTGTTTCTGATAATACAGAATAATATTACATTGACTTCTTTGGAAGGTAGGCCTAGATTTACTGTCTGTTGAACTTGTAACGAACCAGAGGGTCTTTGGGGAATAGTTTTTACTCTCTGTATTTATTTTTTCCACAAACTGCTGGAAAGGCATGTCTTTCCTATTTTGAATATGGGAATTATCTGTCCTGGTGAGAGATTGCATTGGGTAGTAACTCTACTACTTACTATGTGACCTGGGGCTTAGTTTTACTATGAAAATGCGAGTAATGCATATTTGAACTACAAAAAGGCAATTTCTTATGGTTCCACTGAATTTACAAAGTGACCTACTTGCTACGGTTGTTGGAAGGATTGTAAGACTTGTGCCTAGCATGTGGTAAATGTTCAAATTATTTTCTACACTAATAATGTAGATATATTCTTATGGCTTTGAAGGAATCTTAACAGTAAGAATATGGAATATACATTTAGTTTTCTTCAGTTCATAAGTCACTTTGAGTTATGATAATGCTGATTAGAATAGGTTTTTAAAGATGACTGCTGGAAGATAGCAGCACTCACATCAGCATGTTCTAAGAGCAATGCCATTGTTTTATAGCTGTGCTTTGTAGATTAAGACCTGAGAGTTAAGGAGTACACCTGTGTGTGCACCAACAAGAAGCCAGAGGATGCTGGGTGCCGGTAGGGAGTGTGGCTACAGGGTGAATCAAGGGAAAGAAGAGAGTATTTATCACTAAAAAAGATAGGATGGAGGAAAGAAGGGAATGACTGGTAAAGCAAGGAATTTGTTAGATTAGGAATTTGGTCATTGTTTAGAACTGTAAGTTAAGTAGTAGCTTAGCTTTTTGCCAAGAAGACTAGGAAAAGGAAACCATATGAAACCATTTTCTTCTTGGACATCATTACATTGGACAAGTAAGTAGAAAGGAAGATGTCTTATTGGTGCCCTGGCTGAGTCTACAGTGACATAAACCTTTGTAATAGAGGGAGGAAAAATAAACATCGTGATACATATGCCTTTATACTTGTATACCATGCGCATGTATTTATCCCAGCCACCAAGTGTCTTCTAAAGTATTTAATTTGCCAATTAACTAGGTCATTTCAGTAAATTGTGAGCTTGCTTCCGAACTGTAAAAGCGTACATTGGAGGATTGGTTGATAGAGATATGCAAAATTTTTTTGTCAAGTATATTTATAAAATAAAAAGACATTTTCTACGTGGCTAAGCCAGTATACATCTTCCTTCAGAAAAAAGGGAAGCAGAAATCAGATAACCAGTTGACTAATAGGTGTAGATGTGTAATATTGGTATAATATTGGATGTTTTAAATTGCTAGACTGTATGAGATCCTGTTTTTCTGAGGCAAAAAGATTATGTCATTAAAAAGATTTTGTAGTCAGTGGCAGGCAAACCAAACTTGAACTTCGCTCCATTTCCAGTTTCCATTTCACTTAGCTGGCTCCAACCGCCTGATGTGTGATCTTCAGCTGTGGCATGCTCTGTGCGTGTGTGTGTGTGTGTGCGAGTGTGGGTACTCAGTTGGAAGTCACTCAATGGAACAGTGATCTACTGATATTTTTATAAATTGAGTTCTGCAATAGTAGGAATACTATAATTCTCTGGAATTTGTTTAGATATTTTTAAGGATTTTACTTGTGAGTAGAAGGTAGATAGGCAGTTTGAATTTCTTGAACTTTTTGGTATTAGCTCTATTAATGTACAATTTACATTTCATAAAACTTACCCATTGTAAGTGAGTTCAGTGATTTTAATGAAGTGCAATTATGCAACCATTACCACAATCCTATTTTAAAGCATTTTTATCACATAAAAATATTCCTTTGTGCCCAATGACAAATAATCCTCACTGTCACTTTCAGGCCCAGGCAACCCATCAGCTTTTTTTCTTTACAATTTTGCCTTTTCTGGATATATTGTACATAAATGGAATCATATAGTCTTCTGAATCTGGCTTCTTTCATTTACCTTGCTGCTTTTGAGGTTCATCCATGTTGGTGCGGGTATCAGTACAGTCCTTTTCATCTACAAATAGTATTCTGTTGTCTAGATATACCATATTTGTGTGTCCAATTACCAGGTTATTGGATATTTGGTTTATTTCCAGTATTGGTTCTAATGAATAATGTTGTAAACATTCATATACATGTCTTTGTGTGCATATGTGTTCTCATTTCTTTTGGGTAGATTCTTAAGAGTTTCCGTGGTCCGGGTCCTTTGGTAAGTTTGTGTTTAACTCCTTAAGACACTGCCAAGTTGTTTTCCTGAGTGTGTACTATTTTATGTTTCCACTAGCAATGCATGAGGCCTGTTTTCTCTGCATCCTAACTAATGCTTGTTACTGTCTGACTTGTCGATTATAACTATTTGGGCAGATGTGTAGTTACCATCTCATTGTGGTTTTAGTTTGCATTTCCCTGTGACTAATGGTGATCAGCATTTTTTCATATGCTTAATTAACCATTACTGTATCATCTTCTATGAAGTATTTATTCAAATTTTTGGGGTCCATTTTATTTTTTATTTTTTTAAAGATTTTGTTTATTTATTTGAGAGACAGAGAAAGTGAGAGAGCATGAGAGGAGAGAAGGTCAGAGGAAGAAGCAGACTCCCTGTGGAGCTGGGAGCCCGATGTGGGACTCGATCCCGGAACTCAAGGATCATGACCTGAGCCAAAGGCAGTTGCTCAACCAACTGAGCCACCCAGGCGCCCCTGGGTCCATTTTAAACGTTTGGTTTTTGTATTTTTTTTTTTAAGATTTTTATTTATTTATTTGAGAGAGAATGAGAGAGAGAGAGCATGAGAAGGGGGAGGGTCAGAGAGAGAAGCAGACTCCCTGCTGAGCAGGGAGCCCGATGCGGTACTCTATCCCGGGACGCCAGGATCATGACCTGAGCCAAAGGCAGTAGCTTAACCAACTGAGCCACCCAGGCACCCCTAAACATTGAGTTGTTTGTAAGCATCCTTTATATATTTTAGATAACAAATCATTTTTCATATATGATTTGCAAATATTTTCTCCTAGTCTGTAGCTTACAGGATATTTATTTTTTAGAGCAGTTTTAGGTTCACAGCAAAATTGAACAGAAAGTACAGAGATCCCATTTGCCCCCTGCCCTACACATACACAGCCTTTCCCACTGTCAGCACCCCCACCAGAGTCGTTTGTTTTTACAGTTGATGAACCTGCATTGACATGTCATTATCACCCAAAGTATGGCTTTTCTTTTTCTAATTATATACATTATGAAATGCTCACCACAATAAATCTATTACGATATTATTGATTATATTCCTTATGCTGTGCTTTTCATCCCTGTTTCATTTTCTTTTTTTTTTTTAATAAAGATTTTTATTTATTTATTAGAGAAAGAGAGAGTGAGAGAGAGCATGAGAAGGTGAGAAGGGAGAAGGTCAGAGTGAGAAGCGGACTCCCCTTGGAGCTGGGAGCCCTATGTGGGACTCGATCCCAGGTCTCCGGGATCATGACCCGAGCCAAAGGCAGCCGCCCAACCAACCAAGCCACCCCGGCGCCCCCTGTTTCATTTTCTTAATGGAGTATTTTGAAGTGAGAAAGTTTTTTAAGCTTGATAAGATTTTACCAATTTTTGTCTTTTATGAATTGTGCTTTTGACCTATCTAAGAACTCTTTGCCCAACCTAAGGTCATTATTTTCTCTTAGGTTTTCTTTCTTGAAACTTACAGAAGATTAAAGCAATTAATTGGTTTGGGTTTTGTTTGTTTGTTTGTTTGTTTGGGGTTTTTTTGGTAATGTTTTCCGAGTTAAAAAGAATAGGTTAAAGAAAGGAATAGGTAAATAGTACTACATAACTGTGGCAGATACTTCAAAATAGTGCTTTTCCTTTGACGTTGGCTACTAATTTTGTACTTTGTGATAAATTTAATTTCTGGAATTTCAGCTTGATTTCATTGTAATAATTGCATCTTATGGCTTTCTCTGCTAAACTAAAAAACTTTTTTCCCATCTGCTTTTTATTTCTCTTCATTGTTTAGTTGGATTTTCTTAGCCAGATGTTAGGAATAAGAAAGCAGTCCATATGAATTGACACTAACGTGAGATTGGCTAATGAGGCTTTAACCCTCTCAGAGGAATATACATTTTAAAAGGATTAATAAACCAATTCTCTTATTTTATAGAATTTCATCTGAACAAAATGAGTTGTAGTCAGTTTCAGGTATGTGGGGAAAATAATTGAAATCAGGCTTGTTAATACAGGCTAGCTGTTTGTACTGGAGCACTTATTTCCAGGATCGGGTCTCTTGAGGACTTCTGCTTCTTTCTGAACCTGCAGGTTCTCCAAACAAGATCTGATGACTTGCTGAATCTGTGAAATTGTTGAATAAGGAAGCAGAGGCTCAGGTTTAATAATTTGCCAGAAGTCAACATTCTTTTCTGATAAAGCTCACTGCACGTTTTTACTGAAATAGTTTTAGGTTGCGTTAACAAATACAGTCACACATATTCAAGACACTCTTGTATCCACAGGTTGCTCTGCTGTGCTCCATCACCTCCTAAAGATGCATCCTGACTTATCTCCACACTTGCACACTGAAGAATGCAACGTCTTGATTAACTTGCTTAAGGAATGTCACAAAAATGTAAGAGTTCAGAAAAATGACCATAAAGCAAAAATGAAACTTAGGTACAACACACTGATGTAAAGTTACTCCACTAATGGAAAGGAATGATAATATAGTGGATCTTAGTTTACCAAAGATTAGTAACTGATGCTTGTGATTTTCAAGACACCATCTCCTTTCATGATTAGTAAAAATCAAGCATGGTAGTTCATTAGGTAACTTCTGAAATAATATATGATAGTTAGAATCCATGTTCTTACCATAAAATACTGGACTTTTTTAAAATTACAGGGTGCTAGAACAATTATGTTAAATTATGACTCTTCTGATTATAATGAAATTATTTTAAGATTTTTCTAAGATTTTCCTTGATGTCTGCCAGTCTGTGTTTAAAGGAGATTAAAACATTTTTTATAATAGATGTTAGCTACATTTAAATTATGATTGGCCTAATTTGACAGATTTGCTCACTCGTTAGTGGAATGGAAATAAAATTCCGTGGTTTAAACTGAAATAGAAAGGAAGCCCATTTTTGGAAATCATTAAATTAAGCTGATATTTTTACAGAGGTCAACTATTTAGCTTTTTTCTTATACTTGATATGTGAGACGGTTATAAGGAGAATGCCTGTTTTTCTTTAACTTTGCATGATGTGTTATTTTCCTCATGATATTCATAAACTAGATATATCAAATTATAATAGTAAGTATCATTTAAACGCGTAAAATTTAAAGACTAATGATAAGGTACTAAGTAATACCTGTGACCTATAAAGTTAGATATTTTTGTTGGTTCGAAGAATGTTGTTTGACAGTATGCGTTAGGCAGATTCTTTTCAGCATACATCTAAATCAAGAATTGATACTGTCTTTTTAACGTTAATCATTTTATGGGTGTGCAGTAGTGTCTCATTTGGTTTTAGATTTACTTACCTGATGGCTGGTTTTTGAGCATCTTTTCATGTGCCTTTTGGCCATTCATATGAATTTTTTGCCCATATTTTATTTTATTTTTTTAATTTAAATTTTATCTATTTATCATTATTTTTTTCTTTTGCCCATGTTTTAAAATTGGGTTGTTTGCTTTATTACTTAATTTTAAGAATTCTTTTTTTCATTCAACATACAAGTCCTTCGTCTGATGAGTGTATTGTGAATATGTTCTCGTAGCCTGTAGTACTTTTTTTCATTTTCTTAAGGTTGTGTTTCATAGAGCAGTTTCTAAATTTGATGAGGTCTAATAACCAGGTTTTTTTTTTTCTCTTACTGTTGGTGGAGGTTTTGTTTGTGTTTTTCGTTTTTTGGGTTTTTTTGGCTTTTAAAGATCTTTGTATGTTTCCTGGGCACGGAGATTTCCACCTGGAGGTTGTAGAGTTTTAGCTTTTACTTCTAGGGCTGTGATTCACTTCTGGTTAATTTTTGTGTATTGTGTGAGGTATGAGCCAGTATTTCTTTCTCTTTGGATATTGTTGTTCCAGCACCATTTGTTGTAGAGACCATCCTTTCCCTACTGAATTATCTTGCTGTCTTGGTCAAAAATCAATTGACCATATGTGGCTGGGTCTATTTCTGGACTCTCTAGTCTGTTCCACTGATTTATGTGTCTATTCTTAACACCAGTTAATTCCAGTATTATCTTAGTGGGGCCACCCTGGTCCCCTGACCATTCTGTCTTCTCTGTCCTCTCTCACTTGCACTGGAGTGATCGTTGAAACATAAGTTGAAATCATTGTTCCCCTCTAATGGCTCCCTTTGCCTGCAAGTTACCAAATCTGAATTTCTTACTTTGTGTTGTTTCAGGGCCTTCAAGAACCCCTTGGTCCTTACCACCCTCCTGCACCTCTTCTGCTTGCTCCTGTGTGCAATTGTGCGACAGCACGCTTCCCTCTTCTAAGCCTTCATGCTTGCTTTCTCCTTACTTGTCTTAGAGCCCTCCCCACTGTCTCCACTTTCTGTGTGCTAGACCAGGTTTCATCATCCTCCAGGTTTTATTCAGTGTCATTTGTTATTTCCTCTTCCTTTTCTCCTTTCCTGGCCTACATTCTCTTAGTGTAGTCACTCTGTACTCCAGTAATACCACACATAATACGGTTCCTACTTTAAGATAATTCTCAAACTTTTTGGTCTCATGACTCCTTTAGGCTCTTAAAAATTATTGAGAACCCCAAATAACTTTTGTGTATGTGGGCTATAGCTACCAATATTCACTGAATTAGAAATTAAAACTGAGAAATTAATAATATAAATTTATCTAAAAATACAATAATAAATCCAATACATGTTAATGTAGTAAGTTTTCATAAAAAAAAAAAAGATCTTATTTTCCAAAACAGAAGAGTGAAAAGAATGACATTGCTTTTGCATTTTTGCAGTTTTCTAATACCTGGCTTAATAGACTGTAGCCAGATCCTCCTTTCTGCCTTATGTTAAGTCTTTGGTGATATTGCCCTTTATACAACTTCTGGAAAATTCCACAGTAGTCTTGTGAGAGAATGAAAATGAACAAAACAAATAAGATCTTTGATTATCAGGAAAATAGTTTTTATTGTGTACATGCTCTGGAAAGGTCTTGGGAACTCGTGGGTGTCCCTGGACTATACTTGGAAAACTATTGCCTTATAGCAATCACTTTGTTAATTGGCTCTTCGTTCTGACTGAGAGAAGGGCTCAGTACTGAGAGTACTCTGTACTCTGTACTGAGAGTAGGGCCCAGGTCCACCTTCCTCACTGCTATATCCCTAGTGCTTGGGATATTGTCTTCGAGATATTGATCGATTGATTCATTTATTCAATCAATTGCTTAGTTGGTTTGGTTCTCTAGACATAGACAGTGCATACTAGAGGCTTAATGCCATGTGTGTACAAGAGAAATGTAGACCCCGGGCATTTCGTTAACTAATTCCAGTGGAGCACTTTGAGTTTGTTTTTCATGTAATGTCACAAGAGTATAATTCTTTGGGTTTAAATGTTGGAAAAGCGCAAAAAAAAAAAATAGCTTCTGTCTTGGTCTGTTTATGGGATGATATGAGTCAGTGTAAAACAAACTATGAAATACTGCCTTACGTTCTGAAAGTCTAATCCTTTCTGTTAGTTCTGCTTCACCAGAAGGTGTGTGAAAATGCATAGTTCCTGTTCATTTGTTGTCAAGGAAATTGTTTAGGAAAAATACACAGGAAATAGTTATTCTGAAAAGGTCCTTAGGTAACCAGTAGGAGATCTGAGTTTACCTTAAATGCTTGCCAGAAAAAAATGACCCATTTATTCACTGTGGACCAGAAAAGGACATTTACAGTGGCGGTGAAGCAGGGAAAGAAAGGACTAGCATGAGGCACAGCTTATTAATTACGTGTTGTCTGGTTTCCATGAAAGCTGTAATTAGAAAGAAAAGGAAAAGGTGCTTATTATTACAAGTTCAGCCCTTATGGCATGTCATTATAGGACATCACCATGCTGTCTTACCCATTCCTTAAAAATCGTGATACGCAAACACACTAATTATAGCCCAACTAAAATTCGTGTTCTTGACTTCAGTCTTCATCTTAATCTGCTTCAGAGCATTCATACTTTCTGCCATAATTGTTTTAGACCTTGAAATCACTAGGAGATTTTTATTTTTGCTTGGCAAAGAAAGCAGACTTTGAACTTTAAATCTAGGTATTCATTCATTTTGGATTAGTGGCTTACTTATGTGGCCCATATAGGCCGTTTAATAATAGTGTTATGTGTTTCTGATGTATTTTGATGACATTTCGGATGGAGGCAAATGAGAGAAAATTAGTGTTGACCCCGAGCATTTATCAGGTAATTCTTCAATGGGACAGAATGTTTGCTAGTGAAGAAGTCGCTAGTCATGTTAATATGGCCAACCCACAATTTGACATCGCTCTCTGTGATAGATGATGGTTGTGCTGTGATTTTCACCTGGCCTTAAAGAAAAGGGTATTAGAAAACAGATACTCTGTCTTTGTGAGGTTTGGGCAGGTTAATAGGCTTCCATTTTATCAAGGAAAGATCTTTTTAGTTTTCATTTCTCCCTTTAGAGTGTTTATCCCTTCTTTTAAGAAGGCCAGGATAAGTCTGTTTATTTGTATATTTTATACCTGTGAGTTAACTGTTTGCTTATTAATAAGGTGGTGACACATTAAATCCATTTCTAAGGAATAAGTATTTAAATTCTATGTGCCAAATTCTATGTGCCAGAGACCTTAGTATATTATAGGATGAAATATTTTACCCCTCTTCTTCCTTTTAGCACAGCATTCTGAAATTTTTTGGTCATTGCAATGATCTTGATCGGGAGATGAGAAAATGCTTGAAGAATGAGGTAAGAAAAGTGTTAGAGGATGAAAGTGGTTGAAACAATAGAATAGAACATTTCTGAGCAATATTTAGAATACCGCCATTACTAATATTTAGAGAATTGACGTTTTATATGTATGTTCTCCCCTAAAACCAAGAGGAGAAATGAAAGGACATTGCTGGGTTTTTTTTGTGTGGGGTTTTTTTTTTTTTTTTTTTTATGTACATAAATGAAAACAGCTTCCTTATTATAATCATTGTAACTCCTCTGGATGAATTGTAAGGGTTAGGAAAATGAATTTGTTTAGTAGAAAGACTTTGGTAAGTCAGCTCTTAGCTATAGAAGGTAACTAACACTTTCTGGGCCTCCGCTTCCTCTTAGAACATGGTCGGAGCTAGACTTGGGCTCCTTACGGGTCTAAAATTATGAATTTCTTCATAACCATGTCATGTACGAGCCACGCCGATCTGGTTTGACTTGGAAAGACTCATTTCCTGGACCCAGTTTTTAGGCCATGACTTAGACTTGGGCATATAGCAGAATGCCTTTGAAATCTTTGAAAAGAAATTTAACTTCATTTCTGTTGTGAACTGTTCATCAGTTGTTTTATGTCTTAAGCCTTTAAAAATCTATACTAAAAACCTGCCTTAATGTTTTCTTTCCCTTTCTATATTTTTGAATTTTTTTCTATTAGCCTCATATTGAAAGTTATTAGTTATAATATTTGAAGCTGTGTAGCATTTATCTATCTTCAACTTTTGTATTTTTCAATCAAGCTGGTTTTTTTTTTCCTTCCCAGAATCCCTTTCCAGTGTCTTTATCATTTGAAGAACTTTCTGGAATTCTGAATTCAGGGTGATAATTTTCTTAACACAAACGTGTACATCTAGAAGTGTTTTAAATTGATTTTTTTTTTTTATAAATTTTTTTTTTAAGATTTTATTTATTTATTTATTAGGAAAGAGAGAGTGAGAGAGAGCATGAGAAGGGAGAAGGTCAGAGTGAGAAGCGGACTCCCCATGGAGCTGGGAGCCCGATGTGGGACTCGATCCCGGGACTCCGGGATCATGACCTGAGCTGAAGGCAGTTGCTCAACCAACTGCGCCACCCAGGGGCCCTTAAATTGATTTTTGAAGAGTTTTTCTTCATGTTTACATGTAAAGCTAGTTTGTATGAAAACTGAACCTAGGGCTTTGTTCCCGTTTTAATAGATGATGAGAAAATGAAGCCCGCACTACTTTATTCAGTACAACTGTTTACTTCTCACGTGCTTTCAGTTGTGTTAGACCGCTTTTTTCCTCAGTTTAGATTTTTTTTTTTCTTCTTACAGTTTGGTAATTTTTGCCATTGGTTTGGTGATTAGATCTTTATTCGAAATTTTCTTCCCAGGTGGTCCTGAACTGTTAGCAGCTGTTTGGGAGAATGTTGTAGTTCTTTTTCTTACTTTGAGTTTGTTTTCATATAAATCCTGGATTTTCTCCTTGACTTATTTTCTAAGTTCTCTGTGTGGTTTTTATGTCACTTCATTACCTGATTTATAGATGTTTTTGTCTGTTCTTTCCTTCTCCAGTCCTCTAAACCTGTGCTCATGTATTTTCTTTCTGCCTTTAATGATTTCTAGTTGACCATTTCTGCCTCTCCTGCTCTCTAACCATCTCCTTCATGTGCCATTTGAGTACTTCATTCCTTGATGCTTTCAACTAAAAAAGGGTCTGGCCAGTTCCCTTATTTGCCTCTCTTTGCTAATGTGTCGCTGCTTTTGTTCTTTCTATAGAAATAATCACTAATTCTCTTTTGTCCCACTTAATTTTTCGATTCAGTTTGATTTGGTTTTGTTGTTCAGGGAAGTTTTGTGACTATCATGTTCATCCCTTTTTTTTTCTTCTTTTATTCAAAGGCCATCTGGACTCCCTTTGGGGATATCTTAACATATGTTTTAACATAGATTATATTTTTATTTGCTCTTTAACTTATTTTTTTTGTCTGCCTACAAAGTATTATCTTCTGAAGATTTACCCTTCAGACCTCCCCTTAAGACCTCCCTCCCAGCCTGATTACTAGAGGCAGTTCAGTATATGTGATTCAAGATCGATACCAAATATTTTTCTCAGAGTAGATATCCCATTATTTTCTAGAATAGTGCCTTTTTTAAAAAAATAGTTTTTAAAGTGACGAATGCCCTTCCCCCTGACAGTATTAAGAGGAAAAAATTAATGTGTGACAGATAAAAGGAATGATTTTGGTTAAAGGGACCTGGTATTTCATCTTTAATTTGAAGTGGCCCTTTGATGAAGAAGAAAAAAAAGTTTGAAAATTATCATTCCAGAGGCTGTTGGAACTCTTCAGTCAAAAGTTTAGATCTAGAACACTTCTTAGAGATGATCTAGCTTAGCTCCTCTTATTTGAGGGTACGGGACTTGAAGATGCAGTAAACATGAACTGTCCCAGCATTGCCTCAGCTGTCCGCCAGGGGACCCCGTCAAGTCTCTGTTCAGCTCTCTATCACTGATTTTCATTTCTGCGGGCTTTTCCCATATCTCTGGCTCCTAAAAGATTTTGATGTCTAGCTGTTCACATATACTTAGTTTTTTCACCTTGAATTTACTTTTACTTTTTTCCTTTTTCCTTAGGGATCCTTCATTCACCTTTAAAATATGTCTATTGGTGTATATAAGCCTGTACATATATCCATTCAAAAACACTTATATTCACGTTTCTCTGCTTTAAACAAGTGCTTTTTCTAAGTGCCAGGCTATGTATTTCCTGTTACTGATAACCTTCTGGCCAGATCCAAATAGTAGGCTGAAAACCTCCAAGGTGAAAACTGCATTTAGATCCACCCGACTACAGAAATGTAGGATTTGGAGAGAATCTAGTTTGATGACTACTCATAATGAAAAAAATCCTGGGAAGTTCAGCTGAATATAGGTTTCCATGTAAACTAATAGGATAATGTGGTTGCTAAGAGCCAATTACTCTTGATAATATTTATAGAAATAAAATGTCTGGGTCATAAGAACTAGTAGGTCCTCTGTAGTCCACATCTCTCAGACTGTGGGGAGCACAGTATTTAATTCTGGTTGTGATATTTTTTTATAAGGGGTATTGGTATTAAAGCACCTTATAAAAGGTACTTGGTAGCTATTAGAAAGCAGAAGCCATGTTCTGTGAACCTTTGTAGAAACCAGCAATATTCAGCCTAAAAAAGAGGTAGAGAGTGGGTTTTCTGTAATCAGATATTTGCAAAAAGAAATGCAAGGCAGCAGGAGAATTTACAGGGAAACACTTACAGGTTCAACATTAAAAAAACCTTTGGAACAAGTAGAAGTGTCCAACAATTAAACAGGTTTAATTAGTTAGCTCTTTAACTAGGTATCTCTTAGGTAGTGAGCTGCTCATAACTAGGAGTGTTCAAGCAGAAGTTAGATGACTTCGATAGATTGTGAGTTCCTGCAGAACAGGGATAAAGCCTACTCATCTTAAATATTTACTGAATTCATATTTTGGGAGAAAATTAATTCAGTAAATATTTGTATACCTATTAGGATGTAGGTGCTGCACTGTGTTTGCAATTTCAGATTCAGTGAAATAAAAGACAAATAAGAATTTTATCAGCAAAAACTATTTTGCAAATATTTAAAAATATATGACTCGGCTGATACTAATGGTAATATAATCTGCTGTCTCTTTTCTCCCCCCTTCCTTTTATTTTCCAGTACATGGAAAAGAGGACCAAGAGCAGGGAGCATGGCAATGCGATGCGAAAAAGACTTTTTAATCCCGCAGAGGAATCTGAAAAATAAAATTAGAGGCATACCTCGTTTTATTGTGCTTCGTTTTATTGAGCTTCGCAGATAATGCATTTTTTCAAATTGAAGGTTTGTGGCAACCCTGCGTTGAGCAAGTCTATTGGCGCCATTTTCCAACAGCATTTCTCACCTCGTGTCTCTGTATCATATTTTGGTAATTCTCACAGTATTTCAAACTTTATAATTGCTATCATATTTCTTATGGTGATCTGTGATGTTACTATTGTAATGGTTTTGGAGTGCCACAAAGCGTGCGCGTGTAAGACAGTGAACTTAATCAATGCTGAGTGTATTCTGACTGCTCACCAGCCAGCCATTCTCTCATCTCTCCCTATCCTTGGGCTTCCCTATCCCCTGAGATTCAACATATTGAAATTAGGCTAGTTAGTAATCCTATGATGATGGCCTCTCAGTGTTCAAGTGAAAGGAAGAGTCCCCCATCTCTCACTCTCAGTCAAAAGCTCGAAGTGATTAAGCTCGGTGAGAAAGACATGTTGAAAGCCAAGATAGGCTGGAGCCAGGCCTCGTACACCAATTAGCCAAGTCGTGAATGCAAAGAGAAAGTTCTTGAAGGAAATTACAGGTGCTACTCCGGTGAACACATAAACGTTAAGAAAGCTAAACAGCCTTGTTTCAGTGGTCTGAACAGAAGATCAAACATCCCCTTAAGCCAAAGCTTAATCCAGAGCAAAGTCCTAACTCTTCAATTCTGTGAGGGCTAAGAGGTGAGGAAGCTGCAGAAGAAAACCTTGAAGCTTGGAGACATTGGTTTTTGAGGTTTAAAGGAAAGAAACCGTCTCTAGGACCTACAGGTGCGTGGTGAAGCAGCAAGGGCTGATGCAGAAGCTGCGGCAACATTGAGGCAAGACCCTCCACCAGCAAAAAGATGATGACTTGTCGAAAGCTCAGCACTTTTTAGCAATAAAGTGTGTTAGCACTTTTTAGCACTTTTTAAAGTGTGTTTTAAATAAGGCAAGTGTGTTTTAAATAAGGCATGTATGTTGTTCTTTAGACATAATGATATTGTACACTTAATAAACTACAATATTATATAAACATAACTTTTATACGTGTTGGGAAACCAAAGAATTCATTTGACTTACTTTGTTGTGATACTTGCTTTATTTTGGTGGTCCGGAACGAAATCTGTGGTATCTCTGAGGTTTGCCTGTATACTTTCTCTGGATGCTGTGGCTGAGAGAAGACCTAAAGACTCTTGGTTGATAACTCTGAGAATCTTACCTCATTTGGTCTCCAGAATCCTTTGAGTGGAAAGTGACCCATGGAGAAATATGGAAACTCTGATTCTGAATATTTATTTTGAATACTTTCTCTCATCTGCCAACATACCTGACTTCCAGCACGTTTCTTCCCTTTGCCAACAGTCAGTTAATATCTGTGTAACTTACCTCCTTCAATAAAATAATAGACTTTAATTATATTTTCTCTGTTCTCTTAGAATTCCCTGGAATTCGGGCAAAATGGTCCCATTAGACTTTGCTTTTTGACAATGTGGTGATTCTGGAGCTTAAACATTGAAGACACAGGTTGGGCAAAAAGAGTTTGAAGAAGTCCTGGCTGTGTTAACGATATGAAAATGACCCAACTTTATTGTTCCCAGACTCATTTCTGAGCATCTCCACCGCACCCTCAATGCCCTTTCTGCTAGGTGCTTCTGAAACCGGTGACAATCGGGAAGTCAGCAACTTCCCTCCACAGCCACAGCAGGGACTTGATCTTCTTGTCAGATGAGGTGTCAACAGACTGTAAGCTGTGAGCTCCTTCTAGTGAATTCTGTGTGTATGTCCAGAATGAGGCCTTGCTGATTTCGGTGTTTAATAAATGACTTTAGCATCATCAGAGGTGTTCAAGAGGCTGGACGTTCACTTAGCAGGTGATACACAGGATAACAGGCACTCGAGGAAGGGATGGAGGAAGAAATAGAATTAATTCTGAGGGCCCTTTCGAGACTGAGACTTATGAATATTTATTTATTCAGCCCCTTCCTCCATGTCAGTCAGTACAGGTACAGAAATGAGGCATTTTGCCTTTAGAAGCTTGTAGTAAACTGATGAGTTGACTCTTCCAGTAGTGTCGTAGTGCCGTGATGAGGTAGCTGTCGTGAAAAACACAGAAAGGGCATCCATGCACGGCCTTCAGGAAGAAGGAGCCATTCCAAGAAAGCTACCTTAGCTACGTTTGACAGACTGAAAACGGAATACATTCTGGGGAGCTTCGAAGTTGTTTAGCATGACTGGAATGCGAAGGCTGATGGTGGGGGAAGATAAGAAATGGCTTTGAATTCGGTTAGAGTTTTTCCTTCAATGCTGTTGTGGCCAGTTGCAAATTTAATACGGTGATTAGGAATTTGTGGAGGGGTCTTAGTTGGAAGGGTGATATGTTTTGATTTGCGTTTTAGTAAGATTTTTCTGGCTATAGTTTGGGAGATAGGTTGGCGAAGGGAAATTACACCCAGGGAGTCCCATTCGATTTTTGCCCTACCCTCGGTGGCAAACAAAGGCCTGAAATAGAGGAATGGCTTGAGGATCCAGATGAGTGGGTAGATTTTAGGGGAATTTGAACACAGAATCAGCATGGCTGACTAGGAGGTCTCGGGTACCTGTGTCTGCATGCTTTTGGGGCCCTGCCCTGAGTGGAAGGAGTGTAGCAGAGGGGTGCGGGGTAAAGTGCTGGGTTTGAGGTGTGTGACGTAGCCCCTGGGTGGAGGTGGCTTTCCAGCTTCTGGAGATGCAGATCTAGAACGTAGTAGTCATCTGGACGAGAACGGAATTGGGAGAGAGCAGCTTGCGTGTGGCCCCAGCACCCTGTGGGCCAGTGTCGACAGTGGGCCACTAGAGGTGTTTTATAGAGCAGGATGAAACTTTGGGGTCGCTTGATTTTTTAAAATTCCACATTTTGGTGGAACACGTGGACAATCTGTAAGTTTTATAGACTTTGCACCCTGAGACCCCTCAGCACCTCAGCAGGATCAATAACTGACAGTTGGGTGGGTCTTCTGTGTATTTACATCACTGTTTCGCAACAAGAAAAGGAGCCCCGTATACGGAGAAGAATGAGGCGTAGAGGGAGAAGGCAAACCGTAGAGAACGGGCCACGGAGTTCCAAGAGGCTTCCAGAGGAGGGAGTGTCACTTGATCATATAAGGACTGAGGCGCCCTTTGAGGCTTTGGTCCTTCTGTCATCCCTGACCTGAGAGCCACTTCCTGCAGTGAGGAGTGGGCGGGAGCTTGCAGGGAGCTGGAGGACACAAGTGTATTTGGAAAGGCTTGGCTCTGAAGGGAAGGACAATGGAAGGTCGAGAGAGGGTCTCACAAAATCAAAACCAAATGGTGAGTGACACTTGGGATGGACATACTTGAAAAGAATGCCAGAAAGGAGGGAGGGATTGATTTGCGGAGTGAAATCTTTGAGGATGCAGAAGTGAGTGAGATTCAGGGCCCTTGCTGCCAGGGATACTGCTTTTTTCCACAAAACTAATGAGAAACTGAAAACTTGAAGCACCATAGGAAATGTAAAGCGTCCCTTTCAGAAAGCAGCAAGTGCCCGTCTGCCCAGGATGCACTGGACCAAGTCTGAGACACCCCAAGGGGTTACCAATAACTAGCTGTACGCTGGTAACTGTTTAATAACTGGCCCTGAGAAATGAACTTAAAAGGCTCTGCTTTGTAGCCTTTGCCATTGTCTGTGGTTTACAGTCTGCCAAGGCTCATTGCCAGCTACCAAGCTGACGTCACCCCGGTGGAGCTAGGAAGACGTCCTCAAGGGAGGCTCTCCGGAGCCAGTCCCAGCTGCCTCCAGTACCCCCTGTGGCACACGACACTGTGCATGAGGAATGCAAGAGATCGTCACTGATGGCTCACCGACTGCCACCTCTCCCGCTTCTAGCATTTTGTCAGTTGGAAGTCCCTGCCGCTGGGGATGTGTACCAACGCAAGACTGCTGTGCCTTCTGCGACAGAGCACCTACAGGCCACGAGGGCTGGAGTTCACAGACTCTGCAGGGCTGGACTGTTTTGTGCAAGAGTGAGGAAATGGGACCTGCTTGTGCCTTGATGGCTGCATTTGGGCCCCAGCGCTCGGCTGTCTGCATCTGTTTCTGTTGCGATGCCGTGTATGACCTTCTGGTTTAGGACATGTCACCAGTTGCCTGCTTTTCTCAGCCTTCTGTGGGTCAGCGTGAAATCTGATTTTCTCCTTTGCAGGGCAAGCGCACTTTCCTCTTGGGGATTTCTGGGTTGTGGTGGTGGTTTTTAATTAAAAAATTTTTTTTTATTGCCACTTGTAGTAGGAGCCTAAGAGGCTGGAGGGAGATGGGGTGAGAAGGAGCAGAGTCCTGTGTCCTCTCGCCTTTACCGGGTGCCTGGCACTGCGTTGAGGGCTGGTGTTACAGGGATGAACAAGCTGGACCTAGTCCAGGTGAGGGCTTGTGTCACCCAAGTCCTGGTAAGAAATTTGGGTTTCCTTTCAAGGGCTCTGGGAAGACACTGTCAGTTCTAGGCAGGATGCAGCGTGAAGTGATAGACGTACTTCACTTAGTGTGGATTTCTAGTGGCTTTGGGTCGTCTCTTGAAGAGCTCAGGCCAAGGTTTTCCTGAGAAATCTAATTTTGTAGACCGCCGTGAGCCCTGATTCTCCGTTTACAAAAATTTATTAATGTTTTACTGCAAGAAACACGACACAGTTTTACTTAAGAGGGAGTACAGAAAGTTGAACCTTTTCTGACCCTTCATAAATGGAATTTAAAATCCCTTTAATCACAATGGGGTTTTTGGCTCAAAGCACAGAGTTTGTTTCCTGAGAAAGAATTGGCGTAAACTAATAAAGGTAATGTCATTGGCCTGTCAGGTGGACACACCAGAGAGCTTTCTGTGCTTAGCAGAAGAGCAAGTCCCTAAGTCCCAGGGGTGCTGCCTTTGTCAGCACCCTCAGATGGAAATTGGTATCCTTTAAATACCAATTTAAAACCTTTAAAACCCCACCTGGGGTTCATGTATGCCGGATCCTGCCTTCCGCCATAGTCATGCCTGCCTTCCCCAGTGAAGTCACTGAAGGAGGTGGTCCACAGTGGACAGTGCAAGGGGCGGCAAGAGAAAGGCTTGTTGTCATCAGTCTCGTGTCTCAGTGGGTATTCCAGGTGGGGTAGGTGGCCTGGGCTGGAGGCCTGGGAGCCAGTCTCCTTCCTCCAAGCGCAGCTAGTCACCTAGGAAGACAGGACACGGAAAATGGGGGTTACCATTGTGAGGCGGGGTGGGAGAGCACCCCGGCTGAGCTGCTCTCCCTCATGGAAGACTGGCTCAGTGCGAACCACCTCTGACAGCGTGAGGGACGAGAGTGCCACACGCATGTGAGTCCCCTTTCCTAAGCTCGCTAACATTGCCGTTCTCTTTGTAAAGGAAATGCCTCACGTTCACAGAAGTATACAGACTCAATGAACACCCATGTACCCAGCCTCGAGCTTTATTAACTTTGACATCTTGCTGTGTTCGTTTCAGGTTATTTTTAAAATAAATAATACATTACAAATGTGTGTGAAGCCTTCTTGTGTGTCTTACCCAATCCTATTCTCCTTCCTTTATCAGAGGTAACTACCACTCTGATATAGTTCATGCCCATGTATGATTTTGTACTTCTAGCATATATGTAAGTATCCATCAACTATTATTTTGCATGTCTAAGTATTTTATTATGGAGGTGTCGTGATGCGGTTCTGTAGTTCTTCATAACTTTTTTCAGTTATGTTGATAAATGAAGCTCTTCTTTATTCATTTTAACTGCCATGTAATATTCCATGGTATGACTGTACCATATTTTATGCATTTTCCTGTTGAGGGTCATTTTAGATAGCAGATTTTTGCTACTATTAAAGTGCTTTCATTAGTATTCTTACATGTCCTCCTATGCAGTCTGTGAGAATGTCTTGAGTATAAACCTTGGATTTCGTTAAGCTGTAAGGATGCATCTTCAACTGTACATCTTCAACTAGAAGTTTCTAAATTATACTGGAAATAGTTGCAGAGATACAAT
This sequence comes from Nasua narica, assembly GCA_028533885.1. NCBI lineage: Eukaryota > Metazoa > Chordata > Mammalia > Carnivora > Procyonidae > Nasua > Nasua narica. The sequence goes on along the minus strand of CM052803.1, from coordinate 43,626,982 downwards.
TAATCCATCTTACTGGTAATGAGTTGTTTAAATCTGTGAACATAGTCTATCTGTCCATTTTTTCAGGTCTTTTATGTTTCTCAATAAATTTTTTTTGAAGATTTTATTTATTTATTTGATAGAGAGACACACAGCAAGAGAGGGAACACAAGCAAGGGGGAGTGGGAGAGGAGGAAGCAGACTCCCTGCTGAGCCTGGAGCCTGAAGTGGGGCTCGACCCCAGGACCCTGGGATCATGACCTGAGCCAAAGGCAGACACTTAAGGGCTGAGCCATTCAGGCGCCCCATATTCTCAAGAAATTTTTATGATTTTGAAATGACAGTCTTGGGCATCTTTTGCTAGATTTGCTCTTCAGTGGTACTTTAAAAGTTACATGTTCTACTTTACTATTTTTGGTATAATGCAGTTGATTTCTTTATATTGATCTTATATTCAGAAGGCTTGCTGAATTTTCTGAATTCTAATAGTTTATAGGTTATTCTGGATATTTCAATGTAGACAGTCATGTCACTTGTGAATATATGAGCAATATTGCCTCTTGTAATGCTTACACTTTTTTTAAAAAATTGCACTTAGTTCAGGCATCTGGTACAATGTTTAATGGAAGCATCAGATTGTTTTTGTTCCTGACATGCAATCCTAACATTTCACCGATAACGTGCCATGTTTGCAGTAGGTTTCTGGAAGATGCCTATGCCTGGTTAAGGAAGTTCCTCTGTGTGGTAGGTTATGTAATACTTGGTAGTAAATACCTTTCTGCCATTACATACGTTATCTGAGTCACACTCTTTCCCTTTTGTGACTTTCTGTCGCTTTATATCTCTGCACTGCCTTCTTGGTGATTTTCTCAAATTTATTTTCCAGATTATTGGCTTTTCTGCTGTGTCTTCTCTGCTGTTTCAACAACCATCAGGTTTTTCATTTCAATGACTTTTGAAATCCCTTTCTAGAAGTTTTATTTGGTTCATTTTGAAGTCGACCTATTTTCATAAAGATTTAAAAAATATTTTTAATTCTTTAATTTTTCATTAGTTTTCCTTAACAGCTTCTATTAATAGTTTCAGTATTTGAAGTTGTTGATATCTAACACTTCTTCTTGTTTGCTGTCTCTTCCTTAGAGCAGATGATTTCCTTATGTGTTTTTCTTGACTGTTAGTGTACCTCTAGTGGGTTTATTTAACTGCGTTTTGTGCAGTGCAACTTGAAGGTCTATCTCTTTGCCCTTGAGAGCTCTTGCATTTGCCTCTGCTAGGTACCCCCGAGGTTTTACTGACTCAGAGGCACCTTTTGTGCTAATTGTGTTCAGGGATTCCTGAACCACTGGAGTAATTACTCAAGTTCAGGTGTGGGAAAACTCCTGGTTATGAATTCTGGGTGTAAAATTTTTTTCTTCTCAGAGTCCAAAATAAGTCAGGTTTTATTCTGGTCTCCCTGAGCTGGTGAGCGGATGGATGTTTTCTAGTTACCTTTTCTTGGAGGGGGTACCCTTTGGTGGTCCTGGCACGACGTGGCATTCTTATTTCTCGTACCACTCCTCCTACAGACCCCGTGTCTTTCATCTTTGTCCTGTGCGTGAATGAAAAATCTCAGTTTCTAGGTTTACTGGGACTGATCTAGGATGCACAGCCTCTCCAGACACTTTTACCTTTTTGGTTCACAGTTTTCTGGGTTCAGCCTGCAGCAATTTTCTGTACTTTCCTCCGTGGTCATCTGTGCCTTGAAACTTTCATTTGAAATATGTTCTTTAGTATTTTAAAGTACTTGTTATTAGGAAAGCTTTCAGATGATCTGATCAGCTACATTTCCAGGAGCAGGTGTCCCGTGCTTAAAATTTGAACCTGCAGAGATGGCTGCTTGTGAGGAATGGTTGTACTTTGAACAGTTAGAGGACTAGGTCTTCATTCCTAGAGGACAAGTGGGGAGTGAAAGGAGTTGGGAGGATGTGGGGAGGTGGGAAGGGCATGGCAGAGCGGGGAGTTCTAAGGGAACATTCTTTTTTCATAGGTCTTCATCTACATCTGGACTCTGGCTGCTCAAACTGTGGTCCGTGGACCACCAATTTCAGCATCACTTGGGAGCTTATTAGAGATGCAGTCTCAGTCTCTGCCCCACACCTACTGAGAATCTTCATCTTATTTATTATTTATTTATTTATTTTTTATTTCAATTCAGTTAGCCAACACATAGTACATCATTAGTTTCAGATGTGGCATTCAGCAGTTCATCAGTTGCTTTTAGAAAAGTCCCCAGGAGATAAGTATATTAAAAATTTGACTTAAGGGACACCTGGGTGGGTGGCTCGGGCAGTTAAACATCTGTCTTCAGCTCAGATCATGATCCTAGGGTCCTGGGATCAAGTCCTGCATCGACTCCTTTCTCAGGGGGGAGCCTGCTTTTCCCTCTGCCTGCCAGTCCCCCTGCTTGTGTGCATGCAGGCTCTCTCTGAAAAAAAAAAAAAAAAATTGATTTAAATTTATCTCTGATGTAACTACCTTCCATAAAGTGACTACTTCTTTGAGATTAAGGATCTTCTTCCAGTCTTGTTGGCCACTTCTCTAGTTTAGTTCTTTTTCTCCAGTTAATTTTTTAAAAAAGATTTATTTATTTGAAAGAGAGAGAGAGCAGCGCCTGGGTGGCTCAGTGGGTTGAGCCTCTGCCTTCGGCTCGGGTCGTGATCTAAAGGTCCTGGTATCGAGCCCTGCATTGGGCTCTCTGCTTGGCAGGGAGCCTGCTTCCCAGCTCTCTCTGCCTACCTAATTTGTGATCTCTCTCTCTCTCTCTCTCTCTCTCTGTGTCAAATAAATAAAATCTTTAAAAATAAATAAATTCTTTGAAAAAAAAGAGAGAGAGAGAGAGCATGAGTGGGAGGGGCACAGGGAAAGGGAGAGAGAATCTGAAGCAGACTCTGCTGAGCTCAACATCGGCCTGAGATCACGATCTAAACCGAAACCAAGAGTTGGATGCCCAACTGACTGTGCCACCCGCCCCTTTCTTCAGTTAATTTTTAAGCGTTTTTAAGCATTTTTCTGAAAGTGGCTTTTGTACCAAAGTTCTTTTTTTTTTTTTTAAAGATTTTTTTTTAAAATTTATTTGAGATAGAGACAGTGAGAGAGAGCATGAGAGGGGAGAAGGTCAGAGGGAGAAGCAGACTCCCCGTGGAGCTGGGAGCCCGATGTGGGACTCGATCCCAGGACTCTGGGATCATGACAAGAGCCGAAGGCAGTTGTTTAATTCACTGAGCTACCCAGGCGCCCCGTACCAAAGTTCTTTTTAAAAATTATTTATTTTATCTTATTTTTTATGTTTTAAAAATATTTTATTTTTAAGTAATCTCTGCACTCAACATGCAGCTCAAACTCACAACCCTGAGATCAAGAGTTGCGTGTTCCACCGCCTGAGCCAGCCAGGTTCCCCGTACTGAAGTTTTTGTTATTGTTTTGTTTTTTGTACTAAAGCTTTTGAGAACATTTCCAGTTGGTGATAACATTGAGGGAATGTTAATATGACGTATTGTCATATTGAATATGACAGCAAAATCTTAACTCGAGCGCAGAGCCATTATGATACTCTCAGGGCATTTGCTTTCTACTCAGCTCTTTAGGGCGGGGAAGTGAGGAGTAGAAGCATTCTGTGTGGAGAGCTTTAGACCCGGCTGAACTGGAGTGTTTGCTCTGCACACAGAACATTCATAATTGCTAATATCCCCAAATGCCAACATCCCATTTTTGTCCACATCCTTCCCAACATTTACTGTCTCTTGTCTTTTTGATGATGGCCATTCTAACAGGTGTGAGGTGATGTCTCGTTTGGGTTTGCATTTCTCTGATGATTGGTGATATTGAGCATCTTTTTATGTACCTGTTTACCATTTGTATGTCTTTGGAAAAATGTCTGTTCAGGTCCTCAGCTCATTTTTTAACTCTGTTTTTGTTTTTTTGCTTTTGAATTGTCTAAATTCCTTGTATATTTTGGATAGTAACCCTTTGTCACATACATGGCTTGCAAATATTTTTTCCCACTCTGTAGGTTGCCTTTTCATTTTGTCGATTGTTTCTTTTGCTGTGCAGGATCTTACTAGTTCGATGTAGTTCCACTTGTTTATTTTTGCTTTTGTTGCTTGTACTTTTGCTGTCATCTGCAGAAAATTGTTGCCAAGGCCATTGTCAAGGATCTTTTTCCTAATTTTTTTTCTAGGAGTTTTATAGTTTAAAGGTCTTATGTTTAAGTTTTAAATCCATTTTGAGTTCAGGTTTGAGGGTGGTGTAAAATTAAGAGACTCAAGAAACACAACCAAATGCAATGTATTAACCTTGCTTGGATTCTGTTGGGAACAAACTAACTGCAAAAAAGACATTTCTGGGGACAATTGGAGAAATTTGAGTATGATTTGGTTTCAGATGATAAGAGATTACTGTAATTTTGTTAAGTGTGATAATGGATTGTGATTACCTTGAAAAAGGTGTCCTTATCAGTTAAAGATGCATTATGGAAGTATTCACAGGGGGAAGTGGTAGATGCGTAGAATTTACTTTAAAATACCGGCAAACAAAGTGAGTGCAGGGGGGATTCGATGAAACAGGATTGGCCATGAGTGGATAACTATCGAAAATAAAAGGTGGAGTCATAAGGGTTTATTATACTTTTCTCTCTAATGAATACTTGAAATTTCCATAATAAAATTTTTTTGAAAGAGTCTTAGATTCTTTCAGTCAAGAAGCAATTTCATCTAGAAATATAGTTTGTCATCAGTATGTACTTTTCTGAGAAAAAGACTCCGTACCGTTGGTCCTTCTTTTCCTTCTTTTTCTGTTAGATTCTGGGTTTTTCTGCTAAAGGCAGAGGGCAGCCTGGAAAAGACAAACAAACAGATGTTGACAATGGAAACACTGAGGGTGGAGTTACGAATATGTTCAAAATATGAGATGTGTATATATGTCCATCCTCATACAACCCTACTTATAACTATTTTGAGGACTCTTTTTTCTCCCAGTCGTTCTTTTCTTTTCTTTTTTTAAGATTTTATTTATTTATTTGACAGGAGAGAGATGACAAGTAGGCAGAGAGGCGGGTAGAGAGAGAGGGAAGCAGGCTCCCTGCTGAGCAGAGAGCCCGATGCGGGGCTCGATCCCAGGACCCTGAGATCATGACCTGAGCCGCGGGCAGAGGCTTTAACCCACTGAGCCACCCAGGTGCCACCCCCCCCCCCCGGTCCTTATTTTCCCTGACATATTCCTATAAGTCCAAAATGTCTATTTCAGACTTTGTTGAGTGCCGGAGTACTGCCGTGGGAAGGAGTTTAGAATCAGACAGACCTGTATTCAGATCCCAACTCTGTTGCCGGTGAGCTGTAGTGATGGAGGGCAAATTTACCTAAACTCTTGAACCTTGGTTCCTTCAGCTGTGAAGTGGGACTGATTATTGTACCTACTACACGGAGTTGAGGTGAAGATTGAATGATCGCAATTCAGGTGTGATGAGGTTTAAATCATATTCTTGGAATACCGTGAGTGTCCACAGAATCCCAGCATGTATATGTGTGTGTTAGAAAAAACCTCCAGAACGTGGCCATGGGGACAGAAATGCCTGCTGTCGGCCCTGAAAACCCTTCCTCAATTGTGGCACGTAGCTTTCTGTGTCAGTAGAAGGAACTCACTTCTCTGAAGTGAATTTGTGCAGCATTCCTCTGTTTCTGGAGTTGACTACTCCGAAGTGCATTTCCAAGTATTTGTCTCATTTCCCTTTGGACTTGATGTGTCTTCTGAACTTCTCCGTGGGGAAAAGAGTGAGATGTGAAAACCAAGCTTAAGCATTATTTGATTGATTGAAGAAGGTACTGCTAGATATCACCTGGGCTACACCAGTGAGTAAGACTCAGTCTGTGTCTCAAGAAGTAAGAAGAGATGGTCGTGTGAACGCAGGTTTTGAGAATCATAATTTTTCACTAGAGTCTTGGCTTCTCTGCGTATCTTTGGTGAGTCATCTCTCTCTACTTCTTTGAATCTCAGTTTTGTGAGATTTTCTCAGTTTTCTCCATAAAATGGAGGTCCCTGCTTCACTAGTTGTGTGGCTCAAAGAAGACCATGGCATGTATTGCTTTCGAACTTTGAAGGGCCACACACACTTTCTAGAGAGGGTGTGTCAGACTTCTCTGGGCATCCCAAGAGGCATCAGAACAAGTTAGGAGCAACCCCCGAATGCTCTCTGGACTCTTGTGGGACGTTAGCTGGGTCTAGGGAGGCTCTGAAACAAGTCTAGCCGCCTTGTCTTATTCTTGATCTCCCTGTGCTGCCCCTGGGCCTAGACAGGAAGGTGCCCAGGTACACAGGGTCGTCCTTGGCCCATATTGCAGTATCCCTCCAAGCCAGCAGAAAAGCCCTGCTCGGCAAGGAGAGAGTGTCGGGATTAACCTGCTATCACTCTGAACCTTCATGTAAGTCCTTACGGGGTTCCCAGGGAAGGCCAGCCGGTGTGCTGGGTGTTGGAAATACAATATGAACAAACAGACATAGAGTTATTAAGTTTGGTGAGAAGTTGGCTGGGTGTTCTGTGTGTTTGATGCGACCCTGTCCAGTAGAACTTCCTGTAATGACGGACATGTTTACCTGTGCTGCGTAACTCAGTAGCCACTGGCTGACTGTGGGTGTAGGGCTCTCGAAATGTGGGTTGTATGACCGAGGGACTGAATTTTAAATTTCGTTTTATAATCAATTTCAATTTCAATAGCCACAGGCAGCTAGTGGCTACCATATTGGACAATACCCGACAGTGCTGGAAATATTCGGAGAAGGTTAAAAGGGCACCCAGGCAGGCCAGAGGCTTAACTTCCCATCTTTAAAAAGCGCTGTGAGACAGAAAACCTGGCTCTTAGCTCTGCCTCCCACTGCCTGCCACCTCTTCTCTGGTTTAGTTTCCTGGTCTGTAAAACAGGAATAGAGGGAGGATTGGATTAAATTTTCCCCCATGTTAAATTTTCACTCTGTTATGATGTGCCTTTTATTTTTATAGTACATTAGTATCCTGTGGCCCCTGCAGCAAAATGCCACAGACATAGTGGCTTAAAACAACAAAAATTTATTCTGTCAGTTTCGAAGGCCAAAATTCCAAAATTGGTTTCATCGGGCTGAAATGATGGTGTTGGCAGGACTGTGTTCCCACCCGAAGCTCTAGGGAAAAATGCATTCCTTGCCTCTATGAGCTGGTGGCTGCTGGCATTCTTTGGCTGGTCAGGCTGCCTCCCTTCAGTCTCCGCCTCTGTGGCCACGTGGTCTCTTCTGGTTGATCTCCCGGTGCCTTCTTCTTGTAAGGGACCCTTGTGATGGGATTTGGGGCCCACCCGATAATCCAGGATAATTTCCCCATCTTGAGACCCTCAATTTAATTATGTCTGCAAAGACACCTTTTCCAAATAATGTAACATTTATAGGTCCCAGGTGTTGGGACCTGATCTCTTTGGGGGCTGTTATTCAGCCTCCTATACATAGTAATATTTAGCGATAGTGTGTTTGCTTTAAATCTGTGTAATTTCATGTGTGAAAGTTGCTGCCCTGCCCACATGTTCTCCCAGGGAGAATTTTTCCTCAGCTTTCTGAATAGGGACTTGAGTTTAATAAAAAAAAAAAAAAAATGCCTTCCCTGATCCTACCTTGATTTATTTATGCCCCAGCATCTTCCCTGAAAAATCAGTTAACTTAGGAATGTGCCCTAACCCACACACGGCCACTCTTGAGATATTCCCCGCAGCACTCCCAGTCTCCAAAACGTGTGGAAGGGCGCTTTGACTGGGATTTGAGTCAGGAAGATCCAAACATGCGTGTGAACGAGAGGAGAGAGCATTTGTTGGACGAGCTGGCTAAGGGATGTTTCTCTAGTAGCCTCCCCCTAAATTTGAAAATACAAAGGACTGGCCCTGACACAAACCCAGAACAGCTTGCTACTCTGATTTGGAATGTCATGTTTTAATGTGACTTAAATCTGAGAGCAGTGGTTGGGGAAGAAGGCTTTGTAAATATTGCTCTGAAGCTTTCACATTTCAACAGAAAACAGATGCCAAGTGTTTTCATTATTATCAGTGTTCAGAGTTACTGGAATAAAGCACATATCTACTCCTTCGTACAGCAAAATGCCAACAATGGCCTGGGGTAGGGGGAAGGTGCAGGGTGGGGAGAGGGAAACGAATTCGTGACATTTGAATGAGGAATAAGTTGGCTGGAAGACCTGAATTTTTTGCAAACAGGCCTAAAAGTAAAATGTTTATCACCAGAGGGATATGGAAACACAATTATAATTTAATGTGAGTCACAAACACTGTTGTTCAACCAGGGAACAAAATGACTTGGAGGCAGAATAAACTTACTTCATCGGTGTCTTTTAAGAACAGAGTGTTCTTTTGGTCTGCTCACGTCCTTGGGTTAAATGGCCGAATGTCTGTTTTGTTCTGCAAGGCAATCATTCACTTTATTCCTGGCTATTTGGGGTTGCTTTTCAAAGAAGTACTAACAATAATAAAGTAATAACATGTTAATATATTAAGTGCCAGGCCCTGTGCTTTGTGTCTTACTGACTCATTGAACCCTCATGTTACCGTGTAGGGTAAATATCATTATCCCCATTTTATAGATGAGGAAACAGGCTTGGAGAAGTTTGATAACTTACCCAAAGCCTCTCAGCTATTGGGCGTCACAGCTGAGGTTTTGAACCCCTTGCCTTTTGATCTAGAGCCCAGCGCATAGTCACTTGCTCTCCCTTCTCCAAGTAAGATGGGCTTGGGAACTCCTTTCACTTTCTCTGGAAAGCCCATGTTACTGCTCTGACAAGTTTTGCTGTGTGATGTCCGTTCATGGTCATTGTCGTATGGTGGTGAGGGGAGTGGGGTAGGGCAGGGATTGATGTACGTAAGGTTTTGGCTGCTTTGTAATGTCAGAGCATATATGCTTTTTCTTTCTTTCTTTCTTTCTTTCTTTCTTTCTTTCTTTCTTTCTTTCTTTCTTTCTTTCTCTTTCTTTCTTTCTTTCTTTCTCTCTCTCTGTCTCTCTCTCTCCTTCCTTCCCTCCCTCTCCCTCCCTCCCTTCCTCCCTTTTTCTTTCCTTCCATTCTTTTCTCTTCCCTTCCCTTTCCTTTTTTCTTTTCTTTCTACCATATCTTTAAGACTCCTCAGAATTCTTAGTGGAAGAAGAGATAGGATTGCATAGCTTTCCAGGGATAGAGAACAAAATCTTTTCCCCACGTCTAAAGACTATTTCACTTCCTGGCAGAGAGGATATTTTCACTTCCGATTCCTAGTCAGTTTCTGACGGATGAGTTAACACTCTGATTGTCAGCGTGTGTTTGGAGCGGGCACTTGAGGTCTGTGAGCTGGTGCCATACGAGACTGCATTCACCCATTCTTTCACTCCAGCTTCCGCCATGTGCCTTCCGCCATGGCCTCCCCTGGGGAGACACTTGTGAACAGGGCCGGCCTCCTCCTCAGCCTCCCAGAGCCCATGGCATTTTCACTGGGGGCAGTACTGGCATTTTAGGTCCGAGAGTTCCTTGCTGTGTAGCTCTGACCTGTTCGCTGTGGGCATCCTTGGCCCTGATCCACTAAAATCCGAAGCTGGCTGGGGTGGGGGCCGGGTAGGGGGGTGTAGGAAATAGGGTCACAGCTGTAAGTGCCGCCATGCATTTCCATGTGCCTCCAGAGGGCGCTGCGGCCCCTGGTTGAGAACCACTGCAGGCAAAGCTGGATTTGGGACAAACAAGAAGTTTGGATGCAGTCCCCACTGTCTTGGGTGTGGTGCACACTTGTCTTTTTCTAGGAATTTGGCCCATACTCAATTAGGACAGTCGAAGGAGGTATTTGAAAGAGGGAAAACCAAATCCGTTTATGAACTCAGAAATTTGTTGATATGCTCCCCACCAAGGTGGAACCAGGAAGGCTGCTTTTTTTCTTTTTTCATCCCTTCCTCCCTGCTCCCCCATCCACTTCCTAACCCCCATCTCCATTAAAGAGTAGACAGGATGGACCTAAACAACTGAACCTAAGCCAGAGCCTGAGGGAGACCCTGGTCAAGAGGCTTACTTTGGGGAAAGGTACCCAGAGCCCCATGGGAGAAGGAGAGAAGAGAAGAGGACTCCTGACTGATAGATAACTTGAGGGGAATGGTAGAGACATCTTTTCTCCACACTCCAGATCCCACGAGTGTGCTGAGTCAGCTAATAGTAAGATTTTCCCAGTAACTAGGCTATACCGTCCCTCCCTTCTTATCGTTAACAGCACAGGAAAGGGTTTATGCAGAAAAGAAGAACGAGGCTGGGAACCTGCCCTAAAAAAGCTCAGCACCTTCCCCATTCCTTCATCACAAAACTCCCAAGTGCTAAGGATTGTCTGGGGTCTGGGAGTGAATGGAGTAAACATAGTGGTTGGTTACCCATCTTTGTGGAGTTCGGAGACTAGCAAGAATGACACACCATTTAAAGAAGATTTACAAGACTCACGGACTTTAAAGTAGGGCCCAGCATGTGTTGGCAAGGGTATGGAGGGGCAAAACCCTCATCCTGAGCCAGTGGGATAGAATTTGGTATAGCCTATATTGAGAAGAGTGAAAGTTAAAGATATACATACCTCATAACTCAGTGATGCTACTTCTATTATATACCCAAAAGAAACTCTCCTAGGAATACAGAGTCATGTACTGAGAATGTTTACAGCAGCTTTCCTTGTAGTAGTTAAAGAAAAAAAGCATCGACTTAAATGTTCACGGACAGGAGAGTTAATCCATTCGTTGGAATGCATCTCTGAAAGTGTGAGAACTGGAACCTCACGTATTCCTGCAGGCGTGACTCACAAATCTGATGATGATCTGTAAAAGCAAGTTGCAGAATAGTATGTACACATCCCATCTATAGTAAGTTTAAAAACATACAAAAGGGTGACACATATTGCTTAGGCATACAAACGTATAAAAACAGAATGAAATCCACGGGAATGATAAGCCCTAAATTTATAATGGCCGGTAACTCTACTAAGGAGGAAAGGATGGAATTGTGCAGGGGGATGCAGAGATCTTCAACCATAGCTGTGTTTTTTATTTTAAGGTAGACGGTATGGTGGGCACATTGGTATTGTTGCTTCATCATTTATATACAGTACCTACCCTTCAATGTTCCCTTCCCTGTCCTTCCTCACAGACCTCCATTGCATTTAAGTATCTACATCCTATTTCATACATTCTGGGGAGGCCGTGGGGAACCTGACCCACCTCAAGTTCAGGGTGCAGGGCCTCATGAGTTTGAGGATGACCCATCATTCTTATGATTGGTTCAAAAAAGGGGGCATGTGGTCTAATTTTGGCCAGTTAACTTGGAGACGTTTGTTGAAGTCTTCTGGAAAGTACCTTCTCTAAGGAGAGAGCTACAGGACGTATCTCTCTGTCTCTGATTCTCTGACTCTCTGACTCTCTTCCTGGACCTAAAAGAGGAAGCATGGAGCCCTGCTTACCTAGGACAGCCTTCCTCCCACAGTGAGGGGAACACCCTTGAGGAGTAAGCAGTGGTGTAAATGGCAGAGTAGAGAGATGATTAAATCTGTCAACTTTATCACCCTGGCTCTGAAGTCCATCCCATCCCATCCCAGCTCTGCTCTTCCAGAATGTGAGCCAGTAAGTGTTGAGGTTTAAGCCACTTTGGTTTGGGGTTTCCATCATCCTGCAGTTGAAGGTATTCTCACTGCACCACCTCGGTTGCTATGGAAGCACACAATAATCACATCCTAATCAGCAGGATAATGAGGCATTTCTGAATTTCTCAATTTTAACTTTTTCTCCTATTTTGACTTAAACCTTAGTAGTCTGCTCTGATGGTTGGCTATCGGTTAGTAGCAAGAGTTAGCCATTAAAAAACCCATCAACAAGAAGGAAACCAAATCTTCATTGGACAGGATACTGAAAAGTCCGGTGTGGTTAGTGTGTCAAATTGTCTTTTTCCGAGAACATGTGTTTTAGTGTCCTGTGTCCACTGTAACAACTTAATACAAACTAGGTGTCTCGTAACAACGAAAATTTATTCTCCAGAGGTGTGAAATCAAGATGTCAGCAGGGCAGTGCTCCCTCCGAAGGCTCCAGAGGGGATTCTCTTCCTTGACTCTTCTGTGCTCTCGTGGCTGTTGGCGTAGCTCCAATCTCAGCCTATCTTCATGTGGTCTTTTCCTTGTGTTTTTGTGTCTCTCCTCTTCAGAATCCTATAAAGACACTTGTCATTGGATTTAGGACCACCTGGATGCCCAGAGTGATCTCAACTCAAGATCCTTAATTATATCCGAAAGACCAATTTCCCAAATTAAGTCACATTCACAGGTTTTAGGGGTTAGAACATATATATGTGTGTATGTGTGTATGTATATATATGTGTGTATATATATATATGGATAAATGGATAGATAGAGCCATCTATCTTTATTTTTCCATTCAACTCACTACAATGTAGTTGCTCTTTGTTGTGATTCTGTAGTGCGAACAGATAATGTGGTTCTGTTTTCAACCTAAAAAGTGATTCCTGATTCATAAACACAGGAATCAATAGATCAGTATTCACTGGTGTTCTGCAGAAAGCGTTCAGTCTTCTCTTTCCCAAGTTGGTTAACTGCTTAGTTAATGCTTGAGAAATTTTTAGAAAAGATTTTAACAGAGGAGGGGCACCTGTCTGGCTTAGTTGGTAGGGCATGCAACTCGATCTTGGGGTTGTGAGTTCGAGCCCCATGTTAGGTATAGAGATTACTTAAAACTTTAAAAAGTCTTTTTTTTTTTTTTAAGATTTTATTTATTTGACACACACAGAGAGAGAGAGATCACAAGTAGGCAGAGAGGCAGGAAGAGAGAGAGGGAGAAGCAGGCTCCCTGCTGATGCGGAGCTCGATCCCAGGACCCTGAGATCATGACCTGAGCCGAAGGCGGAGGCTTTAACCCACTGAGCCACCCAGGTGCCCCAAAACTTTAAAAGGTCTTAAATTTTAACAGGAAATAAAGTTGTGTGATATTAATGTCGGAAAACATTTTCTTGACAGTGTAAGTTCCTGGATCCCTGGGAAAGAGGCAGTGGTTAGCCTCAGATATGTCCCAGGACATATGTGGACAGAGAGGGCCAGCACCAGATGCGTGTTTGCTGGAAAAGGAAAGTATGAATGAAATTAGCAGAGAGCAGATGGGTGTGAGAAGGGAAAAAGCAGTCACGTTATGAGGCCATTTAATCTCCTCTGAGAGGTCGTGGATAGATCCCAGGAAGACAGCTGCAGATGCTGGAAAGGAAAGAAAGGACACTGGACTTGGAATTGGAGAGACCCACTCATGTTTCTGATGTGTTTCCATATGATTGCCGGATCTGTTTTATCTCCTTTCCATTTGAGGAAAATTGCATTTCCTGACACAAGCTTATGTCATAAAAAATGGGGGTGATGATGCAGGCCTCTCAGGGTTGTTATGCAGATAAATCCGGTGAGCCTCGTCCACGAGGGAGCTTGGTTCGTGTCTGTTGAATGAGAATCTGAACTAGAAATGTCTTCAGTGAGTAGCTAGTTGGGGCCACCTATGGTGGGTGTTAGGCTAATTCTTCAGATTCACCATTTCCTACAAGGTTTCGATTAGAAATGGAAAGGTCAGGTAAACACACTGGACTTCACTTTCTAGCCATAATGGAGGAACGGTACAGACTAGCCCTCTCACCACAAATAACTAGGCCTGACAAACTACGTGGGGCAACTTTGGTCATCCAGTGGACAACAGGTGTAACCAGACTGATCCCTGAGAGGTGGGAAACTTGAATTGAGTCCTGTAGTCGTTGAGCTCCCTGCTTGGGGGCAGTGGCATCAGGAACTGGAATTCGAGCAGAACACAGTGGTCCCACTGACTGTAGGAGGCAGAGATCAGAGTTCAGGGCAACTGAAGAAGGTAGAATCCATGGGGTGGGGAGGAGCTGTGTGTGGCCGTCCCCTCTGAGTCTGGCTGAGAGACAACATGTGCAGACAAGACTACCTGAGGTTCACCAGAGAGCAGCTGCTCCAGGTCGGAGAGCAGACGGTAGGTTCTAGAGGACCCGCAGTACTGGTCTGGGGCTCACTGCATTTTCAGCCCTGCCAGAGTGGAGAGAGCTCATTAATGGCCTGTTAAGGGCTACTTACTAGCATCTGGCTGAGATGGTAGGAAGGCTGTGCCTTAGAAGGAGGGACTTAGAGCAGGGTTTCTCAACCTTGGTTCTGTTGCTGTTTTGGACAAGAGAGTTCTTTGTTGGGGGGTGGGGCGGAGCAGTGGGGAGACTGCCCTATGCATTGTGGGATAGCTGGCATCCTGGCCTCCATCTACCGGATACGAGTAGTGCCACACCACTGACTTGTGACAGCCAAAAACTGTCTCCAGCCATCGCCAAGTGTCCTCTCCAGGCAGAATCACCCCAGTTGAGAGCTGCTGCCCTCGGGTAAAACCTAATTTGTACCTTCCCTCACAGAACCCCAAACAAAGTCATGATAAGATGTGCAGTAGAGGGGTGTCTGGGTAGCTTAGTTGGTTAAGGATCTGGTCATGCGGCTCAGGTCATGCGCTCAGGGTCCTGAGATCGAGCCCCACATCAGGCTCCCTGCCCAGTGGGGAGCCTCCTTCTCCTTCTCCTTCTGCCCTTCCCCTCGTGCGCACGCTCTCTCTCTCATTCTCTCTCAAATGGATAAATAAAAATTCTAAAAAAAAAAGAAGGTTTGCAGTCGAGGCAGAATTTTCCAGGCTCATGGTTGAGTCCTACCAGTTGGAGGAGCTTGGGAAACACTGGGCTTTCCACAGATCGGCACTAACAGCTCCTAAAACTAAACCTACACTAGTTCAAGATGATCCACCAAGAACTGAACTGTGGAAGCAGTGCCTTTGAGGAGAGGATAACAAAATTCAGATGCGTAGACAGTCTTGTATACCCTACGCACGGATTAACCACGACACCCAGTATTTAGTCAAGAGACACTCGTGTACAAGCAAACAGGACAATGTAATGTTTAGTCAAGAAAAAATGCAGAGCAGGCAATAGAGACTAAACCCACGATGGCCCAGATGTTGGGCTTAGAAAAGGAAAACTCTAGGGCAGCCATTATAATTGCATTCTGAGAACTAAAGGAGTGAACAGGTGATCTATGCAAAGAAGTGAAGAACACAAAGAAGAGGAAATGGAAGTTCTAGCAGTGAAAGTGAGAAGTGAAATGAATAATACCTGAACATACTTAGTGGCAGATTTGAGATAGCAGGAGGCATGATCGGGGAACTGGAAGGCAGATGAGTAATAATGGTCCAAGCTGAAGAACAGAGAGTGAAAAGATGTCGAAAGTGAACTCAACGTCAGGGGCTTGTGGGCCAACATCCAGTGGTCTTTGTATATGTCCTTAGAGTCCCAGAACCAGAAGGAGGCTGAGAGAACTCACCTGCAGCAGACCTACACTATAAGAAATGCTAACGGACATCATTCGGGCATAAGGGAAATGATACTGAAATGTAAAGACCAATCCAGGGACCCTGTCATATTAAAGCAACAGCAACGACAATTTTCACGAGCAAGGCAAAAAATATTCCAGGCTTATCCCCCAATAGTATTCAATGGAATCAAAGTCACAATCCACAATGATACACCCCTACGTCCTTCCAGTGGTTTTAAAATATGTCCACAAATTCTTTTACATTCCCCCCTTTCAAAAGATGGAGGCCAGTTCCCTTCCCCTTGAGAGTGGGCTGGACTCGGTGGCTCGAACCTAGTGGACAGAATATAGTGGAAGTGACGGTGGAGGATTTCCAGGGCTGAGTCAGCCTCCTCCTGTTCCCTCAGCTGGCCCACTTCCCTGGGGAAGCCGGCTGCCCCTTTGCAAAGACACCCCAGCAGCCCTCTCGGGAGCCCTTGTGGTGAGGAGCTGAGGCCTCCTGCCCACGGCTGGGTGAGGGGGGCTTCTAGTCATCTCATCTTGAGGTGACTTTAGCCCTGCCTCACGTGGTAACTGCACCACCCTCATGAGAGGCCTGGGGCCGCAATAACTCAGTCTTCCGAGTTCCTGACCATCAGAAACCATGAGATGATACATCTGTACTGCTGTGAGCTGCTAAATTTTGGGAAAATTTATGCAGCAATAGCTAATTCATTCCCTTTCCTTGGTGCATCTCGGCCACCCGCTCTCTCACGCTATCCAAACAGCTCCAAAATCATCCTGTTTCTTATTTTCCTCTCTTCAGAACTTTCACAGCTACCCTGACAGTTCAGACCCTCTTCTTCCCTTTCCTTCTACTTTCTCTGTCTCTGTCTCTCTCTCCATCGTGACCTGAGTCAAAGGCAGCTGCTTAACCAACTGAGCCGCCCAGGCGCCTGCTCTGTCTCTCTCTCGTTTGTTGTTGGCTTGTTTTTGTTTCTGTCCGGGTTAGCTTTTTCCACTGCAAATCTCTATCCCCACTTCTTTTGTTCTCCCGCCAATTAGTTGGATTTCCCCAATAAGACCCCTAACTGGAGGTGAGCTGCGAGAAGGGACAGAAGGAGGCAATGGTGACCAGGTACCACCAGCTTTTCTTACACATATATCCATCATTTTGTCTCTATTACAATTAGTTATTTCTATCTGAATTCTGTTATTTGCCTACTATCTGTCAGGTATAATGCTAGGAGTTTTAGATGTGTATAATTAATCCCCGAAACACATTCCAGTGGGGTAGATGCTGTTACTGTCACATTTTCCAAGAGAAAACTGAGGCACAGAGATTAAATGACTTGCCAAGAGTCACAGAGCTGTCACGCAACAGGGCCAGGATTCAAAGGTCTGTGTGGCTCAGAGGCCCACTGCTGAAGTCTCTGTGCACATTGCACCCAACTGGGCTCTAATCAGCTCAAACTCATTGTTAACTTCCAGAAAAGCCCAGGGCTGACTGTCTCATACACTCAGTGCAAGTTTTTAAGCCCATGTGACCTAATGTCTTTTCTTGGGCCAGAAAGGAACCCAGGATTTCCAACTCATACTGAACTCCTGGTCACCTTTCTCTTTCCTCAACCTCAGATGGAATCTGAGCAGAAAATCCCTGGAAAGTCTGGATTGGGGACACACGCACGCACGCACGCACACACACACACACACACACCCAAGAAAAAACTTCCTGACCACTACCTTTCTATCTGTTAGTCACTACCATAGGTGGCAGGACCATTTGCCCAATGGGATTGAAATTACACACCCTCGGTGCATCACCTGACATATGAACCTTCCTCCACACCATGAGGCTTGGTCTTGGAAAGCAATTGCCTCTGCTGACCATACTGTTGGGCTTCAGGAAGGGCTCATGTCTTTAAAAAAAAAAATGCTTATTTTTTTATAATTAAGAAAGTAGCACAGTAACCATAGATGGGAAAATTACTCAAAACCCAAGGCCCTGGGACGATGATTCTTACGACACACTCATTAGGCATTCTGTTGGGCCACTGTATTCTGATCTTTGGTGAGGGCTCTCTTTGGGCTCCAGATACTGCAAGCTTCAGCTCTCAGGACTTTCTGTTTTTGCCACTGACACCCAGCCTGTCTGCAGCTGGGGCTCTGTCCTTGTTCAAGTCACAAGTCTCATCGCTTTGTGTCCCCCCTGCTGGAGGGCTCCCTCTGATGAAAGGTGGATCTGACATACGTTCTGTTGTTCCAGCCCCTGCTTGTTTCTTGGTCTAATTGATTATGTAACTGTTTGCGGCCCTCTTCTTCCTCCCTCTGAGGGTTTTATATATCCACACCCTTTGCCACATGACTCCCAGGAGTGATTGCAGTGAGTGGAATATATTTCTTTCAGGAGTTATTCCAGTAGGTGCAATATACTGTCAGGTTGGCCATGGGACTTGCTTTGGCCAGTGTGATGCGAAGGGACGTGAATTCATGCCACCTCGGAGCAGAAGCTTTTAAAGATATTGCATAGTTTGGCTTGGCCTGTTGCCTTTCCGCCTTCTGCAGAGTGATCAGCATGTCACGGATGGTGGCTGCTCCTTCAGCCTGAGCCCTGGAGTGAGAAGACACTCACTCCAGCGGGCCAGCGATGCAGCTGAGTGCAAACCCGAGTGCAAGACATGAACCTTGTTGTTGGAAGCCACTGAGATTTTCGGGATCTTTTGCTGCGGCAGAACACTGACTAATACATTGGCTCTCTAGGTAAGCTAGGAAGTGCCCATCTTCTGGGGCAAACTTTCTTCGTTCGAAGCATCTAAACTACTTCCAGCTCCCAACCCAGACTCAGGCATGACACCACTCTGCTTGCACTGATAGGAATCAAACGCTGGCTCCCACTTTCACGCGTCGATGGAAAGCAATACAAAGCAGTGGTTGAGTTGGAGCCCTGCCTCCTCGGTTCTGCTCTGCCTCTCACCTCTGTGTGACCTTGGCCAATCTGCTTAACCACTCTGTTCCTTTATTTGACTCATTTCGTTAAAACGAATAGCAGCTACTTAAGAGTTTTGATGTGAAGAACAAATGCAACGAAAGCTAGCTGTGAAGTTTGTTGTTACTGCACTTCCTATTTACTGACTCTGTCCAGGCTGGTATGAGAGAAATTTACAGACTGCAAAGAACTTCTAGAACTGGAACTGACCTCCAGCTGCTGGAGCTCCTGCTACCTGTCTTTCATCTCTTCTGGTTTCTGACTGACGTTATTCTTTCCTCTTGAAAGTTAGTTTTCTCCAGAACTCAAGAGGCAAAGGGCCTTCTCTGCTGTCTCCATTTACATAGTCCAGGGAGGATGGTGCGGACTCAGGTCACGTTTCCATCCCTAAATCAGCCTCTCTGTCCAGGGGATGTCCCGGGGAGCTCTGTGCCTGGGTTCACATTCCCTGTGGCTTGGGGCAAAGGCAGGGGTCCGCTGCCAGAAGCATGTCACAGGGGGCGGGGGGATCAAGACAGGAGCAGCGCAAGTGAAGTTACTACCACAAAGACCAGTGTGTGATTACCAGCACTTGGATGTGGTTTGTGGGAGTTTGTTGGCAGCATGGAAGAGACATGGTCTTGGACATCAGGCAGCTGTGTGACCCCATGGAAATTTCTTAACCTCTATAATCCTTGATCCCATATAAAAATGGGGATAATAATTTCTTTCTCATGTTTGTTATGATTAAGTGAGATAACATTTAGGAAAGTATCTGGAACATCTGCTCAGCAGATACTAGGTATTACTCCCCAGGTCCTGCTGGGGACCCTCAGATAATGCAGCTCTCCCCTCCCCCCACATCCCCAATTCTTACTTTATACTGAGAAACACAGCTCTCAAGTGGAGCCAAGGGCCCCCCATCAGTGGCTCACTGCATTCTCTCCCTGGAGAAAACTACCTGGGACAGCAGATTATCAGAGAGTGTCCTGAGAATGAGACTGGAATGTACAAAAGAATTTGGTGGGTTTTTTTTTTTAAGATTTTATTTATTTGGGAAAAAAAGATTTATTTCACAGAGAGAGAGAGAGAGAGAGAGAGCTCACAAGCAAGGGGAGCTGCAGGCAGAGGGAAAGGGAGAAGCAGGCTTCCTGCTGAGCAGAGACCTCCATGCGGGGCTCCATCCCAGAACCCTGGGATCATGACCTGCGCCAAAGGCAGACGATTAACCAGCTGAGCCACCCAGGAGCCCCTGAGAGAATTTGGTGGTTTTAAGAAGAGTTTCTCTGTTAGAATGCCTGAAATACTTTCACTTACTACATTAGCAATTCGTAATCTACTTGGTGTAATGAATCCCCCATGAGAATCCAAATGAGGGGCGCCTGGGTGGCTTAGTGGGTTGGAGCCTCTGCCTTCGGCTCAGGTCATGATCTCAGGGTCCTGGGATCAAGCCCCGCATCAGGCTCTCTGCTCAGCGGGGAGCCTGCTTCCCCCCCCCCCCTCTGCCTGCCTCTCTGCCTATTTGTGATCTCTTTCTCTGTGTCAAATAAATAAAATCTTTAAAAAAAAAAAAAAGAATCCAAATGAGACTACGGACGTTCTCCGAAAGATGTACAATCGTACATACAATTTGAGGAGGTTTACAAAACTCCAGGAAGCCCAGCCGTGGGACCCCCAGGTGCAGAGCCCCTGCACTAAATGGGGAATCTTGCCAAGGGAGCTTTGATAACTGTTAGCCTGTAGGGCACTTGGATGGGCACTGCTGACTCTTTCTCCTCAACCCTCCTTTGTCTAGGCACCACGTCTAACCCACCCTGAGAAACATTTTCACTGTCAGGTAACCTAGACTCTAGGCACATCTGCCCTCAATAAGTCTTTGTTCAATTAGGTTACAGTCCAGTCTTGCCGGCCACAGGGCTGTTCTGCCTCTTCGAGTTGACCCCGTACTTCTATCCTGTGGATTTTGAAGTTTTTCTCTCAAGGGGTATTCTTATTTCAGTGTTCTTTAGCGCTGTCAGGACCCTTCCGCTTTTGATAGATGGAAAATCCACATTTAAAATGGCTTAGGCAAAAAGAGGGAATGGCTTACACAGCTGTTCAAGAGTCATGTCTGACTTCAGGCACAGCTGCATCTAGGGGTTCCGGTGTCGCCCGGGAGACGTGGTCTCACGGGCAAACTGTCTTCCTTTGTGTGGGCTCTTTCCTAGGCGGTGTTTTCTGCTGGTGGTAAGCATGGCTGCCAGCAGTTTCAGGCTTACGTCTTAGTCACTCTCAGAAATGCCAACCAGCTTCCCACAGTCTGCCTGGGAAAAAAGCAAATGCAAGACTATCTCCTTTCCCCCTCTCCAACCAGAATGTACTCATTCACTTATCCTACTCTGTTTGAGATGATGTGGTCGTTAGAGGGGCCAGACTGAGAGAGGACTTGTAGGATAAATGCAGTGCAGAAGCATGTGGCCAGAGGGGAACTGGGGAACAGTGTAAATGCAAAAAAGCAAAGAATGTCCTGGTATCAGTGAAAACTTTCATATGGGTGGAGGAAGGTGCTTGGGTAGGAGTACTGAGAGATGAGAAGAAATGGGACAGTGTGGCAAGGGATACAAGACCTTGATTGCCATGATAAGGAGCCTGGGCTCTACTGAGGAACAAAGGGCGGGCAGGGTGTCGAAGAGCTTCAAGCTCCTGACACAACCGTGTGAGAAATTTCAGAAAGATCGCCCTGACTGCAGAGGAGAGATGAGTCGGAGGAGGAAGGCCCAGACCTCGGAGGCGTCTTCTTGGAGAAGCTATTGCCACCTTCCAAAAGACAAAGGATGCAGGCCTAAACTGAGGCAGATGAAGGAAGAATGGGTTTCCAAGCTTTTAGGAGGCAGA
This sequence comes from Nasua narica, assembly GCA_028533885.1. NCBI lineage: Eukaryota > Metazoa > Chordata > Mammalia > Carnivora > Procyonidae > Nasua > Nasua narica. The sequence goes on along the minus strand of CM052803.1, from coordinate 43,605,751 downwards.
GTTGACAGACCTGGAGACCAGATGAATGGGGGATGAGAAAGGAAGGCTCTAGGATAATCCCCAGGCCTCTCCATTAGGAAACGAGAAGGATGGTGGTGGCCTGCACTGAGACAGGGAGTGTGGGAGAGGAGCCCGTGGAGGGGTAAGGGGAGACGGTGAGTTCACTCTTAAACCCGTCAGTGCCCTTGGGCCGTCGGGCTGCAGCTGTCCAGATGTTAGCTGGGCCCGGCAGCTAGAGCTCCGCGTGGGCAGAAGGAAGGCTGTGCTGGCGAGTGGTGGTGGGAGCGTGATAATCTAGACAGGGCATCACCAGCATGGAGGGAATGCCCCTCTGTGTTGTAATTTTACTGTTTTTATTAGTGTTTTCTTCTGTCTCTGTAGCTTCCCATCGTGAGTCCAAGTCCTGGGGCGGGAGAGTCCACTTGGCCAAGTCGAGTCGTGGGCTTACTTCCTGGCGAGACTTTTTCGGCTACTCATGATGGCACGAGGCAGGTGAGGTAATTTCCCCAGAGTAAATCAGGATGCTATTAACCGTAAGAAGAGGGGAATGGATGCCATATGACCCCCAAAATGACAAATGTGCATGTATAACTCCACCACTTATTTCAGCCCGTTTTCCTCCTGCTGATTGCTGCTGAGAAAAAGAGGTATTTCACCTAAAGTTCTGACACCCTCCATCGGCCTCGTGGCAGTTGCTTTCTAAGTGTTATTTTTTATACCAATGATCCAAAACATAGTTCTGTAGGTAGTGGGCACGGGGCCGAAGTATTTCATAGGAAATATTTCAGACAGGACACATTTCTTCAAGCACTTGGTTACTGACACTCTGAGGGCATAAGTAACTATAACGACCTAAATCACTCCTGACTAGGTGTGGACCAGTTGGCCAGCACCCGAGGCCATCATTCGTGCCCCTACAAAGCAGCTTCCTAAAGAGTGGATAAACACATTTTATATTGAGCCCTTGGCATGTGCCCTTGGTCAGTCCAGGTATCACAACACACATTATTTATTTACTCCTCACCCCACCCCTGGGATGTAAATGGCATTTTCTACATCGGGTGGCAGAGCGGAGCTGACACCCTGAGCCCGTCATTCTACAAGTTCTGGGCAGGTGCTGGGAGGCCAGATGGAGCAGGAGGAACTATGCGCCAGTCACCACGTGGGCCTCCGGGTGGCCTGGAGTTGGGGGACACCAGCCAGAGAGGCGAGGGTCCCAAAGCATGGGGCTCTAGTCCTCTTCCAGGGAGAAGGGCCCCTTCCCTCTGGCCGCAGTTCCCACGGAGTGACGCGAGTTTAATAGACAAACCGGCTGATCTCTTCCAAGAAGCCTGGCCACACTGACTGCGGGGGGCGGGGGGTGGGGGTTCGCCCCCTTCCCGGGGACGCCGGCGGGGGGGTGAACCTGACAGCTGTGGGCGCGGAGGGGGAGGCCTCGGGGGTCCAGGTTGGCCTCCTCCTGAGCCTGTGTGTGTCTCCGAGGCTCCGGACGCTCTCGGCAGGAGTTCTGGCTACAAACGGATGGGCTGGAGTAAAGTAGGTCAGCCTGCCGGCGGGCGGTGCTTGCTGCCGCGCTGGCGCCTCCCGCGCGGTGCTGGGCTCCTCCTCCCCGGCGCTTCCCCTCCTGCAGCTCCCAGTCCTGCCCCTCCTCTCCACCTGACGCCCTGCCCCTCCCTCTCTCCTCCTCCACCGCCTTGGCGCCGTCACTTCTGCAGTCCCTTCTTCCTAATACAACCCATCTAGAGTCTTTTTGAACTGATAGCGTGCTTGTTCTAAACAGATCAAAAGATGCACAGAAGTTAACGCAGGAGTAAAGGAAAAATCCCACCGCTCAGAAATAACCATCGCGGACACTGGGTGAACAACTAACTGCTCTAGATATATTTTTATGGGTAAAAAAAAAAAATTCCTTTTAAGAGGGATGAAAGGAGGTAAGGGAGGGATAGAGGTGGGGTGGGGAGAGAATGAAAATTAAGTGATTGGAGATTTTATTTATTATTTTATTCTGTTCTATTCTGTTATTTTGAGAGAGCACGTAGGAGTAGGGGGAGGGGGAGAGGGAGAAAGAGAATCCCAAGCAGGCTCATCCCTCAGTGGGAGCCAAACATAGGACTAGATCACACCACCCCTAGACCATGATCAGATCTGGGAATCAAGAGCCCTACACTTAACAGGCTGAGCCACCCAGGCACCTCTATCTATCTATCTATCTATCTATCTATTTATATTTTTTATCGAGTGGTTGGAGATTCTAAAAAGATACGTGTTCCAGTTTTTAGCGAGTATAATTACTACTTGCTAAGAAAGATGAAACCATTAACGTGTATGAGTTTTCTTGTATCACTTCTTTTGTTCCTTGCTTTTTAAAAGTCACACTAGTTTTAATTTTCCAGGTTTATAACATTCACATTCAGTTATTTAAATATATTTCCCTGTCGTTCTTTACTCTTGGTTCTATATTGAAATAGATTCAGTGCTCACCATCAGCCCTGTTCACACGTCTTTTGCGTCTCTGAATTATTTATTTAAGGTCATCTCTCAGTTGTCTGGATTTCAATGGAAGTCATTGTTTTCAGAATGATTTATAAGTCCTGTATTGCTTGAGCAGCATCCTGGACTGGATATAACATTCTCAAGATACACTTTCTTCCATTTAGAACCTTGTAGACATTATTCCATTGTCTCCTGGCATTGAGTCCTGCTGTGGAACTGTCTGAAGATAGCTGGGGAGGGTTTTCTTCCCTTTAGGTCATTTTATTTTTGTTGCTGGATATGGGAAGAATTCTTTCTGATTCTATATAATCCCGGCTTAACTGGGATATATTTGGTATTGAGCATTATCAATAAAATTTTCCCACCCTAGATTGTGCCTTTTAGAGCTGAAAAGTCATTATTCTTTTTATATCAGGACCTTTTTTTGATATTATGTCTGTAAGCACATCTTCTTAAATCTCTGTTGGATTAACAGTTTAAGAATCAAATATCCACATGTTGGAGAATTTTGGTCTTCCATAACTGTTAGCTTCTCTCCAACAGTTTTAAGCTGTTTGTCATTATAGGGGCGCCGGGGTGGCTCAGTGGGTTAAAGCCTCTGCCTTCGGCTCCGGTCATGATCTCGGTGTCCTGGGATCAAGCTCCGCATCGGGCTCTCTGCTCAGCAGGAAGCCTGCTTCCCCCTCTCTCTCTGCCTGCTTGTAATCTCTGTCAAATAAATAAATAAAAATCCTTAAAAAAAAAAAGATGTTTGTCATTATAATTGTAATGCAAGACTTTTATTTCACTAATTCAGTTTTCTACAAAAGATCAGTTCTTTCCTTGCTTTCCTGAATTATTTAATGTCCCATAGTACTGTTGTTTTGGTTCTCAGTTTGTTTTCCTAGTTCTTCAGACTCCATTCAGAGATTCTCATTCTCTTGTTTTTATTCTCTTGTTTGGAGCTCTTGCTTTTCTTTTTCTTTCTTTCTTTCTTTCTTAGATTTTATTTTTTTTTTAGAGAGCGAGAGAGAGAGAGAGAGATCACGAGTAGGGGGGAAGGGTAGAGGGAGTAACAGATTCCCCAATGAGCAGGGAGCCTGATACAGGGCTCGATTCCAGGACCCTGGGATCATGACCTGAGCTGAAGGCAGACACTTAACCAACTGAGCCACCCAGGTGCCCCTGGAGCTGTAGCTTTATTTATTTATTTATTTATTTTAAAGATTTTATTTATTTATTTGACAGAGAGAGAGAGATCACAGGTAGGCAGAGAGGCAGGCGGGCGGGGGGGAAGCAGGCTCCCCGCCAAGCAGAGAGCCCGATGCGGGGCTCCATCCCAGGACCCTGGGATCATGACCTGAGCTGAAGGCAGAGGCTTTAACCCACTGAGCCACCCAAGTGCCCCGAGCTGTTGCTTTATTGAGAATTATGTTCTTATTTGTGGCTGGTATGAAGTAGCAATAAGGGATTTCCTCCTCTCTTTTGAGTCATGTTTTCTTCTTGCTCAAGTTCTTTGTTTTATATTTGCATGTTCCTTCCTCCTTCCTTCCCTTCTTTTTTTTTTTTTTTTCTTCAGTAAATCTGCATAGTTTCTGTGACATTTCTTTTCATTTTTCTTATGCTTGGGCAGCTCTGACCAGACATTCTATTTGCAATTATATAGTGTGGATGGCTTCTTGACTCTCTTCCTACCCTATCTGAAACCAGATAGTTTCCCCTCCAATCTGTATTTCGAGGGCTAAGAATTTTGTGCTCCATCCATTTATCTCTAAGTGGGGGGAATGGTCGAGGGAGGGAGAGAGAACTAGGGAAAAGGGCTAGGTTGCTTTAACCTGCAAGGGCAAAAATGCCATCTGTTACAGTTGGCTGGGCTCTATTCCCTCTTCTAAATTATACCAAATATCCTGGTTTAAGGTTCACCCCACTCAGTGGGGGGTTGTATACTCATCTCCCCAGGGGTTGGGATAGCCTGGAGTTTTGTTTTCCTCTTCAGGGTCTAGGTTTGGGTGTTCCCTTTTCTAGGCTGTACCTGTGCTCTCCCTGTTTCTTCCCAGCAGCCCTTTCCCCTATTTCTATATCAGAAGAGAGAAGGGTAAGAGATGGGAGATTAAGTAAAACTTCTCTGGATTTTGTTGATTTAAAGGGACAACTTCTGGGGGACAAGGGTGGTTTGAGAGCCGTGTCATGTTGTATCTTTTTGCTTTGCTCCAGAATTTTTCGTTCCTCTCTTTAGTTGATTTTTCATTAGTTTACCTCTTTGGTCTTTGATTGCTATTGATGACTCTTTGGTTTTATACTGATTGAGCTGTTTTGCTCATTGTGTTAGGTGTTGGACATGGGGAATTTTGAGATGGAACTTCAATCACCATCTTCAGCCTCTTAACCTGGAATTTCTGATGTTGTGTTCTGCACATGACCACCAGTTGCCTACAGGCTCTGCTTTGATATTAAAAAAAGAAATCCTCCCTGGTCCTTATCGATACTCATTCAATGGATCATTCATTCAACAATAGTTACGTTTAAGACACTGTGGTAATTATACTAGTTTTCACTGTCAGTTCCAAATCACACATACTGTACATCCCCACGCATGACATTGATCCAAACAGCTTAAGTGAGTTGAGAACATTTTTTGTATCATGTTAAGAACTACCAAAAACAAGGAGGAAGAAAAGAGAAGAAAAGGAAGGAAGGAAGGAAGGAGCAAAGAAGGAAAGAAAACAGGAAAATTTAAGAAACGTTTTTCAAGTTAGCTTAATTTTTAAACATGTTTCTTTCAATTTTAAAAAGTCTCCTGGCAGTGTTTACCGTAGAATCAGCTCCTAAACAGACACACGCACCAAAACCAAAAAACAGAAAACAAAAAACCCTGGAGTTGTTTAAAACTTTCTGTCATCAGCCCTATTTATTAGTCTTCCAAATTCCTGTTGAACCTATTGGCTTAAGTTTTTGGTATTTCCTGATATGTTTGCAACATCTTTTTATATGGTACATTGTACTTTAGAAAGTATTTTCTTTTCTTTTTCTTTTTTTTTTTTTTTTAACTGAACACTCATTATTTACCTCAGCTTACTAATGAAGGAACCAAGGCTTAGAAGATGTGATTTTCCAACACTGCTGGTAAGGGAGGAGCAGAAGAGAAATGGAATTTGACATGATCCCTGTCCTTGTCTTCCAAATAGTTCTGCCTCCTGCTGTCTTGAAATACACGGGATGTTTTTGCTTACAGGGAATATAATTTAGAACTTGCTTGTGGTGAAAAACCATTCCACATACAATTTTGTACATTTTTTTTTTTTTTTACTCAAGACTACATCATTAGCATTTTTTAATTCTCCTCAGTGTTCCAGACGTCATTTTTAGTGGCTGTGTTATAATTTACAGTTCAGTAGTCTACTGTTGGACATTTAGTTTCTAGTTGTTATTTTTCTATAATAGCGGAAAAAGTAATCAGCATATTTGTGACATGTAGCTCTTTGATTTTGTTGAGTTATTTCTTTAGTATAAGTTTCCAGGAATGAAGTTATTGGGAATGTTTTATAATACAGCTTTCCAGAGAGGCCATCTTGATTTATAATGGCATCTGTAATGAACAAGGTTCTAGTTTCGCTCCAACTTGGCCTGCGTTACATATTGTTTATTTTGTGAAATTTTGCCAAATTGGGTAGGTTTAAGGTGATATGTCCAGGTTGTTTTAGCCTGCATTAAAATTTAACAGCATGGATATTTTTTCCCCATGCTTCTTTACGATTTGTACTGGCCCATACAGATTACCTATTTATATTCTTTCCCTATCTATTTTTTTTTTAAAGATTTTATTTATTCATTTGTCAGAGAGATCACCAGTAGGCACAGAGGCAGGGGGAAGCAGACTCCACGCTGAGCCGAGAGCCCGATGTGGGGCTGGATCCCAGGACCCTGAGATCATGACCCGAGCTGAAGGCAGAGGCCTTAACCCACTGAGCCACCCAGGCGCCCCTCTTTCCCTATCTATTATTGGGTCTTGAAGTGTCCATATAAATCTGAATTACCTCGGGGTTTGGCATGTTTATTCTAAATATTTTCCCCTGCCTTTTTTTATGTATATATATATATATACTTAAATTTTTAAAACTTGCACAATTTGCATATAGCAAAAATCCATCATCTTTGGGGGTCCTGATAAATTCACACAGTGGGGTCACCACCATCTTGGAAGTCAAGATGAATTCCATGACCTCCCAAATTCCCTTGTGCCCCTTTGTAGAGAACCTCTCCCCAGACCGTGGTGACCACTGATCTGTTTTCTACCTCACAGTTTTGCCTTTTCTAGGATGCCGTATAAATGGAAACATGCACTATGTATGTAGCCTTTTCAGTCTGGCCGCTCTCCCTTGAATGGGGTGTGTTCCTCCTCACTGAGCCCGACTCCATTCTCTGGCTGGAACAGCTTGTTCCTGCCCCCTTTCTGCTTTAACCCTTCTGGTTTTAGTTTTGTGACAGTTCCCTTTCTAAATTTTTGACTTTTAAAATACTTATCTGTCAGACAGTCCCTTCCTTTGCCACCACTTCTGTTGAAATTTTGCTTCAACAATTTCTTCACAAACAGGAGAATTCTAGGAAGCCTAATCCATACCTTTGTCCGCTGTCCTCTCCCAGAGTGGCTGACATTTGTGGACGCCTCCACTTCCACCACCATGGGCAAATTCATCTTGGATAAAGTGGCACAATCCCGAGGCTCCCTTGCTGTGAGCTTTCAATGTCATTGGAATTTTAATCGTTAGTGGCAGACGTGAAAATTGTGGAAATGAAACCCGTTCTCCTGGAGGCAAGGGTAGGTGCCTGGCCCAGTGGGGATGCGGCAGCACCGAGGAGTGTCAGGAAGCCAGGTGACATCTCACCTGGTTGGGATACTTTGGCGCACTGAGAGTGAGCATCACTTTAAATTCAAGGAAATGGTTTGGTTTTTACAGCAGTTGAACACTCAAGTCATCAAGTGTTCTCCTTGGCAACTTCGTCTTCTTTTTTTTTCTCCTTAAGATTTATTTATGTATTTGAGAGAGAGAGAGAGCACAAGCTGGGGGGAGCTGCAGAGGGAGAGCGAGAAGTAGCGGGACTCCCCGCTGAGCAGGGAGCCCATGTGAGGTTCGATCCCAGACTTTGAGATCATGACCTGAAGGCAGATGGTTAACCGACTGAGCCACCCAGGTGCCCCCTCCTTGGCAACTCTTAGAGCATCTCGTAGATTGTCTCCAATTCCTTACATGGGCCATTATTAGGAATCCGAGCTTGTGTAGCTTCCTTGGAGATACGTGGGAAAAGGAGAAAGCTTGTGATTAGCATGAGGATTCTCGTACCCTGCGGGAAGTGGTCCATGTGACAAAGAATCTGGGGTTTTTCCAGATTTCTGGTCATGGCCAGAGATGCATGAAACACCCTCGTGTTCCCCTTGGCAGGGGACCTTGCTGAATAGGAACAGCCTTTCTGAGCCCTGGGATGTTTGCCTGTTTGTTGCCACTACTGGACTGTAACCTTCAGGAGAGCAAGGCCATGCCTGTTTTTGTTGCTCTTGTATCCTCAGAACGTAGTGCTTCCTAAATGTTTTATTAAGTGGGTGGATGATGGATGAATGGGTGAATTAATAAACTGAAAATTTTATGGCCCATTTCCTAAAGCAACAAAGGCATGCATCCCATAAATCCATTCAGGAGGCTGACCGTGTTCCCCAGAAAAGAGTCAGGAAGGCAGACCTGGAGATGGGGCCAGGGGAGCCATCTAAAGGCTTTTGGCTATAGCCTCCGAGACTCCGAAGATCTGGATGAAAAGTGAACCCACACCTGTGCTGTGGGGGCTCAGAAATATCCAGATTCTCCATGCAGAGTTAACTCAGCAGGCTCTAGAGGGTCTGCCTATGGTTCACTTCGACAGTCAAGGCTAGAAGGACAGGGCTCAGGCTATTGGGGGATCTCTGCCACCTTCAGGGGGCGGGGGCAGGGGAGATTCAGAAGAATGGACAGAAGACAGCTCCTTGGCATGAGAAGGTGCCAACACTGAGCTATTATTTGAGTAAAATACTGTCACATTTTCTGAGCCTATTTCTCGCACCCCGACAGCCTCTGTTCGCATCCTTATTAGTCTTCCTTCCTTCTAAGAAACCTTGTAGTCCCCACCTGGATATAAGTCATCAGCCGGCTGTGGAACATAGGGATTGTCCCCGTGGATTGTTATTCTCCGCCTAAGTGACACTAATTCAGCAGAGTGATCTTGAGCCCCAGGGGAATGCGCACCTGGTGACATAGGTCCCTTTGCTAAGGACCGGGGCATGCCCTGGGGTTGGCAGGTGCTGTGGTGGAGACGGTACAAACCCAAACACCCACGTGAATCTACTACTTACTTCCTGTTTGTTTCTGTGTTTGTTTTCGGTGTTGATACTCTGTCGACAAAACAAGTTGTTTAACTTTTTCTTGTTGTAGCTCTTAGCGTTACACAGTCCCAAACCCTGTGTCTGAGTAGAGACGCTGATAATTACCAACGTGGAGAAGTTTGATAGAGAGGGAGGCTATGCAGGGAACTTGAAAACCAGCCACAAAGGATAGAAACACAGACTACAGTCACCTCCCCACTGTTCAGCTCCAGCTAGATATCCCAGAGAAACCTGGAGCTCCATATGTCAGAACTGAACACATCCCATGTCCCGGTGACCTCTCTTACCTACAATACTATGGATATATCGGCTTGTTAATGTGCATACCCCCCAGTCACTTTCGACTTCTGTCTTCCTTCGCCCTCATATCCAGTCACCCACCAAGTCCTGATGATTCTACTTCCTAAATGTCTCCCCAGTCTGTGTACTCCTTCTCCTCGCCACCATCCTCTAGCATTTCCAGCCAGGGCTCCTCAGAGAAGAACCTCCTAACCAGTCTCCCTGCCTTCATTATCAGCTCTCCTCAAATCGGAGCTTACCACAGGCCACGGATGATCTGCATTCTCCTAGGTTAAAGGTCATTTATGATTTCACTTTTGCAAGGTGGCCTGGCTTTATGCCCTTGTAATCCAGGCTCCCGCCGTACAAAACCTCTCTCAGTTCCTGTAATGTGTGGACCACTCTCTGTACTTCCCTTACAACCTAGCCCCCAACACCTTATTCCTGCTGCGTGGCTAATTCCTACACATTCATTAAGCCGAGTTAGACATCTCTCCCTGGCGCCCCAACCTGGCAGAGCTGGGCCTTCCCCTGCAACCCTCTGGTGTCCTTTATTTTCTCCGCTATGGCAGGCGTCAGGCTGTGTCATAGTTGCCTGTTCATCATTGTAGATTTGTTGCCCATGACAGAGCGTGGCACATAGTAGGTGCTTAATAAATGTTCGTACAATGACTGAATGAACGGAAACAAGAGAGAGATTGGTTTGGCACAAAATGAACATATTAAGACCTAATAGGTGGGGTGCCCGGGTGGCCCAATTGGTTGGACATCTAACTCTTGGTTTCAGCTCAGGTCATGATCTTGGGGTCCTGAGATAGAGCCCTGCTTCAGGCTCCGTGCTCAGTGCAGAGTCAGCCTGAGACTCTTTCTCTCCCCCTGCCCCTCCCCTCCCTGCTCTCTTCTCTCTTTCTAAAATAAATAAATCTTAAAAAAGAAAGACCTAATAGTTAACCAGGATGTACTAATGAGAAATTGGGACTTTGTGGGTAATGATAGTGGTTTTTTTCTAATTTCTTCCCTCTTTCCATTCTCTACCTCCTCCTCCTTTGGCCGTACACGTTCTAAAATTTCTACAATCAACATGTATTTCTGTTCTAGTAATATAAGAAAAAATGATTCATTTTATTGCCCCAAAGAATGAATTTTGCATCGAAAGTGGAGTCATTGAACCCTGGGTGCTGCTCTTTGAAGGACTCTGGATGCGTTTTTCTCATTTAGCTGCATTTCACCATTTCAAGGATTTTCGGCCAATTAAGATGGATGCACTCAGACGAAATGGCTTAAAAAAAAAAAGCCTTTAAAATGCTAAAATAGGCAAAATAGCAAGCCACATTTAAAAGGAAGCAAAAACACTGAAGGGATGAAATGCTACGTATCGTGGAAAAAGGAATTAAGTCTGACACATGGTTGTTACAAATATAACATTAAGGTGGACACGTCCTTGGACGAATGAGCTGAATGGGCTCAAGAGTGCAAGCAGGGAACGGACTCCCGGTGTGTGCGCCGCGCAGGGCCCTCTGGGAGACTGCACTGTGTTCTGTGTATTCCGTACGGTCCTTCACCATGAGCCGCTGCCCATCCCACCAGCCACCTGCGGGTGGGCAGCCCTTGGCTGGAGGAAGCCATTCTTCCCCAGGTCAGTCACGTGGGTGCCAGGGATTTCTCGGACAGGAAAAAGGGACTGGAAATTTTATCAGGTCAGGGAGAAGGAAGGGTCTTGTTCTTTGGATCTAGACTTCAGGGAATCCAAATGTCCAGGAAAGGGCGTCCATCCTGCACCCACCTCCCGGCCGGTGCAGGCCCCACACAGCCACGTGTTCCAGCGCCCCAGCTGCGCAGTGCATTCACCACCCAGGGCTGTCAGACAGGGTTTGCCTCCGCGCCTCCTGTGGGGGAGGAATTCAAACAGGACACGGTGGGCACGGCCCGTCTGTCCACCAGCGTTTGGGGCCTCAGCTGGGTCAGCTCCACAAGGCTGGTGGATGGAGTCAGCAGAAGGCTTCTTGACTCATCTGTCCTGTGGCTGGTGTCAGTTATTGGCTGGTGGCCTCAGTTTCTCACGACGTCATTCTCTCCATGTGAGCTTATACCTGGGCTGTCGGTCGTCCTCATAGCATGACTCAGGCTTCCCCCCGGGGCAAGCGTCCCAGAAGGGACAAGCCAGGCAGAAGCTGTAGCCTCTGGATGACCTGTCTTCCAGCTCCACTGGGGAGAGCAGTCCCAGCCCCTGTCCTGACTCAGAGGGGGAACCAGGACCCAGCCTCTCAGTGAGGATGGGGCCCAGTCATGCTGGAAGAGCATGTGGCATAGGAGATCTTGTTGTGGTCATTTAGGGACCTTGCTGCTTCAAGACCTTCCGGAGCATCCATTACAAGCCTGGGATAAAGGCTACTGTTTGTGTCCTATAGGCTTTCTCCCTGACGCCCCCTGAGCAGTCCCTCAGGCCTCCGTTCTGGTTCTCTAATGTATCAAGATCCTGCTCCAGCCAGGGCCTTCATACAGCTTCTCCCCACGTCTCCCATCTTCGCTCCAGCTGTGCGAGGCTGGCTGCGTCTGAGATTAAAGCTTACCCCTTCTACAAGGTCTTCCCCGGCCACCTGAATTGACTCAGATATTCTCTGTCACCACACCCTCTGCATTTCCTTTACTGGCCTGGTCCACTTTGGGACTGTGTGTTGGCTCCTTGGTTAAGTACCAGATCTATGCCTATTATATTCCTATCCCCGCTGTCTAGCACGGTGCCCGGCACATGGTCTTCTCCCAGTGGAGATGGGAGAATGGAATAAATAGAATAATGGAATCATTGGAATGGAATGGAATAAATGCTACAAGGTGCCTGCCTCAGAGAGGCTGGCTGGGAGCTGGAATCTAGGGTTGGATTAGATCCCCAGGGGATCATATTTCCAGTAAGTCCCTGTGTTTAGTTCCCCTTTGCTCTCCCCTGGCATTTGCAAACCCTGATAACATGCCTCAGCCTTGACCAGGCTGAACTGAGTAAGGTTCCTCATTAAGTCTAGGGAGGGTGATAAGTGGGAAGCAGCGCCGCCTAGTGGCCAGAATGCTGGTGGTGGTGACAGATCCCCAAAGAGAGGCAGGTGTGTCTGGGCAGAAGAGCTGGGATCCAGCTGCCGCTGCCCACATGGAGATGCATTGAGATTCATTTCCCGGTTGTACCCTTGGGGAATCTGGGTTTCACTGGTATTAGTGGAGGTCACTTTTGATTATACTTGGAAAGACCCCCCTCACATTAAATGTGCTTACCAAGGGCCGTTGTGTCATATGTTAAAACGTTGCAATTTTTTAAAACGTGACTTTTAGTAGCTGTCACTAGGCGAGGTGACTGACAGCCACTGTGAATTACCTTTGGCTTATAGCTTCCATTAATAAAAAGCCATGTAATTATGCCCTGACTTCATTGCTAATCCTATCCTCTTCCCTTTGTACACTCCACCCTGGCCCAGTCGCCTCTTTGCTAATCTTTTTTTTTTTTTTTAAAGATTTTATTTATTTATTTGACAGAGACAGAGAGAGATCACAAGTAGGCAGACAAGCAGGCAGAGAGAGGGGGAAGCAGGCTCCCCGCCGAGCAGAGAGCCCGATGCGGGGCTCGATCCCAGGACCCCGAGACCATGACCCGAGCCGAAGGCAGAGGCTTTTATCCACTGAGCCACCCAGGGGCCCCAGCCTCTTTGCTAATCTTCAATCCCCTGCAAGACGCCCCATCTTGGGGCCTTTGTGGCTGCTGTTCTCTCTGCCCCAGCTGTACTCTTGCCCCAGGGTACATGGCTCACTCCTTATCTCCTTCAAGTCTTTGTTCAAAGAAGATCCCACCTTCTCTATTGACAATTGCAAACTTCCCACCAAAGCGAGCCCCATCTTCTCTCCAAAAAACTCAGCCGCTTTTACTATCATGTAATAATGCTAATTGCCTGACTGTTTCCACCAGACTAAGTTCTAGGAGGGCAGAAATTTTTGTTTCCTTTCTTCACTGTTGAATCCCCAGCTCCTAGTACACAGCCTCTAGCATGCTCAGTCAATACTTGTTAAATGAATGATTTTTAAAAAAGATTTTATTTATTTATTTAACAGAGAGAGAGAGATCACATGTAGGCAGAGAGACGGGGTGGGGGTGGGGGGGAAGCAGGCTCCTTGCTGAGCAGAGCCTGATGCGGGGCTCAATCCCAGGACCCTGAGATCAGGACCTGAGCCCAAGGCAGGGGCGTGAATGATTAAACAACTCTGTTAATACCTATTCTTCATGCTGGGCATTTAACAAGTTGTTTTTTAAAAATCTTATTTTATTATTTTACGTTAGTCCCCATACAGTACATCATTAGTTTTTGATGTAGTGTCCCATGATTCCTTGTTTGTGTATAACTCCCAGTGCTCCATGGAATCCGTGCCCTTTTTAATACCCATCACCAGGCTCACCCATCCCCCTACCCCTCTCTCCTCTAAAACCCTCAGTTTGTCTCCCAGAGTCCATAGTCTTTCATGGTTCTCCCCCTCCAGTTCCCCCACTTCATTTTTCCCTTCCTTCTTCTAATGTCCTCCATGCTATTCCTTACGTTCCACAAATAAGTGAAACCATATGATAATTGACTTTCTCTACTTGACTTATTTCACTCAGCATAATCTCCTCCAGTCCCATCCATGTTGAAGCAAAAGTTGGGTATTCATCCTTTCTGATGGCTAAGTAATATTCCATTGTGTATATGGACCACATCATCTTTACCCATTCGTCTGTTGAAAGGCATCTCTGCCCCTTCCACAGTTTGGCTATTGTGGATGTTGCTGCTGTGAACTTAGAACAAATCATTTTGATGATTTACTCTAGCAACCTATTAGATATTTCTTTTTGTGTCTGTTCCATAGAAGAAGAAACAGGCTCAGGGAGGTCAAGTAATTTGCTTGAGGGAACACAGCTACTCCCTCGCTGAGTTTGGAGTCGAATTCAAATGTGTCTGACTTCAAAGCCAATGCTCTATTCGGTCGTGCTTTCTCCCGTAGACACCCAAATATAGACATCCAAAAGAGACCCAGCCCTGCTCTGTGGCTGGGTAAGGAGGGGCAGGGTCAGAGAAGAGCAGACATACATACAGTTCCAGGGTTGGGAAGTACAGTCTGGACAGGAAATGCTGGGGATGTGGGTTGTTCTGCACTCCATTCCATAGATGCTGCATGCCAGAGGAAATGGCTGTGAGTTTCAGGATAGCCCTGTCTGTCGCAGTCTGACCTGAAGGCACTGGGAGACCTATTCCACCCCGATTACACACTGATCAAACTTCCCCTTGATGTTTCCGAAACAGTGGAATTCAGGGAATTCCATGTCTCACATTGACAATCATGGTTATAAATGATTATAGGTTATATGATGGTAAGTGTGAAGAGTCTTTTTAAATACAAGACTTTTTTCCTTAACACAAGGCATTTGAAACTAAGTGCCTGCCATGTGACCCCCCCAGGGCACGGTCTCAGCAGTGATTCCAAGGAAAAGGCTGGAGGAGTCTGGCCTCTTGTTGTGAGGTTCCCTCTCGTAGCTTGGAGATATAAGCTGGACTGAGAGATCTGAGTTCGGAATGGGGCTCCTCAGGCACCCCAAGCCTGAGCAAGGAAGCGTGATGGTATAAATCCATGGTCCTCAAAGTGTCGTCCCTGGACCAGAGGTGTCAGGATTATCCCTGGAACTCGTTAGAAATGCAGACTCTGGGGCGCCTGGGGGGCTCAGGTTTGGCGACTGCCTTTGGCTCGGGTCATGATCCTGGAGTCCCGGGATCGAGTCCCACATCGGGTCCCTGCTCCGGGGGGTCCCTGCTTCTCACTCTGACCGATCCCCTCTCATTCTCTCTCTCTCTCTGTCTCAATTAAATAAAATAAATCTTAAAAAAAAAAAAAAAATGAAATGCAGACTCTCCCCTCTCCCCTACCCACTGTTTATCTGGGGCTCTGCAGCCTGGTTCTAACAAGCTGTCCATGGCGTTCGAAGTCTGAGACCATGGGTGCATACATTAATGCAAAAGTAGGGCCTCGCTCACTCTCTGGTTCCTTCA
This sequence comes from Nasua narica, assembly GCA_028533885.1. Lineage (NCBI taxonomy): Eukaryota > Metazoa > Chordata > Mammalia > Carnivora > Procyonidae > Nasua > Nasua narica. The sequence goes on along the minus strand of CM052803.1, from coordinate 43,590,544 downwards.
GTATTAGCCCCCGCCGCTGTGCTGTAGGATCAAGAGTCAGATCTGGGTTTGAATGCCACTTTGAATGCAAGGGTAGTTCATTTCTCTGGGCCTCAGTTTCTTTCTCATTAAAATGGGGATAAAGAACAACTGCTTTGTAGTGTTATTACAGTTAAAATTGAAGGAGACCATGTGTATGAAGTTCCTGGCATATAGTGTGTATTCAGTACCTTCCTCTGGTATTTGCATCCTGCCTCCCTTCTCCATTAGTCTGGACATTTTTGGTTATAAGCAACAGAAGGCCACTCAGAGTGGCTTATGGAAAAATAAATATTTGATGGCTTCAAGGAATTCCTTGAATAATTGTCCATACTTGCTGCCTCCAGTTTCTCTCATCCCACTCATTTTGAACCCACCCCCACTGGGGTTTTGCACCTCTGCTCTTCCACTGAAAGTACACTTTGGGTTTGCAGGGATGACCTTGAGGCTCAATCCGTGGCCCTTTCTGAGCCCTTATCTGGTGTGCCCTATCAGTAGTACTGGATACAGTTGGTCATGTTCTCCTTGATACGCTTTCTTCTCTGGCTTCGGGGACAACCTCCTCCCCCGACCCTCCTTCCATTGCTGGGTGACCAGTCTTCTTTGTTGAGTGACCATCATTCTTTGGTTCTCTAAAGGCTGTAATTCCAAAGAGCTCAAGCCTTGGACCCCTTCTCTTTTCTACCCATGCTCTCTTCCTAGGAGATCTCACCTAGCTTCATAGTTCTGATCCGAACCATATGCTGCCACGACCTTGCCAGTGTATATCCCTAGCCTGGACCTCTGCCCTGGACTCTACTCCAGAATATCCACTGGCCTTGCCCTGTCTCCACTTAGATATCTAACAGGTTTTTCAAACACTGACATGTCCATACAGAGCTCCCATTAGCCCCCATTCCCTGTCTCCCACTGAATCCTGCTCTGCCACAATTTTCCCGTCTTGACTGGGATTGGTCAGACCAGTGTCATGTGCTCATTTCTGGAAATGGGCAGTGGGGTGGGGGTGGTAGAGGTTACCCGCTTCCCAAGTCACTGGATGGAGAATTGGAGAAACGTGTCCTTCCAACGGAAAATTGGGGTTGCTATTACCACGAGAGAGTGAACAGATATTGGGAAAATAAAACCACAACTGTACTTGTCCCTCTAATTTTAGGCTTATATGAGACATCTGACAGGTGGACGTCTCGGGAAGCCGAGAACAGCTTGGAGCCTGGCACAGAAGCTGTGGCACTTGGTTTGGGAGCCTGAAAACAGTTCCTTGTCTGGGAATATGATGAAAGGAAAATCCACGGGCCACCTCCAACCAAAAGCAAGGTGTTGCCAAGCCTGTATTCCTTCTGGAAGTGCTAGTGGAGAATCTGTCCTGGGCTTTTTCCAGCTTCCAGGGACTGCACACGTTCCTCGGCTTGGGGCTCCCTTTCATCTTCCAAGCCAGCAATGAAGCATCTCTCTGACCCTGTTTCCATCCTTATACCTCTGTCTCCAATTGCCTCCCTCTGCCATTTTTAAAACACTTGTGATTCCATTGAGCCCACCTAGATCATCCAGGTCACTGTCTGCATCGGAAGGCTGGCTAACTAGCACCCCAACACCATTTGCCAGCTTTATTCTTCCTTGCCTTCTGAGGTCACATATTCACAGGTTCTGGGGATCAGGGTATGGCTCCTTGGGGAGGTCATTATTCCGCCCACCACAGAGAGGACAGGTGGTTAGCTCAAGCTGGTTCACATGGCGGGGGGGGGGGGGGGGGGGGGGGGG
>CM052803.1:43575864-43588668 GCA_028533885.1 Nasua narica | reverse complement strand
CTGCTGATGCTGAACAAGACTCTCGTATGCCCCTGTCGAAGCTGCCTTATGTTGACAGACTTCTGGTTCCAAAGTGGACGTGCGCCATTGTGATGGTTAATTTTTCAAGTCCTCCATTTCTCCAGAGAGCCCTGACTAATGCACCCATGGAAAGAGAAGCAGGAGCCCTGGGCCTGCCTGTGTTCCTTGCTGAAACAAGTTTGAAGGTTCTGTCAAGTGTGGGAATTCTAGAATCCTCAGACATCAGCTGGAACGGGTTGGAGAGAAACCATCCTTTTTTTTTTTAAACTTTTTAAAAAAAGTTTTTTTAACTTTTTTATTTTATAAAAATAAATTTATAAAAATAAATTTATAAATTTTATTTATTTACTTATTTGACATAGGGGGAGAGATCACAAGTAGGCAGAGAGGCAGGGAGAGAGAGAGGAGGAAGCAGGCTCCCTGCTGAGAAGGTGCAGGGCTTGATCCCAGGACCCTGAGATCATGACCTGAGTCGAGAAGGCAGAGGCTTTAACCCACTGAGCCACCCAGGCGCCCCGAGAGAAACCATCCTAAAGGGAGGAGTCAGCCTGAGAAACTTCTGACTGGCTTTTCCCTTAGAGGGCAGCAGATTCTCCAGAGTTGAAGGTATTCTCCCTGTAACAAAGGAGAGCCCTGGATCAGAATCGAACACAGCAGCACCTTTTTTCTATCACCTGGAAGAAGCTAACAAGGTGACGCGGATGTTGGCCAGGAGCCTGGTGCTCCCTGGAGCTTTGCAGAAGAGGCAGTCGCTCCTGCTACCCCCCGGAGTTCTTCTGTGGTCTGGTCTGCACCGGAGGGGGAGAGGCAGGCTTCCAGCCCCAGGCAGATCTGGGTCCCCAGTCTCATTTGCCCAGGCAGGCACCCGCCCCAGAGTCTGGGGGCTCGTGACACCGCTTCGATGTGGAGACAGAGCTGGCAGGGGACTCTAGGTCAGGACGCTCGCAGAGCACGGGTAGACAGACACTGCCTGCAAGGGACTGAATGTTTGTTACTCATCCCCCCAAATTCGTCTCTGAAACCCTAATCCCAGTGTGATGGTCTTTGCAGCTGGGGCCCTTGGTGGGTGATTAGGTCATGAGGTAAAGCCCTCATGAATGGGAGGGGCCCCTTTGGAAGAAGGGGCCAGAGAGCTAGGGAGTTCTCTTTCTCCTGTGTGAGGATCCAAGAAGACTCATCTGTGAACCAGGAAGCAGGTCCTCACCAGTCACAGAATCTGCTGGTGTCTTGATCTTGGGCATCTCAGCCTGCAGACTGTGAGAAATAAATTGCTTGTTGTTTAAGTTTGCGATATTTGTTATAGTGGATTAAGACAATGTCCTTGATAGTCTTCCAGGGCCTGGAAGCAGGAGAAGGACTGGTGTGTTACTGATCAGCCCAGAGCAACCTCAGCTCCCCATTTCTGAAGTTTGGAGTTGACTGGAGTCCACAACTTAGAGGTTACATATATATATAGCTGCGTTAAGATATTTCCCCTTCCTTTTGTCTAAACCCTAGAGGAAGAAGAACCATGGAAATCAGAAGGAAACATGGAATATTTCTTTCTGAGAGGGTGAAAGCAAGTACCAAAGTCTGCTTGAGTTTATTTATAGAGAGAAAAGTTGGGACAGAAAAGCTCTTTAAAACGTGGTCGATAGAATATAACCGTCAAGAAGAACACCTATGCAAGCCTGAGAACATTCTCAAGCTTCTGGGTGGCTCACGAAGAGAACCTGTATCTGGTAAATCTCGGGAAAACAAAAATAGGCTAACCAGGCTGAGGGCAATGAAAGGCTAGTTAGAAAGGTGGCTGACCACCCTGGACACAGGCCTTTGCATATCCTGAAATCCTGTCCTGCAGATTTCTCTTCTGTGTATCTTATGAAGGTTTTTCTGTTTTGATAAAAAAATTAAGAGTTCAAGATTATTTTTTTGAAGGCTTCTTTCTTCTTCATTTCTCCTCCTTTCACCCTAACACCCCTGTGCATTTGCCGTTGTTGCCAAATGGATCATTTGAGTTGGACACAGGAGTGAAGTCAGGTAAATGGACATCCTCTTAATGTACATGAAGCTTTGTCTTATCCAGCAAATAGCACCTTGAAGAAGGGTAGTGGATATCATCTACAAGATTAGAAACTGTTCTGCTTTGATTTGTGGACTTAACTGACTTTTCTTTATTTAGCAGAATCAAAATTTAGTGTAAACATGGACTGGGTAGTGAAGCCATCTCAGTAGGTTGTTTAAACCGGGATTCCCCAAGTGCCACGAATCCATCACCTGGGTAACTTGGTAAAATACAGATGCCTGGGTTTTACCCCGCGGGCTTCTAACTTAGCGCCTCATGGGTGAGGTCTGGAGATTTGTGTTTTAAAAGCCTTCCTTCAGGTGAAATGACTGTCCACTGTTGTCCAGGCAGCGCGTCTACCCCGGGGCTGGGGAGCCAGGAGGGAAGCCACAGAGTCCTGGGCGTTAGCCTTAGAGAACTATACCCATAAAATGTCAGGAATGTCACCGATGGAAATCAGCAACATGGGACAGGGACCAGTGGCTGGAAGAGGAGTTCCATTGGGAGGTGGTGAGGGGCCCTGGATGGTGTGGGTAGAGCGGACCCATGGGCAGGCACAAACAGGACTCTGAGCAGCCAGAGTCTTGAGCTCACGGGTGACGACATGTGACAAAAGCATGTGTGAGGCAGGACGGATCAGTCCATCAGGGAGGCGCTCAGGCATGCAAGGGACAGACAGAAGATACAGGTGAAGTTTCTTATCTCAGACTCCAGAGGTAGAGTCAAAGTCGCCAGGGGAGCCAGAGACTGAGACTGAGAAATAGGGTGTCCCGAGTGACCTTCAGTGGGGAAACTTTAGGAGCTTTCAGGGAGGAGAAGAAACCAGAGTCAGAGACATAGTGTGCATGTGTCTGCAGATCCCTTGTTTAAAAAGGTCTGTGGGGTAAGGAAGGAAGAAATATGATGGTATTTTTAGGTGGTCGAAAGGTCATTTTAAGTTTGGGGAAATCTGAGCTGGTTTGTAGGCAGAGGAGAAGGAGAGGCAGGTATTATTGATGTGGAGGGGAACAAAAATCATGGAGCAACAGTGTTTTAGAGATGGCTTAGGTAAGGATCCTAGCAGGAAACAATCCACTTCAAAAGGCTTAAGATTCTTTAATAATTCTCCATTCTCAGAAGTGTGGTTTGGGTTAAGAGAATCAAGGGATGTTGAGGCACCCAAAGACTAACAACAGTTGGCAGCTGTTACCACCCATGGCTTTGAAAGGGCAAGAGGAGAGAGTGGGGTGTGGGAACCCCATGAAAGCTGAGGCTGTGGGCCAGGTCACCAGGAAATGCAGCCAGACCCAAACCCTCTCTGGCAGAAGGGGAGCTTGGGAGGGAGCACCTCTCGACCTCTTTCTCCTACCCTCTGATCACCCGAAGGTGCCTCCTGTTGGTTGGACACAAGTAACAGCTACAGGGGAAAGAGAATCATGGCCTAATCCTTATAACCCGTGAATAGGTTAGCTTACATGGTAAAAGAAACTTTGCAGATGTGATTAAGCTCAGCATCTTGAGATGGAGAGATTAAACTGGATTTTCTGGGTAGGCCCATTGTAGTCACAGGAGTTCTTATCAGAGAAAGAGGAAGCCAGGAGACGAATAGTCAGAGAAGGAGATGTGGCAATGGGAGTAGCCAGGAGTCAAGGAATACCAGTGGCCTCTGGAATTTGGAAGAGGCAAGGAATGGATTCTCCCCACAGTATCCAGAAGGAGCAAGAGCTGCTGGTACTTTGATTCTAGCCCCATGAGACTCACTGTGGACATCTGACCGCCAGAATTATAAAAGAGTAGGTCAGTGTTGTTTTTAACCTATAAGTTTGTGGTCATTTTCTGCAGCAGCAACAGGAGACTAATTCAGAAAGAGAGCTCTGGTGACACATTCCAGAGAAGTCAGCTTCTGGGGACACGCAGGACAGAGAGGGTGAAGAATGGAGCAGAAAGGACAAATGGCATAGGAACAGATGTCCACATCTAGAAATTGGATTTCTCGGGAAAGCTGCATTCCCTCTGCTGAAGGGTAGTGTGAAAAGCAGAGGATGACTGGGTGGGGGACATACTTTAAGCTGTGAAGGGGGATACCAGCACACATTACTAGGAAGATGAACTTGATTCTGAGTGTAGTAAGATGAAGTGGGGCCAAAATTGCAGTGAGGGTGGAATGAGAGGCCAAGGCAAGGGCTGGTGAGGGGATCCCCCCACCCCCACACCCGCCAACCAGCATCGTTCCTCCACAGTAGTCCCCGATTGCTCTTCAGGTTTCATCTTCTTCCCCATCTCAGTCCACGTCTTTGGGGGGCCTATCTCCCTCCTGTCAGTGATGGGCATGCAATCTAGGACTACCCACCCAGCATAGCTCTGTCCTGGCCAACTGATGGGTTGGAGGATAAGCATATGATTCAAGTTAGTCAATCAGAGTGAAGCTCAGGACTTGCCCGGTAATTACCTGGAAGAGAATTTCTCTCTTTTCTGCTGGCCTTGAACCCGGGAGGGCATGAGGGCAGAGTCTGTCTGAGTCGCAGCCGACACAGCCAAAGTACAAGATAGATAGACTTTGGTGATTTTGTTCAAGTCGCTGAATCCAGGCACACCACATTCTTCCATAGCTCTGGTCTTTTCTGTTTTATGTCAATGAATTTTCCTTTTTGCCTGACCGTTTGTAGTCCTCTCTAATTGAAATGCTGCCCTTCTGACACCAGGCCTATGCTTGGGACCAACCCCGCCCTTCACTTGGCCTCTTTTGATCCCATTGTGCATGGAACATTTGCTCCCCTGTGGCTTCGACACCTGTGTAATTTATCAAAGGGGACTGTAGACAAGGTGACAGGTCATTGATGACAGGTTTTCTGAGTGGAGAAAACTCTCCCCAAAATAGGATACTTTGTGCTGTTCTTGAAATGGTTTCACCGTCAAGTCACAAAGGGAGGTTTTTGTCCCCTACCTGTGTAGGTATGTAACATTGCAACAAAGACCCAAGAAACAATTTCCCTTTTTCGGAATGAGTAAATATAGAACTAGCCGTTTCCAGAAACCAATGTGCTAGATAAATGTACTCTCATAAGAGAATGATTTTCCTTGTAAGTGTACCAACTGGACCAGCATTTTTTTAGTTCTCTACCCTTTGCAAAGTGTCATCTGCCTGAATCAACCCAAATTAAAACCACCCCAAGTGGTTATTACAATCCCCATTTTATGGATCTGGAAATTGAAGCTTAAGAAGTTAAGGAAATTGAAGTTGAAAGAGTTCACCCAAGTTGCCTAATGATTGAGGGTCAAGGATGGAATTGGAACTCAGGTCTCTGGGATTCCACGATCCCGTGTAATTAACACCACCCCGAGCTGGCCAGATGAGAGAGTTCATGGCAGTGTCAGGAGGATTTGGGCTTGGAGTCCATTTTATACTGTCTGCTGCTAGGACAACCTCCATTGCTTCCTCCGACCATTGAATAAGGGTCAGAGAAAAATCAGACTGTCCTTAATGGAAAGCAGGGGCAAGAGTTCAGAGCTTACCAACTCGGTCTTCCTCCCCAATCTTTCACCAAGTCCTGCTGATTTTGCTTCTCAAACAGATCTACATAGTCCTGGCTATGGACAACCCCCCAGCTTCATTTGCCTGGACGACAGCTATTGTCACAGGACTCTTGTTTCCACTCTTATCAACTCCAGCCCATTCTCCAAAGTGCACAGGACTGAAAGAAACAGAAGTCATGTTCCTTCTCTACTTAAGACCATTCAAGATTCCATCTTCTCTTAGGATGAAAACCAAACAACTCATGAAGGCTTTTCCTGCATGCCTTGGCCCCCTCTGGTTCCTCAGCTTCATAACTCACGTCTCTCCCCGCATCTCTGGGCTGCAGCCATGCCAGTGCTCTCCCAGCTGCCTTCAGTGTCATGATCCCTTTGGTCCCAGAACCTGTTCCTACTCCTGAGATGCTCTAATCCTTTTTCTGACATTCAGAAGAAGGGAGAGCTGTGAGCATTGCAGAAAAACCAAGGCAGAGGGAGTCTTACCCTTTAATGAGGTTACATTAAAGATGATGTCCCAATGCAAAGGTTTCTCCAGTTAGTTGAGGTCATTTGCAGGGTAGAAATGTTTCTCATAGGGCCTGGAACTAATCATTCTTGTTCATTTTCTTTGACTGCCTTCTCCTCATGTGACCCTTTTCCTCCTTTATTGATAGAGTCCTGGTAGGAGGTTCTCTACTCTTTTTTGCATCCACACCTTTGCGATGGCTTCATCATGGGTGGAGTGTATTCTCTGAGTCCTTCACCATCTGCTTTGCGTTGTTCAATGGTATATGTTGGAAGTGACTTTAAGGGGGCTCACACCTTTCCACTTGTACTCTTGCTCCGCTGCCATTACCACGAGAGGAACATGCCCCGGCTAGTCATGTGTTACAAGGAAGAAGAAGAGAGCTACATGAAGCAGAGGGGTCTCAGTGGATCTTAGCCTAGATGAGCTAAATTCTACCTGACTTGAACACACATGAGTGATGATGATTGTTGTTTTAAGATAAAAAATAATTGGGGGTGTTGAGATCCTTTGTTATACAGGAATACAATTTTCCATGAAAACATTGACCCGCTGGACAGCCATTTCTGCTGGTGCCCTGTGGTCGGTGGCCAACTGTGTAGGTGACTATCTGTTTTTTCCCCCCAAACTCTACCACATTTAGTTGTACGGATCTTACAGTAGGATGGCTTGTGCTCAACTTCTCGGTCTCTTCTGAATGCAACTCCTTCAACTTTTGGCCATCACCCCTTCTTCTACGAGGTTCAAACCCAACTCCTAAGGTTGGGTAAGGAGACAGTACCCATGCCATCCCCTCCACTAACTTGCTTTTCCCAGTCCCCAAACTCTAAATCTCATCATCTGCTTTCATAAAAAATTAAATGAGTAAAATAAACAAAAGCATTCTTGCATTGACAGGCCTGCAAACTCAAGAAAACACCTGCCCTTAGACATCAGTAGCCTATTTAATTTGGCCAACTGCCATTTCCTCTCTGCCAGTTCTGGTCTTCAAGAAGCAGACATTAAGATGGGATTAGACAAGTGGAAGATTTATTGGGGGATTGGCGTGGTAAGGGGGAAGAGGCAGGACAAGCCTTCAGATTAAATCCATCCCTGACACCTGTGAGAGGAGAGTAGGAAGGAAGGAGAACAGGGCAGGAAGAGCCTCAGACCACAACACAGATATAAACACATTTTGGCCAGGCTGATGAGGAGTCCTGATGCAAATGTCACCTCTTAGAGGAGTCCCATGCTCTGTGGGACTGGGCTGGCACTGTACTGTGCTGTTCTCAATCATTGGGTGGAGTAGCCTGAGAGAAGCATCAGCCTCACTATGAATGTGATGCATCCAGACAGGTGGCAGCTGGGGCTGTCCATCAGCTGTGTTCCCACAGTGGGGGAGATCCGAGCAATCCATTTTCATGGCTACCATCCTCTGAATCCCAGATTGGTCCTCACAGGCTATGTATGCCTTGGATAGAAAAATGTATTCAAATTAAGTATCGAGAGAATAAGAGTTGAGAGAGAGGAGGACATCAGATCTCCCCAAGGAGAGAATCTGGCCTCTTCAGAACATATTCTTAGGGAGCAGACGTATGGACTAGCTGTCGCAGAGACCAGGACCCAAGGCAAGGCAGAACACCAACCAGCTGGCTTTGGGGCAGGTAGCAGTATTGTGATTGTTCACCAAAATGGTATTGATTATCAAAGGCACCTGGTAGCAAGACAGGAGTAGGAGAATCATTTATGCTCTCTTCTCTTCAAGGCAAAGCAGGAGGGAACACAGAATCCTCAAGACCTACCTCCTACAGCCAAACTTGAAGCACAGGAGAGGAGGTTCAGGGTCACAGTGGTCATTCACTTAACAAATACTGATTTCACATATGTGCTCAGAACTGTACCTGGGACTGGGGGAATGCTCCAGAGAGCCTCCAGTGGTCCCTTCAGCCCCACTCTCCAACCTTCTCCAGTGTGCCCTGGACCCAGTAGGCTGACTTGTATGCATCAGGCTCCAGTGTCATCTGATTACTGAACATATGTCAGACTTTTCCCACCTAAGAGGTGACGAAGCCGGGTAGTCACCCTGGACCTCCACCCCCCCACCACTGGCTGAATGCTACTCCTGACATGGGTAACTCTTGAGCTTCTAGCCAGGCCCCCTGCGCGTCAGGGGAGTCAACAGGTTGCCCTGGCAGGAGATCAGGAGGTAGAGGGCGGGTGGAGTTAATTGCTTCTTCCTCTGGCTTCCTCCCTGTGGTTGCCTCACATCTCCATGATTGGCTCTCACTGTTTCTCTCAACAGGGCTGATTTGATACAACTCTCTCCTTTGTGGCTTCCCTAATGAGTCCTCCCTTCCTCCATTCAAGCCCAGGGTAGTAAGCCCTGGGTTATGGCCCCTACACCTACTCCTTTGTTTAAATAAGCCCTCTTCCACTTCTCTAGCTCAGATGTGCCAGCCATGTCCCGTGAGGCTAGGAATGCTGGAGGAGCAATTAACAAGACAGAACTTGGGCTGTCTGGGGCAACAGCCATTAACTTGGCTCTGGCTGCCACAGTGAAATACAATAGACTGAGGGACTTAAGCAGCAGACACTTATTTCTCCCAGGCTGGAAGTCCAATATCAAGGTGCTGGCAGATTCAGTTCCTGGTGAGGACTCTCTTCCTGCCACTTCTCACTGTGGCAGAGGGCACACACTAAGAGCACTCTCGTTGCTCTTCCTTTTATGGTAGGGACACTGACCCCATCTCAGGTGCCCCATACTCATGACATCATCTATTACCTCCCAAAGACCCCATTTCCAAATACCATCACATTGGGGAACAGGGCTTCCATCTATGAATTCGGGGTGGTGGGTGCCAGTTAGCCAATAGTAGACATCAAACAAATTATCCCACAAATATTTTAAATTATAATACAATAAAGTCTAGGGCTCCTGGGTGGCCCGGTTGTTAAGCGTCTGCCTTTGGCTCAGGTCATGATCCCAGAGTCCTAGGATTGAGCCCCACATCCGGCTCTCTGCTCTGCTGGAACCCTGCTTCTCCTTCTCCCACTCTCCCTGCTTGTGTTCCCTCTCTTGCTGTGTCTCCCTCTGTCAAATAATAAATAAAATCTTAAAAAAAAATACAATAAAATCTGTAATGGAAAAGTGCTTAATGCCTCCTATCGTTGGTCTGGTGGGCATCAGAAAGGGCTCCTCTGAGGAAGAGACATGTTTCATGTCCCTTGAGGGGGATGTCTTCCATGTGCTGGGCATGGGAGGAAAGTTTCAGGCAGAGCAATAGCACAGCTGAAAGCCTGAGGTGGGAAGAAGCTGGGGTGTTTCAGGAACTGAGAGAAGGCTTGGAGGGAAGGGGAAGCAGCCTAGTGATGGCAGTGGGGAGAGTGGCTGAGAGGAGGCTCTGGAAGAGGGTGGGGATCATTGGGACCACCCCCAGAAGATGGGTGAGGAGTCTGCATGGGAAGAGAAGCTCAGCCCTCCAAATCCCTTTGTTCTGACCCCTCAATGGGATACACCATTTCTAACTTGAGTCCTTGACTCCTGGGATTTGAGGGTCCCTTGAACTTATTTTTCAATTCATGCTTAATCGGTTCATATAAGTCTCAATTTCTCTCTCTAAAAAATAAAAAAAGGCTTCAAAGACTAAGGTCACGTACTAATCATGAGAAGGATGTGGGGTTAGGGGTCCCCTGGCTGAACCAGTGAGCAAATCCTCAGGTCAAAACTGCTGAGTAAAGGCTGCGCTATTGGCTTCTGCTCTTCTCATTTTTCTGTGGGCTTGAGGGTGGACGGGAAGATTAACTCCTTGTGGCTCGGGTGATGAGGGGGTCCGAATGACTCCGAAGCAGAACCAGCCTAACGTGGAGAGGGCTGGTTATGAAAGGTTCCAAGAAGCCAGGGCATGTAAGACAAAGTGCACTTGGCAGGACACTGTGGGATCTCATTTATTGGGTCCCTTATCTGAATTATGAACAATTTGAAATTAGGACCATGAGATAGAAATAACAGATAAGAGTGTTTGCAGTCGTCCTTGTCCCTGCTTGTCTGTGTTGTGGGCATTGTGGGGCCTCTCCTACCCTTCTCCTGTTTCAGATTATTTAATTAAATTTAATTAGTTCTCCTGGACCCCAGAAAAGGAAGAAGGGAGCCAGCATTTACTATGGGCTAGGTATGCATTGAAGCATTTTGATCCTGGAAGCCCACACAGCTGTTCATTTCATCATTCGGTCTTCCCAGAAGCCTTCCATAGAAAGTATTATTCCCCACATGCTGTGGGTGGGGGTATGCTGGAGCTTAGAAAGATTAGATAACTTAATTGTAATCCCTTATTTAGAGTTATATACCCATCTGTCCATCCATGCAACTGTGCATCTAGCCATCTGTCTGTCTATACATCCATCCCCTTATCTTTAGTAATACTCACTGACCATGTTTTATATATTCTCCACTGGGCACTGAGGTATCATCAGGGAAGGGGGCACCTGGTCTCTTGCCCTTATGGAGCTCGCAGTCTAGTGGGGTGTGTGCTCAGACCTCTCTGGATCCCTTGAGGGGGATGTCTCAAAGATCTCCTCCAAGATCTCTTACACAGCTGAGGTCTGCACTTGGGTGTCTGGAAGAAATAAGGGCTTTTCTGTGACACGTGAGCTACGCTTAGCCTTCAAAGGGAATGTGTTTTAGGTGAGCAGTGGTGTCAGTTGCCAAAAACTAAAGGGATTTCCCAGGATGTGGGACTTTTAATGCTAAAACCAGAAAGTCCTAGGCAAAGTTGGATGGTTGGTCACTATAGTTCACTGGTTCTCAACAGGGGAATGATTTTGCTCCCCCTCTCAGGGACAAAGGGCAATGTCTGGGGGCAGGTTTGGTTGACACAAAGCGGGGTGGGGGAGCTGCTCCTGGCATTTGTGGGTGGTGGTCGAGAGTGCTGCTGAGCATACCGCAGTGCACAGGGAATCCCCCGTCACAAAGAATCGTCGAGTCTAAAATGTCAACGGTGCCGCGGGCGAGAAGTACTGCTCTGTTTGGTGGGGGTACAGTGGCCCGGGAGGGATGAGTAGATAACCAACAGATGGGTTGATCTGGGCTAAAGTGAAAACCGAATGGCCTTCATGGGCTACCCCAGGTGGTTTAGGACCACCCCCACCCCCTTTCATGATCCATGGTTCTGCTGCATCGTTGTTTCTCAGCCTTGCTCAGTCGTGAGAATCACTTGTTGTAAGTTAACCAGGTTACTAGGAGCAGTCCAGTCGTGCTGAATCAGGATCTGCAGGAGAGGAGACTGGGAATCTCAGTTTTTGTTGAGTTTGGGAAACACTGTGCTGAGTCCCCAGTGGGGTCACTCAGAGCTGAGGACGTGGAGGGGCCTGATGTTGGCTTCCTCGGTGGTTCGGTGGGGGCCCCACCACACCGTGGGTCCTGGTCAGGTCCTCATGCTCTCACCCACAAATTACTTGAGCCATGGGAGGCTAATTGGCCGTCTGCTCTATGAAGTCACTCTAAGTGGATGTTCACGCAGCTGGAAGGGCTCTTGAGGTTAAATGGGGACCTCAGCTTGAGGAAATGGAGGCCCTGAGGTCCAGGAAGCACTTGTCACACAGGGAGGAGGAGCGGGGCCAAGACTGAGACCTCAAGAACCTTCTCTCAGGACGTGATTGGTGAGGCCCTACAGGTAGGGGAAGCAGGCAGACTCCTGAGGACTGACCGTAAACTCCCAGTGGAATTCACTCTGCTACAGAATAGGAAACTGTTATCTCTTTGTCTGTTTTGTTTATATCCAGCCATGTTCTATAAAGGATTTTGAATCAGCTTACAAAAAACCTTACACGGAGTAACATGGGAAAATGTACATAAGAATTAAAAAATTCACACCCAGAGGCGCCTGGGTGGCTCAGTGGGTTAAAGCCTCTGCCTTCGGCTCAGGTCATGGTCTCAGGGTCCTGAAATCGAGTCCCACATCGGGCTCTCTGCTCAGCAGGGAGCCTGCTTCTCCCTCTCTCTCTGTCTGCCTCTCTGCCTACTTGTGATCTCTCTCTCTCTCTCTCTCTAATAAATAAATAAATAAATCTTTAAAAAAAATTCACATCCAGAGGAATTATACATAAGATGGGGGAATCATCCTCAAATTTGACTTTGAGCTTCCTACCAAAAAATTTGCTGTAGCATTAATTAATTCATTCCTTAAATATGTCTTGATTATTTCTATAGTGACAGGTTCTATTCTAGGTGTGGGTGTGCAGTGGTGACCTCAAAGGTCAACGAGCTTATAGTGTAGTCTAATGGCATTGTTCTTATTAATGACATTTCATTGACCTTGACATAGACAAACACAAGTGTGTGCCTTTGTGTAGTAGTAGTAGTAGTAGTAGTAGTAGTAGTAGTAGTAATAGTAGTAATAGAAGCCCTAGCCAATGACAGTCTTGAACCAGTAGTCAGTTAATTTAATAGTTAATAGTTAATGTGGATAACCAATGCAGCTCACTCTGGGAAAACCCAAATGAGGCACCTGATGGAGGTAGAAGTGTGTGGGCACAGTGGAAAGTTCCATAGTAGCCCTCAGGGTTTAATCATCAGAATGATGTACAGAGGGATGGGGACATTGGTTAACCTGGAGAGTGGTAGGTGACGGTGGGTTGAGAGTTCTCCCCCGTGGGAGGCAATGCTGCCAATGCCCGGTCCATATCGGTTGGCCTGACCACACACCAGAGGTACCCTGTTGAAATACCCATGCCTCCCCACCTGAGGGCC
>CM052803.1:43540542-43575364 GCA_028533885.1 Nasua narica | reverse complement strand
TGATTTAATCAAGCTTTGAAAGCATTAAGTCTTTTTTATCTTTCATATTTTAATCACAGTCTTTTTTTTTTTTTAAGATTTTATTTATTCATTTAACAGAGAGAGAACACAAGCAGGCAGAGAGGCAGACAGAGGGAGAGAGAGGAGCAGACTCCCTGCGGAGCAAGGAGCCCGATGAGGGACTTGATGCGGGACTCGATCCCAAGACGCTGGGATCATGACCTGAACCAAAGGCAGTTGCCCAACCAACTGAGCCACCCAGGCGTCCCTAATCACAGTCTTTTAAATTGGTTGTTGGTTTATGTCAGATGATTCTTATTTCACAGAAGGTGTATCCCTTGTATCTTACCGAAATAAGAGGTGGGTCTTCTTTGAACTATTATTTCATGAAGTTTACTATAAGATCATTTGTCCAGGAGTCGAAACATAAGAGTATATGATGAAATTATTATATGCTTGCTATATCCTTATCTTTTTAAAAGAAAAACCATTGTCTGCTTTTAAAAATCATTCATTATAATAAGTGAAGAATGATTTCCTGATGATGGTGAGCTCCACTGAGCTGGGTCTGTGATGTTAAGAGTGGTATTTGGTGGATGAAGGATACCTTTACCCGATGCCATTTTATGCTGTGAAAAGCTCATAAATTTCCTGGGACCAGTGTCATTTATTACTGAGCAGGAGATGGCTCACATGTAGAGGCTGAAAGAGAAACCCGAAAAAGAAAAGCAGAGGAAGGAAAAGCAGGTGATGGATCAATCAATGCTGTACCATCGTTCCATTCTTCAGCCTCTGTGCTGCCACAGTGATATCAAATCCTGCCGAGAAGGGATGCTTATACATCCCTCTCTTCAGATTAACAAGGATTTCCTGGAAAATAAAAACTTCATTAAAAGAAGAAATTGATGATTTTTACACGTCATTTTTTTTTAAGGAAATGAAGGCAAAGCAAATTTTGTGTATGAGAATTGATCAGTAAATGTATTTGCTGTGTTTCCATCATTAACTATTTAGATCTATGTTATTTTTTCCATCTTCCTGGTACAGAAGTTAATCCAACTATTTCTCATGGATGCAAAATGGTAACTTGTGTTTAACACATTCTTCAATTACTTTGCATGAAACATTTATATTAGATAAGACTGTTCCAGGATACATATCTCTTTAAAACTAATTTATATTTTCTATGCCATGGGTTCCACATAATATTCTAAAATGCCTTTTAAAAAAATCCTTGTGCTTGCTTGAAGCTAAGATATCTAAATCTGGAAATATTACTTTATTCTGTAACAGGTCAAATCATGCACATGCTGGTCAAATGATCTTCCTTTGTAAAACTATTTTACAGAAAAATCTTCTTTGAACCTTTCTTGAACTTTACTCCTTTCTGTTGAGCTTTAGAACATTTTATGATCCCTCTTGACTTGTATTATCTCCAGGTGGACTGTGCTATTTTTAGTGTGGCAAGGGACAGGAAGAGCAATTGATTGCTGCCACAATAGCTGGCATCACCAGTCAACATTCAGAAATTGTCAGACAAGTAATTTAATCATCTTATTACCCACTTTTTGCACACAGCACAGCTTTTAAGCCAAAGAGGTGAGTCAACGTAGCTAGTTTCTTGCTTGCAGTGTTGCAAGCATAAAGATGGGAGAAGGATGGCAGGATGAAACCATACTAAGGTGTTCTCAAGCATAGAGGCTCAACATATCCGGTTTATTCATCCAGAAAGTTTATTATCTGTCAGCTGCAAACATGCCTCTCCAACTACATCATACTTCTCTCCACCTCTCTCTCTGTCATTTACATTTATATTCTTCATCAGGTGCACAGGGTCAGTGCTTCTTGGAGGCATGATTTTTTCTTTAACTGAGATGTTTGTTTAATTCTTATTCATTAAATCTCATTCAGTAATTACAACATTACATTCTGAGTAAGCCCTGCATTTATTGCTATGTACAGGACCTCATACCATGACCACTCTCTAGATGCGATATTTAACCAGATACAAATGTCTTCATATTTAATGTATTGCTTTTCTGTCTTGATCCTTGTGACCTTGATCCTTATGACCCATCAGACTCTACATTGATTTCTATTTTCTGTCTATTCCTTGAATGTATGGTAACATTTCAATAATCAGTATTGGAGAATAATTAGTTCTCAATCCTCTCAATCCATAAGGGATATGGATGTTGGTTGATACTCTCTCCTGTACCTGAGGTTGACAGTGGTTTTCTGTGTAGTGTGCTCTGTTACTTGTGCATAGTAAAAGTTTAATAAAATTTCCCAAATATCCAAACAATCTAGGCAAGATTAAAGACCTTTGTTAAAAAAGTAGAGTTGTGTTTCAGGAAAAGGAAGAACTGTGAGACCGATGGCTTTTGAAAATCTGATTGTGAGATTATTGAGGCCCTAGATCAAAGAAGGTGGAAGGAAATAACAGAAGAGAGAATTTTCCCCCTTTGCTTGTTTTGCTGCCAAATACAGACACAGCCATGGCTATTTTTGCTGCTGTCAAAGATGGTAGAATGACAAGATTCATTATTTTGCAAATGTTACAAAATGTCTATGATGTGCTAGTTCCTGTACACAACAGAAGTGCCCTCCACATGCACAGTGCCCATGAGAATTTTACTCTCTGGTGAGTGAGTGGGGAATGAACAGATGAGGAAGGGGCAAAGAACATACATGCCAATGAATGATTATGGCACAGAGTAGTAAGAGCTGTCCTCTAGGTTTTTAGAAAATGCTATGGGATATACAGATGTTCCTGGTAGCATTATTCATGACAGCCAAAAGTCGAAACAACCCAAATGCCCATCAACTGATGAATGGAACAAAATGGAGCTTATTTGGCAATGAAAAACAACCTACTACTAATCCATGCTACAACGTGGATGAACCTTGAAAACATTATGCTAAGTAAAAGAAGTCAGACACAAAGAACCACATTTGACTCTGTTTATGTGAAATGTTTAGAGTAGGCAAATTTATAGAGGTGGAAAGCAAATTAGTGATTGCCTTGTGCTGGGGTGGGGAAGGATGGAAGAGTGATGGCTAAGGGGAGCAGGTTTCTTTTTTCTTTTTTAAGATTTTATTTATTTGTCAGAGAGAGTAGAGAGTGAGCACAAGCAGGGGAAGCAGCAGGCAGAGGGAGAAGCAGGCCCCCTGCTGAGCGAGGAGCCTGATGTGGGCCTTAATCCCAGGACCCTGGGCTCATGACCCAAGCTGAAGGCAGATGCTTAACCAACTGAGCCACCCAGGTATCCCAGGGAGCACGTTTCTTTTTGGAGTTAAAAACTATTCTTTTTTTTTCTCCCCAAATATGTTTATTTTAATTTTTCAGTGTTACAAGATTGATTGTTCATGCACCACACCCATACGCAAAAACTATTCTTATATCGACTGTGGTGATGGGTGCACTACTCTCAGTATGCTAAAAGTCATTGAGTTATACCTCTTAAATAGGTGAATTATATGGTATGTCAATGATATCTCAATAAAGCTGTTAGAAAATGGTATAGGAGGAGCACCTGGGTGGCTCAGTTGTTAAGTGTCTGACTTTGGCTCAGATCCTGGGATGGAGCCCTGCATTGTGCTCCCCAGTCATCGAGGAGTCTGTATCTCCCTCTCCCTCTGCCTGCTCTCTCAACTTGTGTTCACTGTCAAATAAATAAATAAAATCTTAAAAAAGAAAAAGAAAATGCTATAGGAGCAGGAGTGCCTGGGTGGCTTGGTTGGTTAAGCATCTGACCCGTGATTTTGGTTTAGGGTCCTGAGATTGAGCCCCAAGTCAGGCTTCACGTTCAGCAGGGAGCCTGTTTAAGATTCTCCCTCTCCCTCTCCCTCTGGCCCTACCCCCATGCTTTCTCTCTCAAATAAATAAGTAAGTTAAAAAAAAGAAAATGGTATAGGAGCAAAAAAAAAATACATGGATTGCTGCCAATGCCATGGGGATGAGAACTAGCATTTATAGGGTGCATAATCCTCATAATAGCCTGGGGGGTAAGCACCATCATTCCCATTTTCAGAGATGGATGTAACTTGTCCTTGGTTTCAGAGCAGAGCCAGGACTTGGTCCCCAATCTGTAGGTTTCCAGTCAGCACTGTTTCTTATTTACTTCACAGAGGAGGTGATACCTACTTTCCTCCCTAAAGTACCGGCAGGAGCCCATGAGGCAGAGATGGCCTGAGAGGGGCATTCAGATGGAGAGAAGTACATGGTCAGGGTCCTGGCAGGAAAGAGATGGCACATGCAATGTGGATAATTTGAAGCAAGACCAGTATAGTGACTACTTGGGGTATGGGCAGAGTTTAAGGGAATCATACTGGGGACAGTGACAGCCCTAAGCATTACCATCCCAGGCCTAACAGGGCAAAGCGGGGGGAAGCCATTATGAGAACACAGTTGGGTAGGGTATATGCGGGTCTGCCTTCTGTAGGGGAGCACAACAAGAGCAACCTAGCATGGGAGGAGCCCAGGGACTAACTTCCCTGACCCATTCTCCTTCCCTCTGATCTCTGCTGTTCCTTATCACTGGCTGCACCTAAAAAGAAGCCAGATGGTGAGAGAACCCATTAATATAATCCACACGGGCCTTCCCTGTGGGGGCAGAGAAAGGCATGCTAGGTAAACGTGAAGGACAGCACAGTTATGGAGAGTAACATTAACGGCATGTTCTAGGAATGGAAATTACTTGAAAATTATTATTATTATTATGTTTTAACATATTATTCATTTATTTGACACAGAGATCACAAGTAGGCAGAGAGGCAGGCAGAGAGAGAGGGAGAAGCAGGCTCCCTGCTGAGCAGAGAGCCCGATGCGGGGCTCAATCCCAGGACCCTGAGATCATGACCTGAGCCGAAGGCAGAGGCTTTAATCCACTGAGCCACTCAGGCACCCCTACTTGAAAATTATTTATTTTAATCATTAATTCCTTACACTTTCCCCCTTATTTTTGCTGATTTCATCAGATTATTATTCATTCTGTTTTTTCATCCTATTTTCTCCTCCTTGTGAATTTGGTGTTCTATTGAACTTTTCAGTTTCATTCTGTTTCCTTTTCTTGAGTTCATAAGAAATCTACTTTTAGATTCCAACTATTTTCTCAAGAAAGGCACACCCTTTTCCCAACATGTGCTTTGCTCCCTACACATCCCAATCCCAAAGGAGGTGAAACCTCCAGAATGTTTCCTTTCCCTCTTTCCTCCTCATCACCCCTTTCCATTCCCCGAGGTGAGATCTTTGGGACATTTCACATCCTTTCTCCTTCTCCATTTCTAACTCCTAAGTTTGCCTGGATTATCTTGGACTTCAGTTCTCCTTTTTATGAGAATTCCCTTAGTCATATGTCCCTTCTGTTTCCAAAGGACTTAAGTAGCATTTACATTGCACAGTGCCCAATAGTCCATTAATATCCACTTACCTTTACCTGTCTATGTTGGGTTCACTGTTCATCACTATTTTCTCTCTTTTCCATCTTCCTGTATCTTAAAGTCTCTAATAAAATTCTTTCCTTTTTTTTTCTTTAAAGATTTTATTTTTTGAGAGAGAGAGCGAGAGCGCGCACAAGTGGTGTGGAGGGGCAGAGGGAGAGGGACAACCAGATTGCCCCCTGGGCAGGGAGGGCACTGCAGGGCTCAATTCCAGGACCCTGGGATCATGACCAGGACCCAGGGACCCCTGGGTGGAAGGCAGACACTTAATTGACTGAGCCGACCTGGCTCCCCTCAAATTCTTTCCTCTTAAAGCCTTTGATTGTTTTCCTCAGATGGGAGTTGTAGGTGGTATAATCTCCAAATTCTTACAAGTCTCCTTTCACCTTGGCTGGTGAATACCATCTTGACTGGCAGAGGATTCCCAGTCAAGGCAAATGTTATTCCATCATCTTCTAGCTTCCAGTGTTGCCCGTAATAAGTCAGATAACAATTGTATGCTTTCCCATTTGCAAGTAATTTGTTCTTGCTATCTGGGAGCTTGTCAGATTTTTGCTTTTTAACTTCATTAGGAATTTTACCAAGACATACTCACACGAGTGTTTTTCTTTATCAAGTCTAGAACTCTGGGAGTCCTTTCAATCTCCAGAATCAGGAATCTCTTCAGCTTAGTAAGGATTTTCTTCTATTACATACTTTTATTTATTATTTTTTTATTCAAGTATAATTAACACAGCGCTATATTAGTTTCAGTTCTACAATATGATTCAACAATTCAGTGCATTGCTCAGTGTTCATCATGATACATGTACACTTAATCCCCTTCACCTATTTTACCCATTCCCCCACCCATCTTCCCTCTGGTAACTACCAGTTTGTTTTCTGTCTTTAAGAATCTGGGTTTTCTTGTTTGTCTCTTTTTTAAATTTTCTTTTTTTACTAATTTATTTTCTTTCAATTCCAGGCTTACCATACAGTGTTATATTAGTTTTAGGTTTACAGTATAGTGATTCAGCAGTTCCATACATCACCTGGTACTCATCACAACAACTGCCCTCCCTGATCCTCATCTTCTATTTTACCCATCTCCCCACCTCTCCTCTGGTAACCATTAGTTTGTTCTCTATAGTTAAAGAGCTTTTTCTTGGTTTGCATCTCTCTCGCTCTTTTTTTTTTTTCCCTCTGCTCATTTGTTTTGCTTCTTAAATTCTACATATGAGTAAAATCATATGGTATTTATCTTCCTCTGACTGACTTATTTCATTTAGCATAATACTCAAGCTCCATCCATGTCATTGCATATTGCAAGATTTCATGCTTTTTTATGGATGAATAATATTCCATTGCACATATATACCACACCTTCTTTAACCGTTCATCTACTGATAGATACTTGGGCTGCTTCTTTATCTTGTCTGTTGTAAATAATGTTGCAACAAACGTAGGGGCATATATATATTTTATTACATACTTTAAAATTACTGTCTTTTGTTCTTGGAATTCATATTATTAATTATAGTATGTCTCCTAGACCCAGCTCAAGGTCTCACATTTCTTTCATTTGCCCATCTCTTTGCTTGCTCTGTGCAGTGAGAGTTTTTTCCCATGTGTTTTCTAGTCACCAGTTCGTATCACTTCAATGACTAACCTCTCTTCAATTCGTCCACTGATTTGTTCAACAGGGTTGCCAGACAAAATACAGAATATCTAGTTAAATTTGATTTCAGAATGAATATTTTTTTTAGTATAGCCTGGGAATAATATACTAAAATTATTTATTGTTTATGTGAAATTCCGATTTAATGGAGCCTCCTGAAGGTTTTCTTGTATATTTGAAATCTAGAAACCCTATTCAGTGGAGAAATCATTTTTTTTTCCCCTGAGGTGTAGGCATTCTTTTTGTGTGCTGCATTTCAATCTCCTGACTGCTCTCGTTATTTGTTTGTCCAGGTTGCCCGGTGTTGCTTCTAAAAGCTTCATTTCACTGGCCAAATGTTTTGTTTGCTCAGATTGGTCTTCCTCTCTCTAGCTGCTGAGTTTCCTTTAATGCACTTTTTTTTAAAAAACAGTCATAGATCTGCTTGTTATAGGTCGACAGAGAGAGGCTGTTCTCCTACTGGTGGAAGATAACGGGATTTCTATTGCAGTGTGGGGATGCTGTGTGTATCAAAAGATGGGCAGTGGTACCTTGCTGGGGCACTGGGAAGGAGCATCTCAGTGCCAAGGTGTTTGTACTTGTCTAGCTTCAAAGATGCAGAGGATTAAGCCCACCTGTTCAGTATCCCTATGGCCTTTCAGGGGCCATGGATACCAGATATAATCATGTAGGATTGATGCTGTCTCTCGCCTTAGGAGTCATTGTATCCCCACGCACCATACTCTTTCTGGGATCTGTCGTTTATAATCCCTGCCTCAAGGCTCTCAGATGCTGGCCTCATGGCTCTTGCTCTGCTGAGAATGAGGAAACTCTACAGAACCTCTGCCCGCTAGAACCCATTCCTTCTCCCCCCAGTCTGAACACACAAGAAGTTCACTGTCTCAAGAGAGGAACCAGATGGGAGTGGAAAGGGAGATGGGTGTTGAATGCATCAAAAGACTTAAAAGATGCAAGTTGCTACAGAAAATAACTATTAGAATGGGTATGGGTAAAAGACCAATAATTTTTAAGGATTCCCTTCTCAGAATGTGTCACAATTGTCTTTAAGTTTTCAGTCCATTGTAAAGAAACCCAGACTGAAAATCAGAGAGGTGGTCTTGGGGTGTGGTTTATGCAGGAAAGGTAAGAGAGGACTCTTACCCTGTGCTGTAAAGTATAGCCACAGCTGTAGCTGGACCGCCTGGTGGCTAGTGATGACTGCATTGGAAAGTTATAGAGCATTTCTGTCGTCTCAGAGTATTCTGGTTTTGCACACCGGCATATCCTTAGTACCTAGAACATAACAGGACACCAATAATTATTAGCTGAATGGAAGATTAAATCAACAGAAGTTAAGAACCTTATATCGCAGGTGTGCATCGAATTGGTTTTATTCCTTGAAGGAAAGAGAGATTATTCCCTAGAGACAATAGCATATTTCATTCACATTTATGCATTTGACCCCCAAAATGTCACCAGATTTTACAACTCATTTACAATGGTGTTTGGAAAAGACTACAGACTCATAAATAACCAGCCAAGTTAAGGCTAAAGAAGAAAAATGGTTGAAGAATCTGTTGCCTGTTTTAAAAACTCATTTCAGATGCATTTCTCCTTCTTATCAAAGAGGAGTAAAGCTCAATAGCTATAAATCTTTAAGGTAAGTATCCCCCTTCAAAATGAGGACAAGCTCTTTAACCTCTCTGTTAACCAATCTCTTCATGAAATTTTATGATATATTGGGAATAGCGTGTGCTAATTTAAGTGGGATGCACGGGGAAGGAAGAGCACCGTGGAAAGAAAAAAACAAACCCCAATTTTACTTTATCTCAAATACTAACCAATAATTACGCAAGAAATATTAAGGATCTTCAAAAATTTAAGCGGTGTTTTACATCTCCAATGACAGCTTAAATGTGTCCCCCAGCAATAAGGAAAAGGTATAAAGTTCATCTTCAAGGACTTGAAATAAAAAGTCAAATAACAAAGCATATGCCAAGACAGGCAGCTGTGAATAACATCTTATCCCAGGATACTCAATGCCTTTGTGAAATAAATATCAATAAGGAAACTTCTTCTTACATAAATAAACTGAAGGAAATATCTTGATTTGTAGAACTGATAGGATTTCAAAACAGGAAAGACCCTAAAGCAGATGCAATTAAAAAAAAAACACAAAATATTTCTTCTGAAGGCAACGTTCATTTTCTAGAAATAAGTGGGCAATCTCTTTGAACTTCTCCCTTGTTTTGAAAGCTTTAATGGTGACCTAGGTGCCATTTTTTTTTTCCATCCTGTTCTTGAGTAAATGTGTCCTGAAGGTCAGTCCCTAAATAAAACTATATTCTTTACAAATTGTCCATCTCGAGAATGAAATATGCATCTAAATTACAAGAAGAAATGGACATGACAACTTTGCATTTTTCCAGTTTGTGGAGACAAAGGAATCTTTATAGCAGCAACTATAGGTTTCCTCTACAAAACCCTTGTAATTCCTCTTTTATATACTGTCTCCTTCCCAGAATCTTAGGCCATCTGGAAGACTCAAAGTAATGTAAATGCACCATGTTAGTTGTTGGAAACAGAGTGGCTCCTTGCCTTCTTCCCCTTGTCTTCTCACTGTTGGGTTGAGAGTATTTGTAAACTTGGCCACCTTAAAACAGATGTGGAGTGGAAACAATTACAGTGCAGCAGTGAAGCCTTCCAGCTTTGAGCAGGATCAGCAAACTCCGGTTGCTACTTTTCTTGACCTTCTTGGCTTTGTCTTGTTTCCTCTGACACAGCTGAAGGGCAACTTAATCCTTCTTCCTGATGGAGAAAAGCCCGTACAGGAGTGTTGGAAGTGCTTCCAGTGGTCATCTTTTTGGGTCCTCAGGTAGAATTACTTTGAGACCTTGGTGCAGGGGCAACATTCCTGAATAAAGGGGTGGTTGATTGTACAGTAACCCCCACAATGCAGTTTGCTTTATCTAGGAAGGCTTCCTTCTTCCTCTCTTGTAGTATGGTTAACCATTCTCTTTTGTGTGGCATTGCTGTACTCCATGAGATTCCTTCACTAAGCACCCAGCACTTGGCTGCAGTTAACTGTTTTCCTGATCTCCCCCTCCCCTGACACATACTTAGTTGATTTTGAGCTTCCTGAGAATAGTGGTAAGAAATAACATTATTATCACCACCAGCTTCTCTAACATTTACAGATCATTGACTATGTGCCAAGGCCTGTGATAAGTGAATCATATCATTGTCTTGTTTAAATTTTGTAATACTTTTACAGAAGAGTAAACTGAGGCCCAGGAAGGATCAATGACTTGTGTGTGTGTGTGTGTGTGTGTGTGTGTAAGTGTTAGATACCAGGTATATCCAATTCTATGACCTGAGTTCAGCATGATGTTCTGCTTTGTGAAGGCTTATTCATGCTGGGATCTCCAGTCACTGATAGAGATCATAGCCCGAAGCAGTCCTTGGCCAGTGTTTATGGAATGGCTGAATGAATGAGAGTGTGGTAAATTAGAAGGAGCAGCCCAGGCAACAGAATAAACAGAAACAGGGCTGCTTTTGGCCAACCATGGAAGGAGGCCAAAGTTTTCCTTGCCACTCTCCTCCCCCCCCCCCCACCTTAAAGGATGTCTCCTATTATTCTAGTGGATGACCATAGTCTTTCCCTTTTCCTTTCTAGCTGAGTTAGAAGATGGGATCAATTTTTCAGTGTGGTCAAAATCCAGGAGTAATGGCATTGTCATGGGATATCAAATTTAAAGGAGACCTGAGAATAAAAACCTAGCTTGTGCAGCCCTGTTAGACTCATCTGTAGGGATGGTCATGGGGTTTTATGACCTGCAAAGCTACTCAATATAGATGGTAAAGAGTGTAGTTTCTCCTAGTTGCACTTCTCTTCAACTGTGTCATCTTGGTACTACTAGTTTGCCAGTGAGTGCGCTGGGTGCAAGCACCCAAATATGAGTGACAGATGAAAAATTCATCCAATTATGGGGACTTGCTAGTTTACTAAAATTGTCTAAATTAATGTTCTACCAGATGTTTTGGCTTTGGCCAGCCAGCCAAAGCCAATTGCTGTGTTTGAACTATTTAGGAATCTTCTTCATGGAGTCCTAAGGGAGTGCATCATGGCCAAGCCTGTCTTCTCCCAACTTCATCACAGATGGACAAAGATGCAGCCAAGAGCCTATCCCTCCTGGTTCCTCTTGGAGGTCTGAAGCTGTTGTGAGGTAGTGTTTCCTAGCACCAAGAGCTAATGGGACCAAATGACAAGTGAAAATCATGTTCAGTAGAATAGTGGTTGCCAAGTGAGGGCCATTTGGTCTCAGGGGATATTTGCAATGTTGGAAGATAGTTTTGGTTGTTACAACCAGGGAGAGGTCCTACTGGCATCTAGTGGGAAGAAGCCAGGGATACTCCTAAACATCCTACAGTGCCCAGGACAGCTCCTCATAACAAATACTTATCTAGATTCAGGGTCAGTAGGGCTAAGATTGAGGAGCCATGCAGTAGAGAAGTCTAAACCAGGAAGCAAAAATCTGCTAATGATGAAAAGGGATGAGTAAGGGGGCTTAGAATAAGGAGCAAAGCCAGAAAGAACACAGGTAGGTTCTGAAGTATTGGAAGTGAGAATCAAAAACCCAGAGCAAAGTGAGAGAAGGCAAGACAATTGCAATAAGCTATTTTGCAATGCCCGAGATTCCTTGAGCTTGTGTAGTGTCGGAGTGAGCTTGCCTGATTTCTAGGCATGGGGCTGGAGCACATGCCTCAGTGATAGCAGATGAGCAGTGCTCCTAGAATGCAGGTAACCACTGAATGGATCCTAGCTAGCCTAGTGGTCTGGAAGGATTTATGCAAGGCATGAGCCACGACAGTCGTGTGATAGAACGAGTGTAGGACATCACCACATATGTTGACGCCACACAGTTTCACCGGTTCAAAGCATTTGAATGAACTGATTTGATTTCTGGGGTTTTTTTCTTCTTCTTCTTTAAAGCATCATTTCAATGGACTGTAGAAGACAGTGAATTTGTTGATGGTGTTTGCCTTGATATATCTTGATAGGGTCATGATGCAGTATGGCAGAAAGAAAAAGAATTATAGGGTGCCTGGGTGGCTCAGTTAGTTAAATGTCTCCCTTCAGCTCCAGTCAGGATCTCAGGGTCCTGGGATTGAGCCCCACATCAGCCTCTCTGCTCAGTGAGGAGTCTCCTTCTCCCTCTCACTCTCCCTTTATGCTCTCTCTCTTTCTCAAATAAATAAATAAAACCATTTAAAAAATAAATAAAACCAT
Source organism: Nasua narica (assembly GCA_028533885.1). Classification (NCBI taxonomy): domain Eukaryota; kingdom Metazoa; phylum Chordata; class Mammalia; order Carnivora; family Procyonidae; genus Nasua; species Nasua narica. The sequence continues at coordinate 43,562,996 of CM052803.1, read as the reverse complement.
TTAAAAAAATAAAAAAATATATATGTATCAAGTTTCTGCCACTGAGGGGAACAGTATGCATATCAGAGGTGACTGGAACTCTGATGGAGTAAAATACTTTGTTGGGACTGTGTGGTTCAGAAAAATGAGCCTCTGTCTTGCTCTTTGGCCAAGTTCCAGGCAAAGCCTACACTTGTGAGGGTGAGTTGAAGGAACTTAACTGCTCCCACTAAGAAAGTAAGGATTTTAGTGTTGGTGGGCAACTCATGAAAGAGGACTTCAGGGGCCCAGCATTTGGGAAGAGGGTCTCAGTAATATGACGGGAGGAAGCACCTTGGGTAAAATGGTGGCAAGGTGAAACTGCCTGTGGAGGAAGAATTATGGGGAACAAAACAAAAATGATGCGGTTTTCGCTTAGGTGCTGTTGTGAAGAAGCGGTTCTCAAGAAACCACTTCTGTCGTTCCCCAAAGCCCCAGTCAAAGTTAACCACACACAATAACCATGGATAATGTTGTTTGGAGGAAAGAGGAAGGAAGAAGGGTGGTGTCAGGAGGAAGCGAGACGACCAGTGGAAATATAAGCCTTACTCCATTTATTCCTCCTTCACATTCCTTCTCTCTCAGACACAAGAAGAGTCCTAGGATTTCTGTTAGTTATGATATGGTGACTTGAGCCATGTTATTTGGGTAATAAAAGAAAATATGAAAGCCAGAGTAAGCCGGAGTACTGGGAACATCTGGTTTACAGAGCTGAGTCAATGACAATTGTCAAGCAGTGATGATGTAGTGAGTCCTGCCTTTTCATGAGTCTCCTTTGGCAACTGTTTCCTGCATGGATGTCTAGAAACTTTCTCATGGCTTTCTCAAGGTCTTTGGTGACATGTGCAGCCTGACGCTTTTCCTAGGAGCTGGAGTATAAGCCTCTCTTGCCTAATCTGGCTACATGAAGTAGAGGAAGGGAGACGTGAGAGGATATGGTTCTAAGGTGAGATGGCCCGGGGTTGCATGGGTTGGAGCCCAGGCTCTCTGTTGGTATTGCTTTCTCCAGAAGATGGGATGAATTCCATGTCATCTTCTAGAGACTGTCCCCTGGAGATTTCTTGGTTTTGCTGTATTGCAAGGATCATATCTGCTGTGCTCCTCGTTTTTTGGGGGAGTGCCCAGCTGCCAAACCCAGTGCAAGGGACTGTTGAAGAGGCTGTTTGCCAAAGATGAAGAGTTGGAGATGCCAAGGCATTTGCTGCAGTCACTTTTCTTGCCCAATCTTTGTCATCTTCCATTAGTCAGGAGTGCTAATGAACCGTCACAGTGTCCAAATGATAGTGATTCACCTTTCCCCAGTCCTACCAAGGCTGTTGAAATGTAGCTGTAGAAATCATAATGTTTGTGCATTATTGCTGTGCTCTAGTTCCCACAAACTTTTCTTTCTCCTGGGATTTTAGTCCCTCAATTAAATCTAACACTTTGATCTCCTCTCTCTCCCTCCCTTCTACCTTCTGTCTTGTCTTTGCACTGGACCTTGCCCCTAGATCCTCACTTAGTTGATTCCTCCTTATTGCTCATGTCTTCGTTCAAATGTTACCTCTTTGGAGATACCTTCACTGACTTCCCAGTCTAGAGTATTGCTGCCCCACCTCCCTGCCATTGTCTAGTCATTTTTAAAATAATGCTTATCACTATTTGCATTGACTTGTTTAATCCCTTGTTAGTTATTTTCTTTCTCCTTCTACTGGAATTTAAGCTTAGTGAAGACCAGTATCTCATCTAACACATTCACCCTTGTATCCCCCACTGTCTTCCACTGTGCCCTACATGTCATAGGTTTTCAATAAATATCCATTTTGTAAATGAGCAAATGACTGAATGAGTGAAACTTCTCTATGTAATGAGTAACTTTTAATCTTTTCTTAGTTCTCTTTTCAGTATCCCTATTGATTTCCCACCACATTCACAATTACTGTTTATATTTCCGTGCATACAAAGCATGGGCTACTTTTCTGTCTTCTGCCACTCTGCCTTGCTCCAGTTGCACTGTTATTTCTGTTATTCGAACAGGAAAATTCTTGGTGGTCAAGAGCACAGACTCTGGACTTGGCTAAATCTAGCCTTGTGGTACTGAGCAAATTCTCTACCTTGTTTAACCCTCATTTCCCTCAACTATAAAATGAAAGTAATGATTGCCCCTACCTCATAGATGGTAAGCACATGGGGCCACATACTCAGAGAATTAAGGAAGTCTCTGTGAATGTTAACTCTTATGAACACAGCTTGGTTGGGTCGGGATTGCAGATTTCAGTTTGTGCGTCTTTTTTAGGGAAATAAAAGGTCAGTCGTGGATGCGGCTGAGTTCTCTAGTAGGACAAGAATGGTTGTGAAAGGTCAAAGATGGAGCTGTGTGTTGTGTCCATCGCAAGATGGAAGAGCATTTGAGAGAAGATATCTGAAAAGGATAGGAAGCAGACCAGAGAAGTGGTGCGAGGAGCTGGGAGCAGCCTGGGTAGCTGGAGTGTCGCTGCAGAAGGTGAGGTCAGAGGTGTGGAATGGTGGCAGAGTCTCAAGGCCCTGGAATGTCATCCAGGATGTCTGCAGTGTCATCCCAGGAGCTTGGGATGACATTTGTTCTTAGCTACTTAGGGTCATGAGTCCCTACTGGGTTGAATGGTGCCATCCAAAATTAATGTTCACTCCAAACCTCTGTGACTTTGTATGGAGATAGGGTCTTTGCAGATACAGTTGAGGTCAGGATCAAGATGAGACCATGCTGGATTGGGAAGAATCCTAAATCCAATGGATGTCTCTATAAGAGGTAGAAAAGGACACAGAGACACAGGGAAGAAGGCCTTATGAAGAAAGGTGTGAATGATGTGACCACCAGGAAAGGAACACCGGGATCCCCACTGGAAGCTGGAAAAGACAAGAAGGGATCCTCTCCCAGAGCCTTTGGAGAGAAAGTGGTCCTGTGAACTTCTTGATATCAGACTTCTGCCCTCAGAACTGTGTGGGAATGAATTTCTCTTGTTTTAAGCCACCAAGTTTTAAGTAATTTGTTATGGCTGCTTTAGGAAACTAATCCAATCTCTTAGGGAATTTGATGAAATCTATGGATCCTCTCTCCAGAAAAAGATATGCTTGTATGCATACACACGTACAATTTTGCTTTCAATTTAATGGATGTTCTGAAGCTCATCCTTGGGGCCCAAGGGTAAGCACTCTTCCTCTAGATAATGGAGCATCATTAAGCCGATTGGGTCTGAATTTCAGAACATAATCATGGAAGCCACATAGAGATGAATAGGAACTAAGAGATTTTAAATACTGAGAATTAGTGCAATCACTTCCCTTTTCACACTTTTGCAAAACAGTGCATTATTTTTTTTCTGGAAACATTTAAATACAAAAGAAAATTAATAAGGTTGCTTATCATGTGTCCCAAGGCAGGATTTTTAATAAAACAAAAAGAACAATGATTTTAATTTCTGCAGTGTGCTTGAAAAATGATGGTGCTGCTGCAAAGAGGAAGAACACCCAGCAGTAAATACTGTCTTATCTCGATTCTCTGGAATTAGGTGGAGAGGTGAGGGAAAAGTTCGGGTGGGAGTGTTGAATTTCGTGACTTCTGGGCCAGAGATGAGGCTGGTACTGAAATTTCAATATCTGGGGCAAGGCAGTTGCCTAATGAAGTTGGTGGCCATGACCAAGCAGCTCTGGGTAGAGGCAGGAAAAGCCTTGCTAGCCCTGATCCATGGAGAAGAGACAGTGCATTGAGTGGGGCTTTCATCTCTTGGGATCCCACACTCCCTCCCAGCTCTGTGGCAGTGGCCACACTGCCTTTACAAATTGGGACAAAGGTAAAGATACTGCTTCTTGGAAGATTCCTATATACTTAGGAAATAGCTGTACTGGGATGCCAGAATATATTTTCTCAACATGAGTGGTATATTTTTACTACCATTGCATGGTCATGGAGAGAGGACGAGCAATAAGTTCAAATCCAAATTTAGCCTTGTGTGTATTTGGATAAGTCATGTGTGAGCCTCAGTTTCCCTATTAGAGTAAAAAAAAGTTGTTGGTGTAAAATGAAGAAATATCTTCATGGTGGACATTGTCTGTAGCTGACTTTTATCCCACCCATACTTTTTTTTTTCCTTTCCTAACAGCATCCCAATTTATTCAAGATAATAGAATCTATCCAGCCTGGTGGCCTATGTCCTAGATCTGGATAAGGAGATAAAAGGGGAAGTTTGCCAAAGAAGGCCAATCTTCCTAATAAAAAGACAAAGTCTCACAGGAATATAACCTTTGCCTCTTCTTCATTCTGCTTTGAATGTTTGATGTGATGTCTGGGGCTGCAGCAGCCATCTTGTAACCACAAGGATATAGGCAGTTTGCAAATGATGGCAGTGAGAGAAAGAACACAGGTTCTGACAGTATCACTGAGAAGTTGAACCAAAGGCAGCAATCACTAACTTCTAGGATTTCTGTTACATAGTTAAATAAACTTCTGTTTTCTATTACAGACAAATGCAATCCTAACTGTGAATCCTAAATGTGAAACCATATGTACTCATCCCAATACTTGGCAATAGTGAGAGCCAATGAATGCCAAGGACTTTCCTTTCCTTCCTTTCTTCTGGTTTGGTTTACGTTTTGCTTTTTCTATGTTATTTCCCAAAGACCTCATTTCTTTGTTTTGTGCATACCTTCATTACACATTTAATTTTATTCAATAGCATCTTATTTGACCAACTGTCACCTACCAACCAAATCTACCTTTCTTCAACATAGCTGAGAATCCAGGAAAAGGAGAAAAAAAAAAAAACAATTAGGGGCAATTGTGCAGAAAATAAGATACAAAAACCTTCGTACTCTACAAGTATTACGAATCTAAATGTAGCTAGAACCTAAGCAGAGGACCTCAGTTCTTACCCATAGCTTATGTATTCTTTAGATACATTTTTTTTAATATCAGAACTTGGCTAAATTACTGGAAGGATGCTCAAAGCATGCAAGTTATGACAACATAGAAAGGAACTAAAAAACCTATAAAAAGCAAAAAATGTGAAGTAAGCATTATAGTGGCTCTAAGTCATTTAGTGTAGCTGCAGGCACCCTCTACACTTGAAAATTCCCAAGGGGATCCATATATCACAGCACAGTTGAAAGTTGACACTCCTAATTATCTGGAGACATACAGAAATGTTTAATCTATGCTCCATATATTATGCCTAAGGCCGGGAAATGTTTTAGCTTCTTTTGAATTATTTCTATGTTTTTTAAAGCTTTTGGTTGAAAACAAGAATCTTCTCATATTTGCAACATTTCACTTCAAATATTTGGATACACATTTTATCTTGGTTGCTTGGCTATCTCTCATGTTTAGAGATTATCATCCTTAATTCTTAACCTGTATCTCTGCTAATATCTGCTACAGATCTAAACCATTATGGGCCTATTGATTTGACTTACCTTTACGTATATAGACTATTGGGCATCACAACTTCATGCATTTAATCATTCTGCTTTTACTTTCATGAGTTTGTGTCACACTTAGAAGATTTCAAGTGGCAGAAGTGGTCCTGGGTGAGTGGGTGATCTCAGGATCCCAGGAGCCTTTGGAATGCTGTAACTACAAGGGAAATATGTATATTTTCAGGGCCCTGTGTTACAAAATGTGAACTGGGGTCTGTGAGGGTCTGTGTTCCTCCTTCACTCCACTATTACAGAATAAGATGCTAGGAGAACAGAACTGGTGAAGGAGACGCAGATGCAGGACCAAATTCTGGTGAGATAGCTGGAGTGTCACTCTCCTGGATCAAGAAGTAGATAGAAATCCCAGCGTGGGACATGTGGAGCCTCAAACTTGGGAATAAGGTCAGATCAGACCAGAGCAGAACACGTTTCTCCATTTCTCTTGGCTGTAATGCATTCCTTCAGAAGGACAAGCCGTCGGATCAGAGACCCTGTATATGTACTTCCTGGCATATTAACGTTTCTAGTGATGGAGGACAAATGATGCAGTCCTCATGACAGACCTTGGAATCATTCATTCTCAAAACACGCTTTGTCAACTTAATAAGACACTAACTTAAACAACCTCCAGTCTTGTTCATTATAGATATTTGGGCTGAGTGGATCCAAGGTTATGATATCGAGAGTAGACAAGTCAGGTGTACAATGTTTCTCTGTCAAGGGCTCTTTATTTAGATGTCCATGGATTTTTATTCAAGAGGAGTAAGTCACTGGAAATCCATACAAAATTCTCCGTCTAGCTGTATATGTGCATTTCCAAGGCCAGTCAATCAATAGCTTGATTGATAGCTCTGTGTCACAATAGCTCTGTGACCCTAATGGGATTGAAGAAACATAGCCCTTTAAGATATTCTTAAAAATGTATTATTTTTTAAATATATAGATAACACATTATTTTTTAAACATATAGATAACAACATTAAAAAATTTGTATGAGCAAAAATGGAACACTCTGTCTCCAACCTTAGGTATTAAAAAAATCTGTGTGTATATACACATGCACAACAAAATATACATTTATGCAGTATGTATTAAGAATAAAATAATCAGATATAACCAAATATTTTTACATTGTTTTTTTCTTTTTAAATCATATATGTGTTTCCTTGTAAATATACACTTATATATTCATCTATAATGGCTGCATAATATTCCATTGTATAACTGTATCATAATTTACTTAACCATTTAAAAGTTTTAATGATATTTCCCTATCATAAATGACACTGGGTTATATATACATTTTTGCCTATTTGTCCAGTTATTTTTAAGGATAAATTCCAGGAAGTAGACTTTCTGAGTCACTTTTTAAGTCTTCGTAAATTTGACAAATTGCTTGCCAAAAAAAAAAAAAAAAAATTACGTTCTTAAAAAGAAGTACAGGAGAGTGCCACTTTCCCTAATCCTTTGTTAACATCAGACATGATCATACTTTTTCTCGCTGCTAATAAGATACTCAAAAAAGAAATCTCAGTATTTATTAGCATTTATTTGGTGATTATTGAGGTTAAATGTATTTTAACAATTTCTGTAGTTAGTCTTGTCCTTTCTTTTGAGAATTAACTTTTATTAATGTCCTTGGCCTCTTAGAACATTAATCTTTTTTTTCCCATGAACTCTTTACTTATAAACCCTATGGCATACATGTTGCATATAAAATTTCTTAGTTTGTTGACTGAATATTTTGTAGAAAAAAATTTTTAACCTTTGATGTAGCCAAAGCTTTTGTTTCATTCAAATGTTGTCCTCCTGCATTGTATTTAAATGGATATAAGATTATATAAACATTTATCAATAATTTCCTCTAGAGACTTCATAGATTCTTTTTTATACTTCGTCTTTCCCTTCCTTCCTTCCTTCCTTCCTTCCTCTCTTTTTTGAGATTTACTCATTTTAGAGAGAGAGAGAAAGAGCATGTGAATGGGGGATGGTTGGAGAGGGAGAGAGAGAAACACAAGTGGACTCCTCACTGAGCGTGGAGTGCAAGGCAGGGCTCCATCTTACGATCCCAAGATCATGACCTGAGCCGAAATGAAGAGTAGGATGCTTAAGCAACTGAGCCATCCAGGCGCCCCTCCTCTTTCTATTTCTATTATCACTTAACTTTTCTTGAGGTTGTTCATGGTAACAAAAAATCCCTAAATTTCTTTTTTTTTTTTTTAAAGATTTTATTTATTTATTTGACAGACAGGAGAGAGATCACAAGTAGGCAGAGAGGCAGGCAGAGAGAGAGGGGGAAGCAGGCTCCCCGCTGAGCAGAGAGCCCGATGCGGGGCTTGATCCCAGGACGCTGAGGTCCTGACCTGAGCTGAAGGCAGAGGCTTTAACCCACTGAGCCACCCAGGCGCCCCAATCCCTAAATTTCAATGACTTATAATAATACATTTTTATTTCTCACTCACTTTACATATTGGCTGGTGGCCAGCTTTGGTGCTTTTCCAGGTGTGCCTTTTTATGGGATCCATCATAAAGAAGCAGCCTCTATCCATTTCTCCTGCCCAAGAGACAAAGGTTGATGGTGGAACCAGTGAAAGGCACCATGAACTTGTACTAGGATGTGCCATGTCTCTTCTGTTCACATTTTATTGGCAAAATCAAGTCATGTGGCTAAGTCTATGTCAACAGGGCATGCGAGTATGTATAGTAACATAGGAAGGGCAGTAGGCAATTTAAGAGCTAAGTACAATCTGTCATATGTATATTTGGAGTAAGCTTTATCTTTTTATTTTTCCAAGTGTTTAGCCAATTGTTTGAATACAATTTATTAATCTTACTTTCCACACTGCTCTGTGATGCTATTTTTCTAGATCCTTTCGTACAGATCCTTCTTTTAGTTCCTGGACATTGGTTTGGGTTTTATTGATTTTTCTAGTCCTGCACCGAGACTAGTAGTACTTTTAAAATCATCTCGGAAAAGGCCCACTTTATTTCCTTTCATTAAAAAAAGTCTTAAATATTCTCTGTATTGACTAGTCTAGTTGAATTTTTGAAAACCTGTATTCATTTCCAAAAAGAAGTCCTATTGCAATATTGGTTGGATTGCATTATATATTTGGATTAGTTTAGAGAACTGATTTGTTTGCAATACGAAGTCTTCTCATTCATGGACATAGTATGTTACTTTGTATGTCCAAACTTTTTATTTTTTTAGAGTTTTGTAGATTTAAAGAGCATGTCTTAAACTAAAATTTATTTCATGAAATTTCATAGTCTTTGATACTTTTATGAAACAATTTTCTCCCATGATATTTTATAAATGATTATAACAGTATGCAGGAAATCTATTGTCTTGTTTCATAAATATTTAAAAAATAAATTAGAACTCTGAGCTCATTTATTAAAATTATTAAGTTTTTAAATTTAATTCCCGTAGAGTTAATACAGTGATATATTAGTTTCAGGTGTAAAATATGATGATTCAGCAATTTTGTACATTACTCAAGGCTCATCAGGACAAGTGTAGTCCTTAATCCCCATCATCCATTTCATCAGTCCCCCAACCCACATCCCCTTTGGTAACTCTCAGCTTGTTCTCCATAATTAAGAGTGTTTCTTGCTTAGTCTCTCCTTTTTTTTTTTCCCCTTTGCTTTTTTACTTATTTGTTTTTAGTTGATTCTTTTCGCTTTTGAAAACAAATAGTTTTCAAAACAAATAGTTTTGAAAATTATAATTATACTATTATAATTTATGTTTTATTTCTTTTTCTGACTGATTGTGGTGGACAAAAATTCCAAGACAATGTTGGATAACAGTGGTTATTTTGGGCATTGTTTTCTTACTCTTGATTTTAGGAGAGAAAATCTTATTGATATTTATGAACTATTCTTCTCACCTAGTGCAGTAGCATTGTTTTACCAGGCATGCATTGAATGTTATCAAAGTGTTTTTTTTTTTATCCTTCAAGATCTTCACAGGTCTTTTCTATTTTGATCTATTACCATTGTGAGTTAGATTGATGATTTCATAATATTGAATTATCCTTGCACATCTGGAATTAATACTCACTGGACACAGTGTATTATTCCATGTATAAATGGTTTTATTTAACTTGCTGTAATTTTTAAAAATGACTTTTGCTTCCATATTTGATACTGTAATTTATCTTTAAATTTCCTTTTTTGGGGAGTATTTTTGTCAGATTTTTTATGGTATCAGAATTAAACTGATTTTATGAAATTAGAGTATCTCCCTCTTTTTCTACATTTTGGAACAGTTTCAGAAATATAGAGTTAATCCCTTTCTTAAAAGTACTCACCTGTCTGGTGCTAACAAAAATTGTTTTGACTTCTTACATTGGCATTTGTGTTTCTGAATTTTCTACCTCCTCTTAAGTCAATTTTGACTATAATCTCCAGCACATTTTCAATTTCATCAGAACTCCAAAATAGACATGGCATCTAAAGTATCTTGTACCATTGAAAATATTCGGAAGCTATAAATTTAAAACCATTTTGAAATTTCAGTTTACAAGATTCTTGGATGTGAACAAAGCCAGAGCAAAAGTGTCAACCCTATCTGCCACCAACAGATGGCGATAACAGTCACTATATATTGTTGATTTTAATTTAAGAACAAATGGACTTTGCGTCTTCCCAAATCTGATCACTTGACTGAAGATCTTTTCACCATACTTATCATTATACAATTGTGCTCTGTGCATTCTCTTCCCTTCCTGCTTCCGTCATTTCTTTCTTTTTTTTCTCATTTCTTTTGTTCCCCCTACCCCCTCCTTTTTTCCCTCTGTCTCTCCTTTCTCTTGCTTAGTCTTGGAATGTGTTGATCTTTTCAAAGAATCAGAGCTTAGATTTATTCTTCGACTGCCATTTATATCCTTGTTAATTCCTTGTTTTAAAATTTCTTATCTTTTTCCAGTTTTTTTTTAAATAAGTGCTTAGTTTATTATTTTCAATGTTATTTAATAATGAAAGCATTTAACTCCATAAATTCCACCACTGATAACACCTTGACTGTATTCTAGCAGTTTTGATATCACCTGTTTTTGTTGTGATTAACTTCTACATAACCTGTCAATGCAATTTTGATATCTTCTTACACATAATTAAGTAGGACAGAAGGAGAGACTTACAGTATCTAACTCCTTACAATTATGAAGTTGTAGAGGAGAGCAAGACTGTCATAAACATGAAATGTTCACAGACAAATTAATCACTTATGAAATTGGTCTTATCCTAAAGGTCTCTTTACTAGTGAGACCCCGGGGTCTCTACCTTTCTAACTGGTGAGATCTCTTTGTCTGGTCACCTCTAGCTGATTTGATTGTAGGATATTTTCCTGACAAAACAAAGCAAACACATTCTCTTTGATTAAAAACAGAGCCTGTAGAATTTTTATTTTATTTTATTTTTGAAGATTATTTATTTATTTATTTGACAGAGAGAGAGAGAGAGAGAGATCACAGGTAGGCACAGAAGCAGGCAGAGAGAGAGGGGGAAGCAGGCTCCACGCGAAGCAGAGAGCCCGATGTGGGGGCTCGGTCCCAGACCCTGAGATGGTGACCTGAGCCGAAGCAGAGGCTTTAACCCACTGAGCCACCCAGGTGCCCCTAGAATTTTTTTTATAAAAGATTTTATTTATTTATTTGACAGAGAGAGAGTGACAGTGAGAGAGGGAACACAAAACAAGCAGGGGGAGTGGGAGAAGAAGAAACAGTCTCCTCACAGAGCAGGGAGCCCGATGCAGGGCTCCATCCCAGGACCCTAACTTGAGCCAGAGGCAGACACTTAACAATTGAGCCACCCAGGTGCCCTAAGCCTGTAGAATTTTGTGAGATTGAAGGTGATGTTGGAGAACTGCTGGAATTACCCACATTTCTTTGACAACTGAGGATGGGGTGAAAGGCAAGAAATGGAAGAGGAAACTCTACAAGGTGAAGCCATGATAGCTTCAGAAGAGAAATAACTAAATAGAAAAGCATTGAATGGACCCTTGGAAGACTGATAAAGCTTTGATCTTTCTTTTCAGAGAAACCACTCTTTTTATTATTCAAACACGAAGGATGTTATATTATAAGATTCCAAATTTTGTTAGAACAAATACGTCAAAATCAGTATTTTCATTCTTTAATTTCATTAAATAAGAAATAAAATAAATTTACCTCGGCAATTTTGTTTCATTTTTCAAGATCAAGTTCCACTCCAACTTTTCTTCAGTGCTTGTTGTGAAATTTCAAACTTCTTTTTAAAAGGATTTACTGTAAAAGGATTATTCTCAGGATGAATTATCCTCAGATAATATCTGTTATTAACATGTAATTGTACTGAATTTTATTTTTCTTTGTTCTATTTTTATCAGTTTTCTAATTGCCAGGAAAATGTAGTCTCTCCTCACCCCCTTTTAAGAATTAAACTTATGGGTGCCGGGGTGGCTCAGTTGGCTAAGCAACTGCCTTCAGCTCAGGTCTCCAGGCTGAAGACTCCAGTCCAGCTCTGGACTCCAGGGATCTAGTCCCACATCGGGCTCCCAGCTCCATAGGGAGTCTGCTTCTCCCTCTGACCTTCTCCCCTCTCATTCTCTCTCTTACTTTCTCTCTCTCTCTCTCTCAAAATAAATAAATAAAATCTTAAAAAAAATTAAACTCACTAATTTTATGATTTAGATTCTTTATATCTTTATTTTTTGTCTAATTTATCTTCTGGTAACAATAATGGTGTGTTAACATTTCACAAAATCACAGTATTTATGTTAGTTTTTCTTTGTATTTCTAACAGGTTTTTCTTTATATATTTAAATGGAATATTGTAAGGAACAGAATAACTCAAAAAGCGATATATATTATTTTTTTATTTTATTTTTTTATTTTTTTGTGATATATATTACTTTAAATTTTAGTAGTATTGGGCATTCAGAGTTTCATATGCATTTTTTTTTTTTTAATTTCTGAACAGCTGTGGGAACTGATAAGTACTTGCTGACTATTGCACCATATTTTCTTCCTTTGGAATGATGTCCATTACTATGATAATGTGTCCCCCTCTTTGTCCCATTTAGTTTTCTTGCCTAGATTTCTTTCCCCTCTAGTTCTCATTTTACATTTTTATTTTTATTTTTTTCCCCAAATATGTTTATTTTATTTTTTCAATGTTACAAGATTGTTCATGCACTGCACCCAGTGCTCCATGCAATACGTGCCCTTCTCAATACCCACCACCATGCCTTCTTGTATTCTCTTATTTTAGAAACATGTTATACCACTTTTGTATACACACACACATTTCATAAAAACATGTGTTTTTCGGCTTAACATGTTCTGGAGGCCTGATTTAAGAGTCTTTGCTACTCTTATAGGCATTAATCCCCTGTTCTTTGGTCATTATAATAAATATTACTACTGTCACCTTAACTCACATGTTTTGTCTTTTGCACACCTTGGTATCTCCTTTATTTTCTGTCTTATGTTGTATGGGTTTTATTGGCTTTGCTTTTGTGTTTGTTTGTGTTTTAGAAGCTAATAGATCATGTGACATCTAGTTGTGGTTATCTTCAGTGTTTCAGATTTCTTATCTAATTGCAGGGTCAGGAGCAAAGGAGTATCTTTGGGCTTCCCAACCCTACAGCTGCCATTTGAGACAAAGTATTTAGTACAATTTACTTCCCCTTTCTTCACAGGTTTTAGTACAAGATATTATTACATTGTGACTTTTACATTCACTTTCAGTTTTAAAACTAGATTTAAAACAGCTGTTTAGACTTAATATGTTGAACAATTTCAGTGTTTATTGCTGATCTCTTTATGATTGTTCTACTCCTGAGGCTTTTACTTTATTTTGTATATAATTAGGTAATTTTTTTTTTAAGATTTTATTTATTTATTTGACAGAGAGAGAGATCACAAGTAGGAAGAGAGGCAGGCAGAGAGGGAGGGGGAAGCAGGCTCCCTGCTGAGCAGAGAGCCTGATGTGGGGCTCGATCCCAGGACCCTGAGATCATGACCTGAGCCGAAGGCAGAGGCTTTAACCCACTGAGCCACCCAGGCACCCCTATAATTAGGTAATTTTTTTCAACAAAAGTGTATTTTCTGAGTTCTTGTTTATATGAGAATGTTATTGTGTTACCTTTCCATATAAACGACAACTTTCTTTGTGTAAAATGGTTAACATGTTAGGTGTCTATAAAGTGGTAAGTCTTAAGCTCACCGTTGTTTTCTTCTATTATATCTCCAGATTTTCCTTCTCTTCTAGTTTTTCAGTTCTTCACTTGTACTTTTTAAACATCATCTTTGTTCTCCATTCTCCCTTGATTATCATACTTTCTCTTTTCATCTTAATCCTGTCTTTTTTTTAGATTCTGAAAAGTATTCTTAAGTTTACTGTATTGTCTGTATTTTTTTTGTCTGTCCTTTATTGTCTGTAGTGTTGATTCTCATTCTGCTACATTTTAAGTTTCCTTCAAATTCTGTATCACTCATCTTCCTTTTTATCTTTTCCCTCTGCTTATTCATCTTGATCTTTTCTTATGACATGCTGATCATTACTTATAGAACCTATTATTTGTTGTTCTTTTTTTGAGAGTCCCAAGCAGGTTCTTAGTCTTTTCTTCTGGATTTTGGAGTAGCTTATCCTCAGAGGCAGGTTCTTCTCTAGCTTCTTCCTCTTAAAATGTTTCCTGTTGTTTAGTTATGCCTTTCCCCAAGATAAATTCAGTCTTTCCTCTTACTTGGTGATAAAGAAGAGTGAAATCACTGCCTTATGGACATCTATATGTTCAGAAAAATGTAATATTTCACTCTTCCTTAATGAAGAGAAAAATATTCCTCTTCTTAGTGTGTGTTTTTAGCTATGTGTTAATTGAAATTAATACAATATTTTTCTACAGAAAAAACTTGGCTTTAATGGCCTCCTACCTGTCCTGCAGAGATAATTTCTGAAAATACTTTTGTTGTATTTTGTTACAGAACCATGCTTTAAAAAAACAACAACCTTGCTTTATTTCTTAGGATAGTTTAACATTAACAGAAAAATTATGAAGATAGTACAGAGAGTTTCTATATTCTTCTCACCCACACCCCCCTATTATTAACACCTTACATTAGGATGGTGCATTTATCACAATTAATGATCAACATTGATACATTATCATTAACTCAAGGCCATATTTTATTTATATTACCTTAATTTATAGCTAATATCATTTCTACCATTCGAAGATCCCATCCAGGATACCACATTACATTTAGTCATCAAGTCTTCTTAGATTCCTTTTAGCTGTGACATTTTTTTAGACTTTTCTTATTTTTGATGAATTTTTGAGGAGTAGTGGTGGGATATTTTGTGGAATGTCCCACAGGTGGGATCTGTCTTATGCTATTCTCTTGAGTAGACTGGCATCATGGGATTTTGACAAGTCACAAGGCTAACATACCATTTTCATCACATCATATCCCAGGGTGCTTACTGTCAGGATGACTTTTTACTGTTGATCTTGGTCTTGATTACCTGGCTGAGGTTGTGTTTGTCAGGTTTCTCCACTGTAAAATTACTCTCCCCTCCTGATTTTGATAGTGTGCTCTATGGAAGGAACTCATTATGTATAGCCCATACCTAAAGAGTGGGGAGTAATGCTTCGCTTGAGTGTGGCATATCTACATAAATTATTTGGAATACTTCTGCAAAGAAAATTTGTCTCTTCTCACCCATTTATACATCCAATAATTCATTTATAACAGTACTGACTCGGGAATATTTACTTTATACTTTGGATGTAATTCAGTACTATTTCATTTATTTCATTGCTCAGATTGTCCAACTTCAGCAATCGGGAACTTTTCTGATTGGCTTCTTTGACATGCCCTCATTATTATGGGCTTATTTACTCATTTTGAGCACTTCTTTATCTACTGATACTATAAGATATTCCAGGCTCATTTTGTACATATCTTAGAATGAGTAATTCCTTTAAAGAGCCTTGTTCTTTTATTGGGGAATGGTATTAGAAACCAAGATCTGGGAATTAGGTGCACTCAGTGGTACCGAGGTGTCATTAATTCTAGGCACTCTCAGCTGACAGAGCAAGGAGATATATGTGTGCATACTAACCTGTATATACACACATCTGTAAATATATCTTTATGTAGCTACTTGTATCTATACCAAGCTAAACATGAGTTCCTACTGATGTCTCCAACTCCAGCTCATTACTATAGGAACCATTCTAGTGTCCCCCCATTGCTGCTTTGTAAACTCATTCTCCAGAACCTTGCTTTACTCTTAAAATAACACTTTCTTTAAAAAAAATTCCCAGTTCTATAAATATGCCTGTTTATGTTGGTACATATTCAATACTTATTGTAGAATATTTAGAAAATTCAACAGTGTCTATGGAAGAAAGCCCAAATCTCCTATATTCAATTGCTATTAACATTTTACCCCTCCTCCCCAATTTTATGAACAAAACTGCAATCACACTAGATACACTATTTTGTGATCTGCCTTTTACACTCAACCATGTATAAGGAGCTTTTCCTCCATGTCATAACTATTCTTAAAGGCCATAATTTTAATTACCTATAGAATATTAGCTTTTTGGACAATTACATTTTAATAATTTTTGGTGTTATAAATAATGGTAATAAATACTCCTAAAGATAAGGAGTCATTATGCACATACCTGATTTTTATTTAGAACATTTTATGGAAGTTAAATCAGTGGGCCCTAGGGTATGACCATTTTAAGGAGAATGATAAGCAATGAAAAATTTTCTTCTAGGAAAGATGGCAGCAATTTAGCTTCCTGTCATTGTCGTATATTAGCCATTTTCTCTATATCCTTAGCAATATGAGGTATTGGAATATTTTTAAAAATCATCATTCAAATAATTAAAATGACATCTTGCTGGTTTTTTTTACATTGAGTTTCTTTTATTATCAGTGTGTTTGGATAGTCTTTTCCTAAGTTAGTTGCCCATTATATTTGTTTGTTTCTCTATTGCCTAATAATACCCTTCCTTATTTTTTTGTAAGGTATTTTTTATTTTTTTATTGTTTCAAAATAATATAATTTCAAAGCAAATGTATATTCAATATAGAAAACTTTAAAAACAAAGAAAAATACAAAGAAAAAAATTAGCCCTGATCTCATCACTCATTCTGATTTCATTGCTATTATTTTCATTTTGATGTGTCTATTTACATACCAGAAATCAGTATTTTACATTTTATATATAGCTAATTAGAAAAATGGTACACTGACTTCTTCTTTTGTAGCCTGATTATTAATCACTTAGTGTTATATCGTTACTATTTCCTCAACTAACACACAATGTCCTTTTCTACTTAAGAGCAAAGATCTCTTGGGAATGAGTGTCCCTGCATCTATATGTCCTTTCTTTCTTTCTTTTTCTTATTTATTTATTTATGGGGGGCGGTGGCAGGCTGAGGGAGAGGGAGAAGTAGGCTTCCTGCTGAACAGGGAGCCCAGTGTGGGGCTCGATCTCAGGACCTTGGGATCATGACTTGAGCTGAAGGCAGACACTGAACTGACTGAGCCACAGGGTGTTCCTATTTATCTTTTCTGTAGTCCTTCTTCATCAAGAAGTCTGACTCCATTCAGCAGATTGATATAGACCCAAATGTGGACCATCTCCTATTTCCATGGCTCTATTCTCTGTGCCACAGGATTTCTACAGGATTAGTACTCACCTTACTTCCTGTAATTGTGAGCCTCTGTGTTCCCTTGCAGTGCTGCTGCTGCCACCACCACTATCTTAGCCTTGGGGCAGGGAATAGGAAGTATGGCTACTTTCTGCTTTATCACTGCATTCCAATCACATATTACAGGTTTGTCTCTGAACTTTCCATAGCACAACTAAGATATTGCTATAACATTTCACAAAGGCTAGGTAAAGACCTTACAATGAAAGAAGATAAACCGAACAAAGAGAAAGTTAAAATCAATTACTTGGTTATTCCCTGAGACCACATATCCAAGTTCCTTCATCTGAGTCCCCAGCTGGCACTACCAGGGCCCCATCATAGACTGGGTAATTCTGGTAGTGGTTCACCTCATTTGCCTCCATTCTCAATGGCTTCCTGTAATGCCTTTCTCTTTCATGGAACCTCTAGTTCCCTTCCATTGAGTACTCATTTGTCATCTGTAGATTGGTTCCTTGCCATGATGATTGACGGTTGCAGCAGTCACTCTTCTCAGAAATAGAAATAAACCTAGTGATCTGCCCATAGTAGTGGGGCTTGTTTTTGGACACCCTCTCTCCCAACATAATCATAATGATTAGTACCTTTTTCGAAGTCAGATTATTAAGTATGAAAGTAAAACTCCCTACAGGCTAGCAGAAAATTGAAAAGATAACAGATGTAAAGCTAAGCATTATAGTACAATTTATAACTGCAAAAGACTGTCCATCAACAGGATGAACTAAGGTACTTAGGCATCATGAAGCATTATGCGACTATAAAAAGAATAATTCCAAATAATGCTAAAGAATGATATTCAAGATATAATGCTTAGTGAGAAGATCAAGGTAGAGAAAAATGTGCATAAAATACTAACATTTGTGTAGGAAATGTATATGAGTATATGTGCATATTTGTTTATATTAAAAATTCAACAATAAGCCATGAATTAAAATTGTTATCTACAAGGGGAGAGAAGGAACAGAGTGGAGTAAAAAATGGTAGAAGCTAGACTTCCCTAAATATACCTCGTTTGTAGATTTAACTTTGGAACCATGAAAATATTTACATAATTAAAAATTTAGTAAAAATAAAGATATTATCCCTAAAAATTAATATCAAAATAGAGACAAATGAATTTAAATGTGCACTGAGTTGGTGACTTAACGAAGCATGGAGAAGTTATTTGAAGTTACTCTAAACCAAAATAAGGTGACTGGACATCCTTTGTGGCATATATCCTAAGGGCTTAAAGACCTACCAAAAAATTCTTGCTTTGTCCATTGAAAAATCCTAAAAACAATGACCAATCTATAGCCACAAGTTGGTGTTCATTTTATGGTATCTTAATGCCGTTTCTCAGTAAAAAGAACCAGGGATCAGTAAAAAGAACTAGGTGAAATGGTGGATTTCAGAACTGGTACAAGAAGTGGCTAAGATGTCTGAGTATCTTTTCAAACCAGAAAGCAAGGATGTGTTTAAAGTCTCAAGAACCAACTGGAAGTGGCTCCTCTTGACTAAAACAGGAGCAATTTGAACAATAAGAAGAGGAACAATGGCAATGGGATGAAATATATTAAACATGTTAAAATTCATGGGTTCATAATGACAAATAAATACATCATGATCCTTTGGAGATGTTGGAGAACCAACTCGTGATTTGGAGAACTAATAAATAAAAGGAAATAATGAAACATTTAGCCAGCTTTTCCTGTACAAATGCATCTTAGGACAATCAAAGAGTCGATCAGGAAATGTGTCATAGAACTATCCAGCTGATAAAGAAGAAATAGTAGATAATCATCATTTTGCACCACCAATGAAATGGATCTATTCGAGGATCATCAGTGGTTACTAAAATCACAAAAGGAAAGATAAGCAGAATATGTTCCTTCTGGTGGGAGTGCACAACACCAGCTACGAAGGACTCTTGTCCTCAAGACAAACCCAAACTAGATCTAGCTACCCTCATGCCGAAAATACTGGGCATAGAAGCACATGCTAAGTGACACTGCTGGCAAATGATCTAGTTTCTCTAGCAACAACAAAAAGGCAAGGCGGAAGAAAAGGAAGGGGATACCTAAAGGTTAACAAAAATTTAAGAGTCCTAGCAAGCAAGCGCACATATATTTGGATCCTGATTTATACAAACTAATTGTCAAAAAGTATTAATGAGATGATGGGGGAAATTTGGACATCAACTGAATATTTGATGAAATCAAAGGATTAGTGTTAATTTAGATGTGGTGGTGGTATTATGGTTACATTTATGAGAACAATCCTTATCTTTTAGAGATACATATTGGCACATTTTCAGAAGAAATTTTATGCTTGCTTCAAAATATAGCATGTGGGGTGAGGAAATGGGGCCATAGAGGTGAAATAAGAATGGCCTTGGTCTGTTGTTTTTGTTTCCCCTAAGATTTATGTATTTACTTGAGTGACAGAGAGATGGCACAGGGGGAAGGGACAGAGGGAGAAGGAGAAAGCGAATCTGATGCAGACTCCCCGCTGAGCACAGAGCCCTATGGGGGGCTCAATCCCATGACCCTGAGATCATGATCCTAAGATCATGACCTGAACCCAAACCAAGAGTCAGTTGTTCAACCGACTAACTCATCCAGGTGCCCCTTGGACTGTTGTTTTTGTACCTGGATAACAGGTACACGTGGGCTCACATTGTTGTTCTCTCTTTTTTGCATACGTTTGAAGTTTTCATGTTATAGAAAGGTAAGAAGAAGGAGAAGGAGAAGAAGGAGGAGGAAGGGAGGAAGGGGAGGAGAAATCTTCCTGTAGGGTTTTACCAGTACATTTAGGAGTGTTTTCTTGGGGTTCCTTCAGAAGCTTCTGGTGAAGAAAGTCATACTCAGATCCTGTGCAGGGGCCTCTGGGCCTCTATTCTGGTCTTCTTTGGTGGAACTTTGTGAATGAGAACATGTACACTCACCTCCCAAGATGTAAGAACAATGCAGCCTAAGTCTATTTAGTGAAAAAAAATTTTTTCCATGGAATCTTCAAAGATGCAGCTTTACCTATAACAAAGATAGGCTTTTATAGGATTCTGTAGAACTAGAATTCTCAAAGTGTGGTCCAGGCCACCCCAGGGCCTCTGAAACTATTTTAGGAATCCATATGGTCAAAACTCTTTTTATAATAATACTGAGGTATATTTGCCTTTTTCACTCAATCTTTCACAGGGTACTGGAGACTTTTCTAGAAAGTACATGATTCTAGATAACTTGATTGCTCTGGAAGCTAATAGAGTGTGAGTTTGTGTGTTATTTTTATGTGGTTGATTCCTGTGTTTTAAAATTTTTTCAATGTAACAAGTCCAAATTCCTTCTTTTTGCAAAACACAGGCACACAGACACACACAAATTGATATTATTTGCTTCCCAGAATCCACTCACCTCCTACGTCAAGATTTCAAAGTCATAGAATAAATTCTTAATTAAGGCTCAAGGTCAGACACTTGGGTTTTCTTTCTCCCTTGATGGTCTCTGCAAAAAGTAACTTTTCCCCAAACACATAGACCACAGGGAGTCTGGATGACTTTAGGCAACAGAAGCTCTATCTGCCCCTTCCAGAGTATGTCTCTGGATCATGGCCCTTTCTTTTTGTATCTATAAAAGAGAGGACAATGGTTCTTACCTTGTTGAATTGATGAAATGATACAACATGCATGTAATAACTGGGTTCTGCCAATAGTGACTAGAAGGAATGGCCAGTTCACTCCATTATCCAAAATCGCTGGAGATCATGAATGGCTCAACACATTACTTTTCCCTTCCTTTGGGTCATTCAAAGAATATCTTGGTTGGGTTTCTGGAAGGTCTTTTTTTTTTTTCTTCCTTTCCTTTATTCCTCAGCCCCTCTCCCAATCCCAATATCTGTGATCTTTTTCACCCCTCATTCCTCACCCTGGATTCATCCTCTATTCTTAATGTCTTCAAGGTTCTGAACATTGATCCTGTTGCCATCCTGTTGGGACAATAGCAGGTCCTTACAGTGTGAGTAGGAGAAGCAAGAAAGAAGTGAAGAAAACAGGATGGCTATGTAGCCCAAGACAGTTGCTCATGAGGTTAGCCTTCCATACTGACTGCCCCATTACAGTCCTTACTCCATCATTTTTGTTCCAATCCACTGACCAACACCTTTATTTTTATCACCTCCAACCCAGCCCTCCTATTATCACACCCATCATTCTGTCATTATGACCACTTCCTTATGTACCCTCTTTAACTCCTTTTCCCCTCTCTCTTTCCATTCAACACACATGGCTAATCCCACTAATTCTACCCGTGGTTAAACCCAACATGCAACTTGCCCCTAAACAACAGAATGTGCCTGGATAAATCAACTCAATGTTTACTGTTCTGATTAACTTACAAATATAAATATCTGGTGGGCCTTCAGTACCTCCCGTAATGACACTCTATTTTCCTAGTCACTCCACTCTTTTCTCTAACTTGACTTCTCATATTTTAAAATCTATACTCAAACACTAAAAAACCATACATTTGTTGTCTAAATCTGGGTGTCCTTGGGAACAAAAGGAGGTGCTATTAATAGATTTGGGAGATGATAGACCAAAGCAGTGTTGTTCTAGGCAAATCACATTCCCCTGATAGATTCCTTTCTCCTCACTTTCATCTGGGGATTCCATGCCTTGTCTCATGGAGAATAGAGAAATAATGGAAGTGAGTTTCAGACCTGCCAACAACTTCATCTGCAGCTGTGTGCTTGGCCTTCCTTATTCTTCCAATGGATGGTGTATTAGTTCCCTGTGGTTTCCATAATACCTTACTATAAACTTGGTGGCTAAAAATGACAAAAATGTGTTCTCTCACAGTTCTGGAGGCTAGAAGTCTGAAATCAAGGTGTTGGCAAGGCCACACTCCCTCTAACAGCTCTAGGGAAGAATTCTTTCTTCCCAGTTTCTGATGGTTGTTGGCAGTCCTTGGCATTCCTTAGCTATAGACGCATTGCTCCAATCTCTGTTCTCATCATCATATGGCATTCTCCTGATGTGTCCCTGTCTCTATTTTCTCTTCTTATAAGGACACCAGTTACTGGATTAGGGACAAGCTTTATCCTGTATGATCTCATCTTAACTAATTACATCTACAAGTAAGGTCACATTCAAGGGTTCCAGGTGGACATGAATTGTAGGAGGATACTATTCAACCCAGTATAGATGGACTCCCAAGTCCAACCCCTCCACTTTAGCCATCTGCATCCTCTCCCCATTGGCCTTTTCAAAGACTCTGTTTCTTTTCTTTTTTTTTTTAAGATTTTAT
>CM052803.1:43522184-43540042 GCA_028533885.1 Nasua narica | reverse complement strand
CCCTCTCTCTCTGCCTGCCTCTCTGCCAACTTGTGGTCTCTCTCTGTCAGATAAATAAATAAAATCTTTTTTTTTAAAGATTTTATTTATTTACTCGACAGAGAGAGATCACAAGTAGGCAGAGAGGCAGGCAGAGAGAGAGGGAGAAGCAGGCTCCTGCTGAGCAGAGAGTCCCATGTGGGGTCGATCCCAGGACCCTGAGACCATGACCTGAGCCGAAGGCAGAGGCTTAGCCCACTGAGCCACCCAGGCGCCCCTTAAAGACTCTGTTTCTGCAGTCCTCTCTTCTCTCTGTTGTGTGACCATTTCTTCCTCTTTAGTGTATCATTCCTATCATGGCACAGACATGCTGTCAGATTGTCTATATTAAAAACCCTTCCTTTGCAGTCACTTTGGAAAACAGTGTGGAGATTCCTTAAGAGATTAAAAATAGAGCTACCCTATGACCCTGCAATTGCACTACTGGGTATTTACCCCAAAGATACAAAGTGTATCTATATATGTATGTATGTAGTGCAAAGAAGGGCCACATGTACCCCAATGTTCATAGCAGCAATGGCCACAATCACCGAACTGTGGAAAGAGCCAAGATGCCCTTCAATAGACGAATGGATAAAGAAGATATGGTCCATATATACAATGGAATACTGCGCCTCTATCAGAAAGGGTGAATACCCAATTTTTGTATCAATATGGACGGGACTGGAAGAGATTATGCTGAGTGAAATAAGTCAAGCAGAGAGAGTCAGTTATCATATGGTTTCACTTACATGTGGAGCATAAGGGAAAACATGGAGGACATTGTGAGAAGGAAAGGAAGGGTGAATTGGGGGAAATCGGAGGGGGAGATGAACCATGAGAGACTGTGGACTCTGAGCAACAGAGTTTTGGAGGGGAAGGGGTGGGGGGTTGGGCGAGCCTGGTGATGGATATTGAGGAAGGCACGTTTGCATCGAGCACTGGGTGTGATGCATGAACAATGAATCTTGGAACACTGAAAAAACAAAATAAAATTAATTAAAAAAAATAAAAACCCTTCCCACATGCACGGCTCCCCTCCATCTACTGACCCACTTCTCTGCTCTTTATAGCAAAAGGCCTTGAATGAGTCACCTGTGCTTACCATCTGCACTTTTTCTCTGCCCAAATTCTTTCATTCACTTTGGTCTAGGTTTCAACTTTACTGCTCCTCTACAACTAGTCCTGTCAGGGTCACCAGAGATTTGCATGTTGCCAGATCCCATGGTCAGTCCCCTTCTTGCCCAACCTCCCAGTGACATTTAATGATCAGTCCTGTCTCTCACTTGGATTGGGGACACAACGCTTTCTTGGTTCCCTCCTATTTCAATCCCCCTTTCTCAGACTCCTTTGCTGGCTCCCCATCTTCTTCTTTCTGACCTCTACATGCCAAGTGGCTCTAGGCCCTCTTCTCTTTCAGGTCTGTGCCCACTCCACCAGTGACCATCACTAGTCCCTTTGTTTCCATTGGTATGCTGATCACTCTGGCCACATGTCCAGTCTGCGTTCTTGACTACCTATTGAATACCCCTTCATCTTTACTTGTACATCTAATACACATCTTAAAATTAGCCTGTCCTAGAACTGAACCATTAACTTTGCCCCACCCAGCATTTATGCCACCTACAAAATGTACCATCCCCCATTTTCCCTACCTCAGTACATGGAACTTCCATTCTTCTAGACTCTCAGACCAAAAATTAAGGGTTCTCATGCTTCCCCACATCTCCTTATGTTCCTCCAGTCCCAACCACTCCCCTTCATCTTGATGCCATTCTTCTTAGGCCTCATCACTAGGATCTTCTACTTGGACATCTGTAATGGCATCCAGCATCCCTCTTGTCCCTTTCCATTCCATTTTCTACCCAGGAGCCAATTCAGTCATGTCATTCTCCTGTTTAAAGCTGCTCCACTGACCTCTTATCTCATATCAGAGTGGAATCCAAATTCTTTGCCTTTCTACAAGTCCCAACATATACCTGGACCTTGGTTAGCTCTATGACTTCCCTCTTCCTATGCTCCCTCAGCTTCACCTGTACTAGCTTAGTTGTGGGACCTTGATCATACCAAGTTCTTCAGCCTCAGGGCTTTGCCTTTGCTCTTTTCTCTTGCTGACATTCTCTGCCCTCTGATTTGATTTGTGTTCACTCTCATTTGTTCAGGTTTTAGCTCAAATGTCACCACCTTAGTGAGGTCTTGCCTAACCACCTTATCTAAACCAATTCCCCCTCCTGGCCCCTATGTACACACTTCCTCTCTGTCTTCTTACCTAGCTTCATTTTTCTTCATATTCTTTATCAATACCTGAAATGATACTATATATGCATTTTGTTTTCTTGTCCCTTTCCTCCACTATACTGTAAGCTTCATGAAGGCAAGGCATTATTTGTTGTGTTCAGTGAGAATAATACTTAGCATATTGTACTGAATAGGTATGACTTTACTTCAATTATTAATATTATTACTGAAATAAAGTATTAAAAAAAATTTTTTTTTATTTATTTATTAGAGACAGAGACTGAGAATGAGAGGGGAGAAGGTCAGAGGGAGAAGCAGACCTCCCGCAGAGCCGGGAGTCCGATATGGGACTCGATCCCGGGACTCCAGGATCATGACCTGAACCAAAGGCAGTTGCTTAACCAACTGAGCCACCCAGGCACCCTGAAATAAAGTATTTTAAAATTAATACTAAAAATAAAGTTTAATTACTAACAAGTTTCTGTGTGGCTTGAGAAAAATATTCATTTTGTAGGTTTTATTTGATTTAATGGCTTCCTATAGGAATCTTGAACATTCAAAGATATTAGTGATACATATCAAGTTTGAAGCTGGTTTTAGTAGTTTTAATAGTAATTGTAACAAATACCATTATTTAGCTCTTATTATAGTGACAGGTGCTTTGTATGGATTATCTTATCTAATTCTTAAAACAACTCTATGGGGTATTTATCACCTCAATTCACAGATGTGGTGTGGTAGTTTAAAATATGTCCACAAATTCTTTGATAGCCCTCCCTTTAAAAGGTGGGAGCTCGGAACACCAGGGTGACTCAGATGGTTTAAGCGTCTGCCTTCAGCTCAGGTCATGATCTCCAAGTCCTGGGATCGAGCCCTATGTTAGGCTCCCAGCTCAGCCTCTCCCCTGCTTGTGCTCTCTCTGCCCCCCCACCCTTTTCTCTCTCAAATGAATATATAAAAATCTTTCTTTCTTTTTTTTTTTTTTCAAGATGGGAGCTAACTTGCCTCCTCTTGAGTGGGGGCTAGGCTTAGTGGCTCAATTCTAAAGAATAGAAGATGGAAATGGCAGTGCTTGGTTTCTAAGATTAGATGGTTAAAGCCATTTTGACTTCCTCCTTATTCTTTCTCTTGGATCACCCAACCTAGGTCTTAGTTTTCTCATCTTTAACATGAAGGTCATGGACCTGACATTCCCTAGTCACACAGTCCAATGTGTTGTAAATTGCCTCTGTATCAAATAGCTTTAGCATGGACCAACACATCAGATTAATTAGGGAGTCTATGCTAGAAAGAGCTGAAGCTTTGACAGTTTTGCTCTCTTTTGTTGGATTTTGGGGACTAGATGAGAATGGCATGAGGTAACTCAGGCAAACCTACGAAGAGATCTGCATGGCTAGGAGATGAAGCCCCCTGCCAGTCAGCCATGTGTGGGCACCATATTGGAGGTAGAACCTCCAGACTCAGTGAAACCTTTAAATAACTGCAGTCCTAAGCAACATTTTGATTGCAACGCTGTAAGAAACTCTAAGTCAGAACCATCCAACTAACCTGCTCCTGAATCTCCAACACAGAGATACTATGAGTTAAGAAATATCTTTTGTTTTAAGCCACTAAGTTTTGGGGATAGTTGATTGTGTGGCAAAAAATAACAAATACATTTGTAAATAGAAGGACGGCATGGCTAAGTCAAGAACCTCACAGCATATAGCTAGTAGTGATGACGCAAGAATTGGAAACCAGGCATTCTGATTCTATAGTCTAATTGTTCAACCACCATATTATACAGGAGGTCAAGATCCTGTCTCAAGTAATTGCCACATTCTAATCCACTTCAGGGTAGTGAATACAATCCATACTTGGCTATTAAACTGGCTGGTCTTGCTCCATCACAAGGTCATGTTCTAGGCAGCCACTGCCCTTGCTTCTAAGTCCTCTACTCATCCCCATTTCCAATCATGTAATTCTAGTAAAGCTCCCAATTACTGTCTTCTTCTTGCCCCATCGGTGGGTATGTGACTTAAGCTGGCCAATCATAGAGTACTATCAGTGATTGACTACAGTAATTGGGCCAAAATAAGAGCATGTGATCTACAATCAGCCAAGCAGAGCTGTTCCCTGCAATTTATATTATATTATATTATATTACATTATATTATTATTATTATAAATTTTATATGTCCTTTGAAAGCTTGGACCCATCCAACCCTGAGAGCAATTCCATCTTTTTCTAATCTTATGAGTCAATGAATCCTGTTTTAAATCAGTTTGAGTTGAGTTTTATCACTTGCCCTTAAGTTAGGACTAGTATGAAGAGTCTATTCTAGCTTTTTGAATATGGTAGATATCTCCCATTCTCCATAAGCAACAATGATTCTATGTCATCTGAAGAATCTGGAACAGAACTGTCCATTGGTTGGTTGAAGAACCTTTCCTTCATCCTTCAGGAAGCATCTGGCTTTTCTGGAAGCCAGTGGTGGTCTGGAGGCAAACTCAAAATAGAACAATGTTATGACGGATGGGTAGCTCAGTCACTCAGTTTAAAACCTTAGTCATGTCTGCATCCTTTCTTTCCTTAGTTGCTCACCCTTCCCCCAACTCTAAACACACACACACACACACACACACACACACATCCTGTTAGTCATCAAGTCCTGTTGATTTGGATCAAATGCTTTATGGAACTAAGTGAAGTGACCACAATGAAAGTTGGTGGCTGGCGGGGTTCTTCCTTGCAAATCCAGT
This sequence comes from Nasua narica, assembly GCA_028533885.1. Taxonomy (NCBI): domain Eukaryota; kingdom Metazoa; phylum Chordata; class Mammalia; order Carnivora; family Procyonidae; genus Nasua; species Nasua narica. Next base: position 43,535,044 of record CM052803.1, on the reverse strand, counting down.
TTTTCTTCTTCTTTTCTACTGCCACCTCTATGGATCACTGCAATTTGTCTCCCTACCTCTAACCTCAACCCCTGAAGTCCATTTCTCCTATTTCTTCTAGAATTTGTTTTCTAAAGCACACGTTTGATTGGTACATGCTTTTGATGGATTTAAAAGTCTTCTCCAATTTTTCATTGCTGACTTGTCAAATTGCAAACCACTCAAGACTCTCTGTGAACTGACCCACATTTGCTATCCAATGTCCTATGACCTCGATGGATAAATCTTCTAGTCTCCCAGCTCCCCTCCCATTGCAGCACCACCTACCACCTACTCTTACCTCTTTCCCTAAATAAAATACTACCCTTCCTTTCCAATAAGTCTTCAAGATCTATTTCAGTTCTACCTCCTTCATAAGATAGTCTCTGAGCATGCCAATCCACAATAAATATCCTCTTCTGTGAACTCTGTAACAATTGTTGTCTAGACAAAGATTTTTCAAAGTGTGCTCATATTCCTAAGGAGAATTTGGCCAATACAAGTCAAATTTTCGGTGTTTTTATAAAACTACTGATTATATATTCAAATTTGTCTGAGCAGATTATTTCCAAACACAGTTTCTTTCTTGTCTTCTACTTCCAAATCACATCCTCATGCTTCGATGGTGCGTTTATTCCAAAGTACAAATTAAGGATCATTAAGATTTGTTTTGTGACCTACAGATTAAGAACTGTTTATTATTAATGTTATTATTTAAAACCATAACCATTGGGAAAATAGTATGAAAAGGAGAGAGGACTACTATAACAATTTCTACAGTTTTTAAATGAAATACACTTTGTTATTTCTACACACTCACTCTTCCCTCTCCCCTCATTGTTTTAATATGGGATTTTAACTAGAAATTGGTATAAAATCTGTTGTATTGGCATAGCCTGACAAACATTCATTGTGTACTCACTCTCTGCCAGGAATAGTGATAGATGCTTGTGATACAAAGATAAACAAGCCCCAGCGGGAAGTGGAAGAGTTTTCCAGATGGAGTCCATGTGGAAGGACATTCTAGGCAGAGGGAACAGCATATGCAAACTCATGTGTCCTAGAAGGAACCAGACATGAAAACTCTGTGGTTCAGATTCTAAGCAATTTTTTTTTAATTTGGTGATTTTTATAAGTTTGACAACCTCTAGATTAAACACTTTCTCTCATACACTCTCCTCCACCATCTTTCTCTCCACAAGGGCAGTTCAGGGTCCAGATTCAGTCAAAACCTTTACTGGGTTCCACTGCTCTAGGCCACTTCATATATACATAGATCTCTATTTAATTCTTACTTCACTTTAGGTGTTTATCACTATCCCCAGTTTAGAGATGAGTAAAGTGACTTGTCTAAAGTCTCACAAATAGGAAAAGGAGGAAGGATATGAGTTATGTCCACTTCTCATCTGCAGAAAGTGACCAACTGGGCATTTTTGGTGCTGAGATGAGAAAGACCTTCCTTCCAAGTTCAGAACAGCCTGTCTTTCCAGATTCTGAATTAACCCTATCACTTATAGAGAGAAGCCTTTAAGCAGAAGGGTGACCATTTATCCAGGGTCTTGGTAGGAAGAGATTTTAAGGAGTTTGTACTTGAGAGTGCTTCTCCAGTTCTTTGAGCTCTGGAGTTTGGCACATAGTAGGAACTCCTTTTTGTTGAACTACTGAAGCCTGTTCACACGCCTGTGGCTAGTCTCTCCTCTTGGATTCAAAGCCCCTGGTGGGCAGGGTCCCAGTTGTGCCTGTCTAGCGACGCTGTGTAGTTGGGTAGGCTTTGGAAAATGTTTGAGTAGTGGGTGAGTGAATGAATGGGGGACGGGGTGGGGGGCGGCTGTTGATGGGAGGCCACACTTGGTTCTAAAGACTTTCTAGGGTTTAATCGGGAGCCCTGTTGGGGCCTCTGAATGGGCCATGTCTTTCCTCCTCCCCGGGGCCTCCACGTCTTACAAACCATTCTGGAGGGAGGGGCTATGCATACAGGGAGGGGCTGCGCAGCCCGGAGGGGCCAGGTCTCCTAGTAAGGCGCCCACTCCCTCCCAAGGTTGGGTGGGAGTGGGGGTGGGGGTGGGGGGTGGAAAAGGTGAGGCCCCCGGCCGGCTGAGCCCTGCTGGGGCCCCTTCTCGGAGACCTGCCACTGCAACTCTCTACCTGCCTCCCCGGCCATCCCTTCGTTGCCCTGGGCCGGGTGCGCCCGGCGGGCACCTGGCCCGCCACTCCCGGGGGGCACCGCCGCCGCCTCTGGGGCTGGCCCGGGGCGGCGGGGCGGGCCCGAGCGCTCCACGGCTCCCGGACCGGTCCCCCGGGCGCGGCCGGGCAGCAGCCCCCGCCCCCCCTCCCCGGGGGCCGGGCCGGGCTCCCGGGGGGCGGGGACTCGCCCAGTGGCAGCAGCGTCCGGGCCGGCGGCGGGCGCGGGGCGGCTTCCTGCAGGCGGCGCCGGGGCGAGCCGTTGCCCGCTGCAGCCACCGCCGCCGGGTCGCCGGGTCGCGGGGGCCGTGGCGCTCGGGCCGCGTCGGTGCCTCCCGGGCGCGCTGCGCGGCCGTCGCTGCTGCCCGCGCTCGTGCCGCCGCCGCCGCCGCCGCCGCCGCCGCCGCCGCCGCTGCCGGTTACGCCAGCCCCGCCGCCGCCCGCTCTGATTCTGCGCATAGGCAGCCCCCAAGCCTGTCATTCTGCAAAAACACAGTTTACTCAACACACCACACACACACTCACACACACACACACGCGCGCACACACACGCGCACACTGGCCCCCTCGCGCACACGCACGGAGGGCGCGAGCGAGCAGACGCGCACACCCGGCGAGCCAAGTTCCGCAGCCTGGCATGGCTTCTGGGGACCTTTACGAGGTACGGGGACGCGGGGGCGCGGCCGGCCCCGGCCCGCGGGCGGAGGGCGGCGGCGGGCGGCGGGCGGCGGGCGGCGGGGACCGGGCCGGGGCCGGGGCCGGGGCCGGGCGCGAGCCGGAGTTGCCGAGCCCGCGGCGGCGGCGGCGGCGGCCGGAGGGTGGCGGGGGCCGGGCGCGCCTCCCGCCCGCCGCCCGCCCGCCCTCCCGCGGCGCCCGCGCCCGCTCCCTCTTTCTCTTTCTCTCGCACACACACTCTCTTACTCCATCTACTTTGCGGCCTTGGAGGGGAAGGAGGAAGCCGGGCGGAGCCGGGGCGGGGGAGGTAGCGGTCCCGGGGAGGTGTTTCTCGCCCGACGAGCCGCCTCGAGTGCAGAAAGTACAGGTAAAAGTCGGCGCCGGACGTGCCGGGAATGCGGGGGGCCGCGCGGCGGCCGGCTGGGGTGTAGGGTGGGGGGTGCGCGGCCCGGGCTGGGCCGGGGGGCGCGGGAGAAGGGGGGGGCGGGCGTGGGAGCCGAGCCCAACCCCGGCGAGGCGGGGTCCGGAGGGGGGTGGAGGGAGACTGCGAGGGGGGCATCCGGGTTGGGGTTAGGGAGACACTCGCCAAACCGATCCCCGGGGCCACCGGGCCGCCTCCTCCCTCCCCCCACCTGCTGCCCCCGCCACCGGCTCGGAAGCCCTCCAGGCCGGGGCGTGGGGGCGGTCCTTGCGGGTGTCGTGCTCGCTAGGGGCGAGAGGGGGCGCTGCAGAGGGCCCTGTGTGGAAGGGAGAACATGGAAGTCGGAGGTGGGTGGTAACATGTTGCTGGAGGACCTGGGATGTGAGCCCTGCTCCCAACACTCTGCGTCACCCTCAGTGATACCTGTCTCCAGGTCCACCCAGGTAGTGGCCAGCCTCGGAGACTTTGAAAGCGTCTTAAAAGTGGTCAAGGAAGATGTTAGTCTGGCATCTATGAAACAATGGAGGAATAGCCGTGGCCTCTGGGAGCTGGGTTGTAGCTAGCTTTGGACACAACTGTTCCAGCTTTTGGGTTCCCGACAAGTGGACAAAATGAGAAAAAAGCCCCACTCTCAGGGGAGAATGCCTCCAAAATGGTGTTGGTCCCAAGATGAGGGTCAGAGTAAGGAAGCTAAGAGACCAGCCATCTTCAACCAGAAGGTCCACCGATCCTCCAAGAAACCAGCATCAGCGCTAGGCCTGGACCTGCACTCTCTAAATAAATAAGTCCGTGAACATTAGCTCTGCTTCTTAAGGCTCCTGACTAAATTGAGATAAGCACCCCAAAAGGGTGGAATTAACCTAATGGGTCAGAAACTGCAGGGGTGATTCACCTACAGGAGACTGTAGAGGTGATTCACCTACTATGAGCTTTTTCCTGTGGGCCCATGGGCGACTGAAACTTTTCAGATGGTAGATTTGCTGGCTGTTGTGAGTGAAGAATGGAGAATGGAGAAAAGCAAGTTAGCACCTTGGCGTCTGGGGTCTTTTGGATGATGCTGGACTTGGTGAGACCCAGTCATGGACCACTACTAACCAGTGGGCTCAGATGGGACAGATGGGTGATCTTAGCACTCCCTGAAAGAATGCTTCAAATTGACCTCTTCTCAACCCTTCTGTCTTCCTCATCCTTATGCTAATAAGGAAGGTGAAGTTGGATAGAAATCTGGTGAAGACCTTTGACAGGTCATGGCCAATGTGTCATGCAAGCACTTTGGTCTGTTTCAAGATGGCGGAGCAATGTCTGAAAACAAAAGTTGAAGCACAGTAAAATGTGAGGTCTGATTGAGCTTTTATAAGTATAACCAGCACTATTAGGATATTGGTCAAGAGTAGTTACTCTTCCGGGGCAAAGCTCATTTTCTTAGAAGTGTGGATTTTTCTACCCATTGATACTGAGCCAAGCTAGAGCTAGTCACATTGCCTAGGTGCATTGTGAAGGCGTTAAGAGGCTATATCAGGAACTGTCAGTATTTCTGCATTTGAAATTTGGAACTTATGAACCTTCTGGGGATAATTTCTTGTTTAATATTCACCTGAAACTGTCCTCCTTAACATTGGTAATCATAATCTGTTAAGGGGAATTTTCACACTGGCCTTGGAACTATCTTAGCACCTCTAGAGTTTTTACTGGAGTTTGATAAACAGGACAATAATAATAATTACTTCTGTAATAGTAGGTAATTGTACTAGATGTAAAATAGTTTTCCCATAGCTCATTATTTGTGTCATCATTACTAAAAGGGCTAACTTGCATTATGAGAATATAGCCAATGTTAACATTTTTATGGCCTGTGTCTACATTATATAACATATACTGAAGAATTTAATTTGTTGTTTAGATTTATCTTTAAAAACAATTATGTGCTGAGAACTGTACATTAGCATATATATTTCTAACTGTAAAATTATGTGTGTAAAAAAATAGTATGTTGATTTAAGGAAAGATCTTGGAATATCTAGTTATATTGACCTTGAAAGACAAAAAAGAAAAAACTGATCTTATTCTTAATTATGGTATTACATTACTTAAATATCATATTCAAGTATATATAAGATGGCTTCTTATAACCTCTAACCAAGAAACCATCCCTCGAGTGGGCTAAGAACGATTATATTTGTAATTGATCTATTTTACCTGTGTGTCTACTGACATTATCCTTGACCCTTTATAGTGAAGATATGATTTGGATTATAGAGATTCTTCATATTCTTTGGTGCTTCAGATAATTAAATTGTAGAGAGTAAACCTTCCTCAGATAGCATTTTTTTTTTTAAGGAATAGGTACTGATTTAAAAAACGTCAGAAAATAAAAACTTTATGTAATGGCACTCTTCAATCATAATGAGAAATACAGAATCAAACTCCGTTTCCAAAATTTTGGATCTTGATAGGTGATTCTGCTTTGTTCTCCTGTAGAAGAGTTCTTCTCATCATCTTCTGGTGTATTATAGTTATCACCTATAGAAAGGTAATCTTAAATACTGGCTGATCTTCTTAGAGTCAGGTATCTGGATACAAAATGAGATTCTTATCCAGATGCTCTGGTCTACATTCTGCTAGACATAAGGGTCATAAAGTGGCAGTCTATGAGCAGGACTGGGCTATCTATGTATTTTGCTTTGCCTCCATGCTAGATAAGAAAAATGGATTTGAGTGTCTTCAGATGGTACCTGTGATCTCCAGTTTGTCCTTGTCCCAGTTCTCCCTATTACCATGTGCCCATTCATACATTACATATCTGGCTTCGGCAAGCGTTAGAGTTTGCAACCCCAGGAATATAATTAATCATTCACTGAGATGTTTGGGTATCAGAAAGACATAATCAGGGAATAAGGAGCCCAGTTCTCTTGTCTGGTCCTTCTGTGTCCCTACCTCCTTGCACATTCAAATACTCGCCAGAATCAGTGAATAGAAGACTGAATTAAGCATATATAAAGTATCTTGGCTGACCTTTGTTATCCTTGTATTGAGTGTTACCTTCTGTTCTCTTTTCCACCTGAGCTTGTGATCGCTCAGTGGTGGTAACACCGTGTATGGGTAGCTCTCAGTTCTCTCTGGAAGGAAGTGTGGCTGAGTCCCTTCCCAGAGAGCCAGACTGTTACTCATTAGAAGGATTGAATGCAACTAAGCTTCAACCATGTGGCTTTCCATGTGGCTGTTGGGTGGTGTTGTACACCCCCTCCCTTGTGATTAGCTGACAATTGTGGAGGAGGTCTTGCTCTCCTTTGGCAGAATTGTTCAAAGAGAATGCTGTATATCCATAGACAAAGTCAGTATCAGCCGAGATGGACTTGACAGAGGTAGTCCCTTGTGTGTTTGTCAGTAGTTTATGTGTACACCCAGAGTTCGCTCTTAAAAGAATGAAGTGTGCCATGTGTCTTTTTTGGTGGAGGGGGTGAGAAGCACGTATGCATCCATCCATATCTGATATATATGTGTGTGTGAGTATGTGTATGTTTGTGTGTATACTTATGACAATACTGCCTTCCTTTCATTCCCAATAAGATAATAATAATAGGATAATTTTACTTTTGTCGAAAGAAATTTATTTTCATTAAAAGTTGACTCTGCTACAATGATGAACATGAGCATTTCTACCCTTATATTCTACAAAATCACACACTAAAAATATGAGAAAATATGATCTTATGGGAAAAACGGAATTGAGGCAGAATGTTGAAAACTTACAGAATTTTTGTAAGGGGGAAGTTAGGGCTTATGCTTCCTCTCTGTAGATCGCAAGGGGGCATTTGTTTCTAGTAGACACTATTTACATCAAATTTACAACTGGCCCAGGGCGTAGGCATCTTCATTCATCTTTATCGGAAGAAATGTTTTCATAGCTTCTTCATTTGCAACTTGTAGGTTTGCCAGGCAGGTTAGCCTATAGAAAGCGTAGTCGTTCTTGAAGCCACAGTCTGCCACTCCTCGTGTTAAAGGAAGTCACTGGAGTGCATTTTCAGCTTTGTTCCAAGGTCTTCATGCATCACTAAATCTTTCTGTTTCTTTGTGAGGGAGCATTGCTAGATTGCTTCAGAATATTAACTAGCTAGGAAAAATAACATAAGAATCAACACAACTTACTTGTTATACTAACGTCATTTCCCTGTTTACCAGTGATACCTGAGGTTAATTCCCATCCAACGTGTAGTAGCCGAGTAGACAGTGATAGAACTTCTCTGTACCAGTATTTGAAGAAATAGATATTTTCAAAGAGAATATATTGGTTGAGTTGAATTGATTCCTTGGCACATAGTAGGCACCTGGTGAATATTGAATGGAACTATGATTCTCCTGTTTTTTGAAAGTTATTTTAAATTATCCCCTGTGGGTAGATATCTGCTTATTTTCGGATAGACTTTTTATGTCAAGTCATACTCTTCATTGTGTAAGGTCATTTCTTCAGGGGCTTCACCTGTCCTTTGTCCTTTCCATAAAGAAGTTTGTTCATCTCCTTGCAATCTGGCCAATTGCTAAGGAATGGTTCAGGCATGGTAATTATATAAAATCTTAAGTGTTAGAGACACACATTTAGATTCCAAAAGTTATAGATCTTTTTGTGTCTCTTGGATGGTGAAGAAAGGTATAGATATGGCTGAATTCATAGCACTATCTTTGATTTGTTCTTTGTATATTATTAGAACACCAAATATATGCCAGTCACTAGGGGAATGATTGTGTTTTCTGTAAGTCCATAGTCTAGTGGAGATAGAGTTCAGAAAATATGCAGTTTACAGTGCAATGGGAAAAGTGTTAATACAGGGGAAGATGGGGTTCTCTGGGATGATGGGAGGAATCCAGACTTGGGGGAGTGGAAGGCTTCTTAGGAGAGGTGGTGGCCACTGAGGAGTGTAAGGAAGTGAGCTGTACCCACCCCTCATCCCCTCAAATTGAGAGAAAGGCAGGAGTTGAGGGATAGCTCTTTGGTTTTTGTTTTGGTCCATTAGTTGGATAGTGGAGCTGGTCATGGAGATAGAGAACCCAAGAAGAAGCATTAATTGAAAGCAGTGGGCTGGTGGCAAGGACAGTGAGTTCAGAGTGTTTGTGGAACGTCAGGGTATAGAGGTCCACAGCAGTAGTCCTATGAGCCTGAAGCTCAGAAGTAGCACTTGGCATGCGAGACTGGGAATCATTAGTGGGTAGACCATCATTAAAGCCAAAGGATGCTGTCTAAACATGCGGAGGGTCCAGTGGTGGAATACTGGAGAAAACAGACATTTAAGGGATAGAATAAGAGAAAGAGGTGATACCAGATTTACAAGGAACAGCAAGAGAGGTAGAAGGAAAAACGAGAGGCTTTGCTGTTATGGAAGGCAGTGGGAAACTGTATTTCAAGAAAGAAGGTAGGGTCTGCAGTGTTCTTTGGATCTTGTACCAGGAAGCCGTTGGTAACCTTAGGGAGCACCTGTTCCAGAGGGAGTGTTGGTGGGTGAGGGCGGGCCTGGTTGCAGCATGATGATGAGCCGGGGGTGTGGGGACTGTGGGTTCGGAGACAGCATGCGTAGGCAGCACTTTTAAGAATCTTGGGTGTGATCGTGTGGAGAGAAGGGGGAGAATGGATCAGCTGTCTCCATTCCCCTGGTTCCCACATGGCTCTGGTACTTTGGATGACTCGGAGAACAACCGTCACGTAGACAGCGGGTTATCGAACTTGCATCCATAGAAGAAGGGATTTTCCATAAACTCTGCAAACGCCTCTCCCGCTGACCTATGACAGTGGCGTCTGACATCTTCAGTAATTCTAGCTGGAGAAAAAAGTAGAACGTATGTAACGTAGTGATACAGAACCTTTCTAAAGATCTTGGTCAGAGAAAAGATCTTTCTAAATTGAGGACAAAGAGCTAAAGCCTTTCATTGAGGGTTTGTCATACCAAGATTTTTCAGAGGAGAGGGAAGGTGGACAGATTGCTGTGGTGCTAGAGATAAATGGGCATGGTAGAGTTTTAGGGGTCATCCTCGCTGGCTCCAGTCCCCAGTTACTCTATCAAACGCCATTGTAGCTGTTGCTGTGAGGCTATTTTGTATATGTGATTAAAGTCCATAATCAGTTGACTTTAAGGGAGATTACTCTAGATAATCTTGGTGGACCTGTTTCGGTCAGCGCTGAAGCTTACCTGAGGAAGAAAACATCCCACCTGTGGATAGCAGCTGCAGTTGGGAAGAATTCCAGCTTGCCCTCCCTAATGGCCTGTGCAGTGGACTTTGGACTGGTCTAGCCAGCAGCCCCCCCAACCACCACATAAGCCAGTTCCTTGCTGTCCATCTCTTAGGAACCCTGCCAGGCCTTGGTGTTCTGGCCCAGGGGGGTTGTTCCTGAGCGAGGCGCGCACCGCCGTGCCCGGAATTCCCCAACAGAGAGCGGCCACCACCCTATTCTCAGTTTCTCAACCAGGGAATTTTCCTCTCAGATTTTTCATTTCCTGATCTCCTAGTCCACTGTTTTAAAAATTACGTTTCACCGGGCCTTACTAACAAGCCATGGAGCTTATACAAGTTCTGGATTTGAAGCTTATTTAAAAACAGCCATTTGTTTAATAATCCTTCCTTCAATCAAGTATTTATTATTTGTCAACAGTGTGCCTAGAAACATGCCAGGTGTTGGAGCTGCAGCCACAGGTGTCTTTTAAACTGTTGGTCAGAGTGTGAGAAAGGCCTCACACGTATGGTCACATACCACATATGGTTACATACCACACTTTTAACACATCGGAGCATTCAGGACATTAAAAGGAATAGACAGGTCAACTGTTTTTTTGTGAGTAGACCTCAGAATACAGCTTTTCCTGCCATCTCTGGACATATATTTGAACTTCTGATAAATACACCCATTTTAGGAATGTCTTAGGTCAGCAGTGTTCTTAAAAAAAAAAAAAAAATTCAGGCCTGTTTATAATTATACAGGCAAATATGCTTTACAGCACAGTGTAACCCACTCACTTAAAAACCACTCAAGGTTCAAATGCTGGTGGTTGGTGAACCTTCTAGACATGGTGTAATAATCATTGTGTGATAACTGACCATCTAACGCTCTGCCCTATTACATTATGTAAAAGAGGGTGTTGGGGGTTTACTGAGAGTTCTACGTCATTCTACCCTGACTTTTTAATTTGAGAGAAGGAATATGAGTAATGGTTATGTGTTAGAGGGTCAACCACAAAACAAACATTTCCTTTGTTTCTTCTTTCAAGCTTCAGCATCTATTAGAATGTAGAATACCCTGAGATTAAAATACAAGATCATAAAGACAAAGCCAGCCAAACCTGCTATCACTTACAACCACTTTTCTTAGCAAATCAAAGATTGTTTTCTTATGTACAAGCACACCAAATGCGGAAATAAATTGTCGAGGCTGTAACAGGAAAACAGCTAATGGTCTTGGACCACATTGAAAAGTTTCATTATTAATCAAAATAGGTATTATTGCTCTCATGAGTTAGCTCAGTGTTAAGACAATGGTATAAGTTAAACTTACAAAAGACATCTACATGAAGAAATTATTGCACCTATCTGATTTTATGTGTTAGGTTTTCCAGAACCATCTTTGATTGGGAAAAGGGTTCCATAGGTGAGTTTTAGCGTTGTCCTCAAGGCTCTAAACTCTGTGAGGGCAGGACCATGTCTGTAGTAGTCGTGATGGCATGGCCATTTACTGGGTACATGGTGGCTTTTCAGTAAATATATGTTGACTGAATGATTGAAAATGTTGGAAACCTATGCTATTCGGCCACCTTGCCTTTCTCTTGAGTGAGCTTTCCTTACTGCTTCCCGTAGGATTTTACTCTAAGATGATTCCTTCAGAGTGCCCTTGACACTCAAGATTCCATTTTTGCCTTCCACCACATCTTGTGTAGATTTATTAGGTAACAAAAGTCCCTTAAAGGACATTGCAACATTCAAGGCATTGTCCCTCATGATGAGTGATGACTGGATTGAGAGTGGCCATTCTCTGAATCGGGCAAGTGACAGAGCCCCTTTCACACCGACACACACAAAACTGTGGTTCACAGCTGCCTCTGCTACTTGCAGCTCTGCCTCCTGGCTCCGCTCCAGCCTCAGTGGCTTGGCCTAGTTTGATATACACCGTCCGTTTGAGGTGGAGCTGCCTGGCCCCAGACTCAGAAACGGAGACTTCTGTCCAGGGGGTTTCCTGAAGAAGGCTCTCAGGAGAAACCCGTGTAAGGAAGTGAGGAAGGCAAGATGGGACAGGTGGAGAAGCTGACCTGCAGTGAGGTCACAACTGAGATCTCACCTGATGCTATGGAAGGCTCTGGGTCTGGGGTAGCCCTTCAGAAATGTCCTACGTTGAGGGCAGGGAACCGGGCCCTCATCTGCCTGCATCTTCCAGTCACTGCTAGCCAGCCGTCTCTCGGTGGGGTGGGGAAGGGTGGGGAGTGCATTCTTGGGCTGGGAAGTTCCCTGTGGCAGAGGGCAGTTCCCTTCCAGGGACACATCTGTGAACCTTCTGCAGCAGAGGTATTCCTAGAAGCCGAGGGGATGGACACCTAGACCCTGACAAGGGGACCTGGGTGTAGTGCACGTGATGCCATTCAGGGATTGGTGGTCCCTGCTCTGAGTGCTCCGGAATACACATCAGTCACCTTGCTTGTATTTCAGGTTTTTTGGTGCCTCACTTGAAGACATCATTTGTCATTTGCCAGCTTCTTGGGACAGCCAGGGTCTTGAGTGCCGACAGACTGGCCACGTGTTGGGATCGTGCTAGTGACTCCTTTGTTTTTTCTGTTTGGCATGTAACACAGGGTCCCGTGCAGAAGAGCATTTCAGATGCCGTCATTTCTGTTGGCTCTCCATCCCTTACTCTTGGAACATTTTCCTTGACTGATTCTCCCATTCCTGAGTTGCCTCTGTGTCCTCATCTTCTGCTGCCTGTTTCTTAAACTTTGGAGATTCTTAGAGTTTTGGCCCAAAGTTCTTCTGCTCTCTCACTGTGATGCAGTGACTGTATGGATGATTTCCAAGTCTCTGACACTCGCCTGGATTTTCCCTCTCAACCCCAGAGCTACCCATCTTACTCCACTGGGACTCTTTCTGCTCAAAATATCCAAAGTTGAGCTTACGATCTTCCTATGTAAATCTCGCTTCTCCTTCTGGGTTCCTAGCCTCAGTAGAACCTCTGTCCATCAGTCCCCTGGATAGAAATACGGCCTCCCTTGTGCTGCCCAGACACCCTCTATGTTCTTTTGGATCAGCAGCCTGTGTGTTTCCCAAATCTAACCTTTACCTTTCATATCCTCTCTCTCCCTTGAAATGAGGAGGCAACTCCTGCAACTTGGGCCACTCCCAAACCTCTTAGCTCTTCTCTGTGCATCTAGTCAAGTTTTTCTCCATACTGTACTCATGAGGAACATTCTAAAATACCAGTGTTGTCCTGTCTCACCTCCTGCTGTTTCTCTGCTTACATTTGTACTCTGTCCATAGATTTGTTCTTGGTTCCTGGAATGTTCCATGGGTTCTCCTTTATTTGTACCTTTTCAAATGACTGGGT